>JASBWV010000029.1:0-329412 GCA_030039215.1 Naganishia onofrii | reverse complement strand
GATCCCAAGGTTGTAATGTTGTCTAGAGCCAACATACAATTTCACGCGTTTGGCGTGAAAAATCCTACAAGCCGCGCTTGTAGGATTCACGCAGCTCAATTTAAAAGTCGCAGACCTTGTTTGATACGAGTATGTTCAAGTAACGTTTCTCGACCGCACATAGCACCTATCACCTCCATTCTTGTTCAGAATGTCAGCTGAGACTAAGACCGAAGAGGAAAAAATACTGGAAGCCTGCGAAATCGCATGGAAGCAGGACAAACCCAATCTTGCCGCGATTGCACGGGAAAACGATGTGAATTATTTCAACTTCCGAAACCGCTATTTGCGCAACGACTCGAAGTATACCAGGCCGGGAGCCAACAAACGTTTTACAGATGCTCAGGAGTCCTCCTTGATTTTCTACATCAAAAATCTAGAGGCCTTGGGCGGCTCGGCAACGCTGGAAAAGCTCTGGTCGGCGGCAACCACCATCGCAAACAGAGGTCTCGACGCGTCAGTAACGGAACCCATTTCCTTATCCAAAAGCTGGGTCGGTCGTTTCCTGAAGCGTCATCCCGAACTCAAAGCCGTTACCCAGAAGCCGCTGGAGGTTGTCAGAATGCTGGCTCAGCAGCCTCATAAGGTCGAGGAGTACTTTGAGCGGTTGCAAGGGGAGATGATGAAGTATGGAATTGGGGAGAATGATTTGTGGAATATGGATGAAGCTGGGTTCAGGGTGGGAATGGGAGGGAAGAGAACCATCATCACCTTCACCTCCAACAACAAGGAAAAGCACTATCTGGCAAGCGAGTTGGATCGCGAGTCTTTGACAATCATAGAGGCAATCAACGCTGCGGGTCAAGTGATCCCGCCTTTCATCATCTTTCAGGCGAAAACGATGCTTTCTCAGTACTTCCGTAACGATCTGGAGCCATCTACGGTTTTCAGCACGAGTGAAAAGGGTTTCACAACTGATATCATCGCCATGGACTGGTTGGAACACTTCAATAAACGAACCAAAAGGCTCTCAGCGTGGGGAATATAGGATGGTTCTCATCGATGGCCATGGATCTCACGGTACCGAAGACTTTATACAGTACTGCACCGAACATAAAATCGTCCTTGCAATGCTCCCCGCCCATCTCACACACCTCTTGCAGCCACTAGACCTCAAAGTCTTTCAACCGTACAAACATTTCCACCGTAAAGCGGTCAACGGCGCGACGTCCTTAGGCATGAAAAGTTTCTCGAAGGCGGACTTTTTTGCGGCCCTACCGAAAATCCGAAAACAAACCATGACCTACACCACCATTAGGTCCGCATGGAGAGAGGCCGGCATAGTTCCTTGGAATCCTGGCAAGGTGCTTCAAAAGATGAATGACGAGGCACGGAAGAAGCAAGCTCAGGAGGCAGACCGACCTACCACACCAGAGCGACAAACGCGACAGGTTGCTGCAATCACCACTCCAACAAGTTCAGGCGGTCTCCGACGCATGGTGAACGCTCTTGATGTCACTCCCAGAGATACACGGGAGTTCTCCCCTCTACTTCGAAAAAGTGATGAAGGGATCGCTTACGATTGCTTTGAGTGCAGACGTCCTCCGCTCGGGAATATCAAGCGGTGCTGGATGCGCAGAAGGAGCAGTATGCGCGAAAGTTAAACGGGACACGTCGTGTTCGGAACGATGGTGGTACTATAAACGCCCAGAAAGGCCGCAAGATCGATCAGATGTTAGTGGACCAGGCTGCCGATTCGAAAAAGAAGCGAGAATGGGAAAGGATTACCGCCAATCTTTATGAAACGTACAAGAACGACAAGCTCACAGAAGCCGAAGTTCAAGCCGCCTTGCCAGCTGCCACAGCTCAGGCAAAAAAGAGGAAGGTCAGATCGGACAAGGGGGTGACGAGGAAGCAGAAGGTGACCGATGCTGCAAGTGGTATTGATGTAAGTCTACGTAACAGGTCGAGGCACGATTCCATAAACTCACGCGAATGACTCCCTCGCGCAGGTTCCAATGTCAGCTCCGTACGTGCCTTTCTACCCTGGAGATTTCTACCGTGTGTTTGAGTCACTCCAGACTGATCAACTCCCCAATCAGTACCACTGAAAATTAGTCGGGCAGCCTACCTACGTTAAAACACCCAAACATAGCACTTTTGCGACCTAAAACTTCTCGGCTTTGTCGTTCGCTTATTTCTGTTGGGTTTTGTCTGGCGATTTGCAACATGGTTTCTTCCGGTGGTTAAAATAAGACTGTCAAGTTTGAAAACTCAATGTTCTCTGGTTGTGGTGAAAGAATACGTTACATTTGTACATTCCCTTGCGATAGCGATTTAAATTGAGCTGCATTTTAAATTGAGCTGCGTGGCGGCTTGTAGGATTTTTCACGCCAAACGCGTGAAATTGTATGGTGGCTCTAGACAACATTACAACCTTGGGATCGGCTACCTCCTGCATCCGCCGCCACATTCGCCACCGACTTAGGCAGAATCCCCACACGGAAGCAAGCGGATGCACACCGGATGCACATAATGACATGCACCTCGCGCTTGAGCTAAGCGCGATCGCTCTTGTGATCTCCCCTTGGGGAACCTGTTCCCCTAGGGCGAAGACGTCTATATAAGGCAAGCTTTCGAGCTCCATTTTGCCACCTAGTTGTATTTGCCTTTGCTCCTTAGAGCAAGATCATATGTAAAGACTTATATTACCTATTACCTAATATTAGTCACGTGGTTCGATCCCACACCTGTCCTTGATCTTAGCCTTGCCCTGTTCCGAGGTTGGTGTTCGCCACCAAGCCCCTCCCATCTCTGACATTACTGATCAAAACCGTCTGTAAAAGCGCTCATTCGGCTGAAATACCCGCTGTGGACCTTTATGCAAGATGTACTGAAGAAACGACCAGCATTCAGTCCGCTTGACCTGTTCGACAGTGGTGGCTCGGAGGAAGATACCGATTTGGATGCGATAGCAAGCAGGGAATTTGACGATATTGAGGACGATACGATGGTGGAGAGGCAGAAGAGCGACAAGGATAACATTCCTACCGTCAGCGGACAGCTTCAAGAGAAACAACCCCGCGTACCGGCAACGCAATCTGCAATTGAGCCCGCGGTGGAACCTGTAACTCAACCTGCACCAGAGCCTGCTACCCAGCCTGCAACGCGACCTCCGGCGCCAACCAACGCCGAAGGGAGACAGCTGGCATCCGATGCCAACCCGACTGACAGCTCTGTAAACAAGAATTCGGCCCGGCATCGAAGGTATCTGGATACGCCTTCTTCCCGAGGAAAGCTGGTGACTTCTGCTATGGCAGAGCTAGTGCGTCTGCAGAGGGACCGGGATGCAGAAACACAGGCTGCGCAATCCCAACAAGAACGACTCGACGAATCATGGCTGGAATTGGAGCGCATGAAGGCGAAGCGTGAGGAAAGGTTGGCGGAAATGCAGCGGGAGCGTTTTCGATTGGAGGTGCAGGACAGGCAGCGTGAGTGGATGCGGAGGGACCAAGAAGAAGAGCGCCGGAAGTTGTTGGACCGATGGACGGAAGAGGACCGAGCTGCGAAACGACGGGCAGAAGAGATGTTAGAGTACAGGGATAGACAAGAAGAGTTGAGGCGTGCAAAGCGCTTTGAGCAGGAGATGGACGAGAAGAAGGTTCGGTTGTGGATTTCTTTGCGTTCGGCCACGAGTGACGATGAAGCTGGAAAAGTGGTTTGGGGCGAAGATTGGCCTGAGCAGCGGCGTAGGTTTCCTATCCGACCGATGTCGAATGGTGTCAACACAGTCCTATGATGCCAAGCTTGAGAAGATATGTAACATGTATTTGCATTGTAACCGCATCATAATGGTGTCCTCTAATTGCTATAAGCTGGTTTCCACTGACGCTCCTTGGCTTCTTCTAGTAAAGCATGACGAAACAAGGGTTGTCTTACGGTATGTGTCCCCAGTGCTGAACCCGCAGCGATCCTTGCTTGAATGTTGGAAACGGTTTGGTGATGTTCCGCGGCTTCCCGACTCCATTCCCGTGACAAAGTGTTAAAGGCTGGACCTCTTCTGAACCTACGTTCAGAATCTTGGAACTTGTCAAAGACAAATGTTCTTTCAAGTCCAGACTTGTAACTAGAAAATCCTCGGAACCACGCAGTTGTTATGTAATGCTTACCTGTCTTAGCGACCAATACCTTTCTCACTTGATGTTAGTACTTGATCTGAGGTTAGCTAATCCTTTTATCTTGATACGAGCATGAAGTGGTTGTTAATCGAGTTACTATGTGTCCCCCTCCCAAGGTTCGAGGCGGGTGGCCAAAGAACCTTGAAGAACGACTATGTTATATAGTCATAATTCGCCACTGTGGCTACAACTATCTTCCTTGAGGCCCCTTGGGCGAGGTGGCGTTGGTGGCAAATTAAGCCAAACCAAGTCATCCTTCACCTCCACGTTAGCTACAGGCGGCTGTAGGCGCTCACAGGCGGCTGTGGTCGTTCAGGCGCAATTGTCTGCGGCTGAGAGGTGGTGGCGAGTGTCGATAAGCTTTAGATAGTCTCGATAGACTTTGCTGTGGGCCTGTAGGCGGCTCTGGATGCCGAGGCAGGAGTTACTGAGCGTGGGCGTGTGCGATCGAGTTAATGTGGAGGTCGCGCTGCTTTGGCTCAGACGAAGTGGAGGTCGCCGAGGATGGATTTGGCTGGTGGCGGCGCACTCAAGCTGCAGTAAGCCAGATGAAATAATTTAGTCACGTGAGAGGTGCCAAATTCATTTCATTGTTTACATTTCGCGGCTACGAGTACAAGTTGGTTGAAAGAGGAAGAAAGGAAAGTACTATCATTACACAAAGCGTCTCTGTCACTACCCTCAAAGAACGCTTCGTCGTGCAATTCACCGGTGACGATATTGTGAAGAATGAAACAGGTTCGTATCCATAAGTTGGTAATCCTCATGCTGTTGCGGCCAGTGATTCTTTGTCGTAATTCCTTCAGTGATTGAAATTGTTGCTTTAAAATACCGAGCGCATGCTCAACAGCGATGCGAACATGTGAAACTTGTTAGTTGAATCTTTCTTGATCGGGCCTGAGGGTTCCTCCGACAGGGTTCTTGTATGCCGATATGATTCGTTTCCCAGTCGTATATCCTGAGTCGGCTAGAACGTATTCGTTTCTGCTGAAGTAACGGTCGGGGTGCTTAGCGAGCTACAGATAGAAAGCGATGCTGAAGTAAGCGACACGTTGATCTGGTCGCACAAGCTACGTACATCGCTTGCAGAGACAACGCCTTGATCATTAGCGGCAGCGGCATTTCCAGTAAGAGGTAGGTGAATCGTTTCGCAGGATCGCAAACGACAAGAGCATTCATACTATATCGGTGCTTGCGGCTGAAAAAGTCACTGGCGCCATGTACCGTCGGACGGTATGCGAAAGGTATCAGAACCCCGTCCATGAAGCCGACGCAGTCGTAGAAGATCGATTCCATGCCGACGGTCCTCTTGATTGTATCTCGCTCATGCTCATCTGGCCATTTTAGATGTTGTCGAGTGATACGACAGATAGCTGCAATGACTCTACGTATGTAATTGTCAGCACTACCCACTACACGAATGCAAGATAAGCAGATGTGACTTCCGCATGAAATCAGAACACATACCGGAGACACCCAATTTGTCGGCAACATCTATGTAACTGGCTTTGTTCCCGTACCCGCCGAAGCGGCACAACGCGAGAAGAAGTTGGTAAGATACTGGATCTTGGGGATTTCGACTATTGTTGGTGAAGACAGCATCATGCTTTATCATGTCACGTATAACTTTGAACGACGAATACGAAATACGTGCCTATACGGAGCAGCAAAGTGTAAGTTGCCAGGATATGCTAGCAGTACAGCAGCCGATGCGGGCAGATCCACACTTACATCCTTCTTCCATAACAGCTCGTCCCTCCCGAACCGTCTTTCGAAACCGTCCTCCCGCTTCTGCGCCGTTTCTCCCCAACTCCTCCGATCGAATAGATAGCGATGGCTCAAAGAGGTGGTATATGCATCCATTAAGGTGTCGACAAGTTCCGGAGGAGTGGATGCCTGATTATGGACGATGACGGAGGGCAGGAACAGGTCGAGGTAGATTGAGTGCATTGATGGCAAGTTTTCCGATTGCATACTCCAGCGTGCGTTCAAACCTTTGTTTTACTGTACTGCTGGGCATCGGAACAGCTTTTGTGTATAGTGAGAAAGGAAGACCGGATCGAATGATGGAAAGGAACTTGTGTTTGGACTCATTGATGGATCGGCATGTAGTGTGAGTCGACGTGTCACCGTTTGCGAAGATGCGGACGGATGTAAAACGCGTGGGAAACAACGTATGAATAGGAAGTCGGACGCCGCGAACCCAAGCGCGCATGTGCATTGTTCGGGTGGCGGTATTTATTACAATGTATCAGATGAAGATTCGATATGCAAAGTGTAAGAGTACTAGCTTCGTTGTATGTATATAGATAGTATAATATGTAATATGATATATCTTTTAACTACAGAGCTAGATCTTCGGTGGGTTTAGTCAAAGGTATTATGCTTTCGCGACTATAGTATCGTAGAATATAACTATAACAACTGTATGTAATGAGATAGATCACTATCGATAGCGGTTCTACCTTGATTACTTAGTATGATATATGATAGCCAAGGACGGTTGCTCGGATATAAGGTTGGGAGGTCAATCGTGAATCGAATAAATCATGGTGGCGAAACTATTACAACTAAACGGGCTTCTATATATATAATGCATTTGCCACCAAGGCAAATGGCTCTTTCCTAAGGGCTCCTTGAGGACGCGCTTAGGTGGCACAGTGCAATAGCACAGTCCATCAGCACAGTGCATCTGCACAGTCGCGTCTGTGCAACTTGTACCAAAGGCGCAAACTAAAGGCAGAATCTCTAAGTAAGAGGTACTGTCAGCTTGTGCAAGTTGTGCATACTTGTGGCACTGCTTCCGCGAGTAGAGAATATCATTGCATCGACACGTATAGTCCTAAATAATACATTGGCGAGATCAACTAGCTAAGGCGGAACTGAGAATTGGTTTTACTTATCTGCGACTATCTAGTGTACAACATATAGCAAAAAGATAGCTGAACCGGGAGTCGAACTCGTAGAGCTGAAGTTGATGATAGTAAAGGTGGTATCCTATAGTTGGTAAAAGGTGTTAGTATTGCTAAAAGGGTGAGACTCTTGCACAAAGTCTACCAGCCCTCTTGTTTTGTGTCTGCGAAATCTACGTTCATAGAGTCCTCGCCTACCCTTGCGAGCATGTTGCGAACAAGTATTTTGACAGACAATAGCGGCACGCATGTTTAGCTAATTCGAATTCACCCGTGGCGATGATCAGAAATCGTACTGCTAGTGATGGATGGTTATGATGAGTGAATATGGGACACAGATCATGACATAAGAACTCAACCTTACCTCTCAAGATCATAACAGAAGTACACAACCTTACCTCACAAACCCTATCGTATGTATTCACAAACTCCACTGTCACGCTATGATCGCAAAGGCGTGGAGAAAGACCTCATTTGCCACGACGGTCTGTGTACTACTTCCGTTAAGCCGCGTGAGCATTTCACAAACGTATGTGAATGACGACCACACTATATGTCGTCTAGGTGTTGTGCAGGAGGTATGGTGAGCTCCAACGACATGCGCTTTACAGCGCCTGTTAGGTGAGATCGAGGTGGTGCAGGGAGGCATAGTCATGTTTGTCGCATGGGTTGTATATCATGTGGCTGGAAGGGGTGACCGATTATCGAAAAGCTTCACACTCTCCCCCTGTAAAGGATCAACCACCTCAACCGCATCTAAATCGGAAAACCCACTTGTAGTTGAAACCCTTAACCCCCTACCCTAAGCCCGATCCTCTTCTGAGCATACAAATGACTTTTCTGGGCTAATGCTTCTCCTTCATACAGAGACTGGAGACATGCAAGTCTGATTGGAGCTATGACGCCGCGGATGAGTGTATGCTTGGTAGTCGACCACAACCGGCATCTATCGTACGAGAGAATGGATAGCAGTTCGTGATAGATGCACTAGATAACTGCAAAAGAAAGACCTGGCTCAGTACGACGCTACCCACAAATAAATTGACATAGTCTCCCCTCCGGGAGACTATCTGGTGTACCGTCGAACAAAAACATTGGGCCTCCGCACCACTCCCTTTCACGCCTCCTCTTCATCATCCATCCCAGACACCTGCTCTTCTACGTTCCTGCCTCTCTCCAACCTCCCAGGACAGCAGACGAGATGAAACGAACGACTCACACTGTTTACTGACATCTCCAGCATTCCCCAGCCTGACGCGAGCTACTGGTGTGACGGGACCGGGGCTGACAGTTACGTTGAAGTTCCTTGTGTTCGGTAGATATTCTGTATCGATGAGCAGTCTTCAGTTCGTTGTGCAACAGACGAAAGCGATTTTGTCAAGGTAGATCAGACTGTTGATTGACAGCTGAACTGCCGAAAGGGTAATTCAAAGTGAAATGGCGATTTTTTTCATAATTCCGCCCTTTTTCCGCTTGTTTCTCCGCCAGGCCCGCTTTGACTACAAAATCATATTTGAACTACCCTAATTTCGGAGAATTAGCGGACAAAAGATGGGCAATCGAAACCCGCGCTGGCTGACAAAATTCGGCCGCCGGGGTGCCCAAAGGTCATTTCCGGAACCGTTTCGGGCCCCGGGAGCGTTTTTTGACTTTTCGGTCTGAGTGTCACCCCTTTTTACCAGATATTGTGGCTTCATACCGCGCGCAAGTGTCTGGGGTCCTATCTTGCGATCGAACTCCCTCGACAAACGCTCAAATTTCTGTTTTTATTTTTCGCTCAAAGACATTACATATGCAAACCCCTGTAAAGAAAGGATCACCATGCAAGAGAGAGCACATAATACATCGGGAGGGAATCAAAGTGGCAAAGCCCCCGTTTCTACGTCGCTATCACCCAGATCTCAAGTGCACGGGCTGGAATAAAAGCAGAATATTCTCATGAACATTTCCCTTGATCTACAGATACAATTACAGTCGACAGGTGAAAACGACGATACACTGTGGCCTATGAGGATGGCCCATCGCCGAAGCCTCCAATCGTAAATGAGGAAGCTGAATACAGACGAAATGCACTCCCAATAATACTGAGCGTTCGTCTGGTTTGAAGTTGTTCAATTTCGCTGAACTTCAATTAACTCCGCACAAGATCCGGATGCTTCTGCCGACACCCATACTAATTTTTGACCACTCCATAGAACTCTACCTAAGACGTAAGGGGGGACATAGGACTTCTTTCGAAATAGTCCGAAGCGCGATTTCCTTTGGGGAACTACCCTTCCAACGTCAAAGCTAATTGCAGAAAAGTCTTGAAATAGTTGACTACCAAAGTCCCAAGTTTCCCAACCTCCAGCAAGAGGCTTAGATGAGAAACGTCCGCTCTGATTGCAATCGGGATAGTATTTCCGACACAATTCGCTCAAGTCGATGTGGATATCCCACGCGTTTTCATGGCCGTCATCTATCCCGATTGCTACCTCTTTTCGAGAGGGTCCGTTGTGCAGAACCGATACTAGTCTACGCTTGCCAAAAGGGAGCTCGATAGCATGGCCGTCCGCACGCAGTGTCAACTTGCAGTCTTTTAAGCTGTCCTCCACCGCTTTGGCGCGAGCATCTTTGCCCTCTGAAGGCGCTCATATCGGATATCGGACAGATGCTCTAGTCAGCAACTGACAACCGTTTGGCAGATATCGGGGACATTTGCTTACTTCGAAGAGCGTCTACGGCCTTGAGACTAGATGCGGTATACAGGGAATCGGCTTTTTTACCCGAACCGTGTCTCTCCCCGATAGATTTTGGTGGAAGAGCATCTATCGTGTGGACAGAATGACACATTCACAGTTAGTCAGAAGGTCGCTTCTGCAGCAGTATTCTAGATCCTTTTTACCGGTCTGTGGCGCTGAGCCTGCCGTCAATGACGATAGCCTTTCATCGCAATCCTGCTGGATCCTCTTCACGGATTCCTGGAAATAGGAGAGAATACTTTCAAGCGCTGCTCTCTCAAACTGGAAATCAAGACCTGTCTTTTGCTCCTTGAATCTCTGTTGGCGCTCCTCCAACTCTTGCTGGAGCCAACATTGGACGTTGAGCATACTATCTGCAGCCTCACTTCGAATCGCGGATATCTGAGGTGCTTCATCGTCTGGCGCTCTTGTGGAGGAAGTTCGAGCAGGTCCATCCGGCTCCTTGGTGCTCCCACCTCGTTCTCCGTCCAAGATACTTTGCATATCCCTTTCAGCCCTTGAGCCTACATTGTTTGCCGCTGACGATAGCCAAACAGAAATGCCCGTGTTGCTCTCTTTCGATGGAAGGGCCGTGCTGTTCCCACAGTGATCGCATATGAGACTTTCTCCGAGTGAGTCCCTGCGGGCCTTTTCATCTTCTTGCATTGCCGTCGATGAGTGTATAAGCAGTGGAGGTTGCTTTGGTGGAGGTATTCGCGAAGATAGATTGCAAGATGTATGCGAAATGAAACTAATTGGCTCGTAGTTCTGATGAATGCGGGAAAGGAGTTGTTTAATGGCGAAGCAATTGTTAACGAAACGAACAGGTCAAGCAGGAGGCGTTTTGCAGCGCTTTATATCTTCGGTTGCGCTGGCTACTCAGTGCAAACGTCGATTTTTGGTGCACAAAGGAAACCCATCGCATCCTGCCTTTCCGGGCTTCCCATGAAAGGATAACCCACCGATAAGGGGTACCCTGACGTCAGAGGGAGGTACAACGCAGAAGAGGCTGTGCATCCGCCACTCTGTTGTGGTTCTCGATACCCTTTTTGCGAAGCAGAGGACGAGCAGAGCAGGTTCGATTAGTGGTTCTTGCGGAAGTGACAGATGGTGGCCAGTAACGCCTTTAAAACTGTTCCATATCCGTTTCAGATGCGGGGACTGTGTCTATCATTC
Source organism: Naganishia onofrii (assembly GCA_030039215.1). NCBI lineage: Eukaryota > Fungi > Basidiomycota > Tremellomycetes > Filobasidiales > Filobasidiaceae > Naganishia > Naganishia onofrii. Next base: position 318,447 of record JASBWV010000029.1, on the reverse strand, counting down.
TGATGTTCTGCTTCTAAACAGGACTGGAAAGACACGATGTGCAGCTACGGCGACCTTAGCATCGACCGGTTTCACGTCTTTTTGCGCTTGGGCTTTACGGTGGCGTGTGCTGCCAGCCTTGCCTTGACCATCGCAATAACCTTTATGACTTGCGGTATGATATTATCTTGGCGAATTGTTCCCTTGTGATACGCCATGCATAGCTAGTGGGACGCAACGCTCAGCTATATTATTCACCCAAGTACTGCATTCCACCATCATCGTATCGTTCATAGCCTGATCACATCAAACTGAGTACGCAGAGCTGTACGCGGCCCCCAAAGTGGACTATGAGCCAAAGCTGTCTGGTGCGTCCCAGGCTAGTTCAACCGCGACTATCTCCACATCTTCACCCTCCCTTACCGCTTACCTAATCCCCAGTCTAATTGCCTTGTTCTGCGTCATGCCACGTTTTGCAGCGTTTCCAGCCCTCGTTTACGGTTTACGCGGTGAATACCACGCGTCAGTGGCTGAAAGTGGAAGAGAGCGGGCTGAGCCAATGACCCGAGCTTTCGAGTAATCACAAACCGAAAAGTCGACGAGACGGTATCTGAAACGCGAAAAGGAAGCACTTGCTACTTGTCCCCATCAACTTGTTACCACCTTGCTACCTATATTCTTTATCATTGGATCGTAGGCCATCACTTCTACACTACTCGACTTGAATTCAACTACACAACACTCTACCCAGCATGGATAACATGGTTCCTGATCCTTCTCCGGCCCTGCCGCCCTCAATTCCCGAAATCCAGGCGCAGATAGACCACCTCGAAGCCGCACACAGGGCCAAGAACTTTCCTCTATCCGGTCGAATCATTCACCTGTGCCACCACTTGCCTGTGGAAATCACTCGAGTCTTGCCTCGTCCAACAGCTCCAAGTGATGGTACTCACTCTATCGAAGGCTCCCCGCGTTTGGACGGTGATGGATTCAACAGCGCTCGAGGTTCTTTCTCCGCTTCAGCAACCGCTGGCGTGCTTTCACCTCCTCGGATCCCGGAATTCAAGGAGCCCGATTCGGTAAGCAGGGTCACCGAAGACTTGTCCTGGAAACTCGCGAGCAGACGAGGTCACACCGCCATGATCTCTGGTATGCGAAGCCTCAGTTCGACACATGAACAGGTCGTTGTCGCCTGGACAGGAGATATCATGCAGGAATGGACAGACCAACAGGATCTACCTAAACCACAAGAAAAGAAACAGGCACCTGTCAGTACCGGTCGTGCTCCTGGTACTCTGACACCCAAGAAGATGCCAGCGCTGCAGAGGACTTATTCCGTTGCCGGTACCGCACCGGGAGAGGACACACCTTCTCAAGGTGATATGCAAGCCGCCGCTCCTCCCATCCAGCAAGGAAAAGTCGACGACGGGCGTCCTTCCATTCCATCATCCAACCAACACGCCGTATACCTTCCCGAACTCACGACCAAGGAAAAGCAAGGCTTGGAAATCGAGTTGGACAAGTTTAGCAGCTATGAAGTTGAAAAGGAAGGTGATGGCAAGATGTCGTATGTTCCCGTGTTTGTGCCGCGAGAGGAAGCTCGAGGTCACTACGAGGGTTACTGCAAGACCAGTACGTACTGTCTACAAAATTCCTAGAACTTATTGCTCACGGATTCCCTTCCTCTGTTATTTAGCTCTCTGGCCCCTTTTCCACTACTTGCTCTGGCAAGACTCTCCCGTCCCTACTCCTTCCCCAGACCCAATGTGGATCCACTACCAAGCCGTCAACAAACGATTCGCCGAACGCGTAGCCCAGATCTACAAACCAGGAGACTTGATTGTCGTCCACGACTACCATCTTCTCCTCGTTCCCAAGATGATCCGAGAAATGCTCGGCCAGCTATCACCCGAACATAACCCGCTGGAAGAAAAAGTGGTCATGCCGGAATCGACGGCACAGGCTACGTTGGCGGAAGATGCGCGAGAGCCTCAGACGGCCGATGGTAAACCTACCAGCCCTGGGAAATTGGGTAACCTCGGTGGCGAACCGAGAGAGCAGGGCGAGATTGCGATTGGAATGTTTATTCATACGCCTTGGCCTAGTTCGGAGATCTTTAGGTGTTTACCGAAGAGAAAGGAGATTTTGGATGGCATGCTCGGTGCCAACCTTGTTTGTTTCCAGGTATGTTGCGTGTTACACGATCCAAGCACTCCGGACTGACATTGCCTGCCCCGGACAGACCTACTCGTACTCGCGACACTTTACGTCAACCTGTATCCGAGTATGCGGTTACGAATCCACCGCCGGCGGTATCGACGCCAACGGCCAAGTCACTGCAGTCTCCTACTGCCCTATCGGTGTCGATGCGCAACGTGTCATGCAGGACAGAGACCGAGCCGGTGTCGATCCCAAGATTTCCGCCCTTCGAGCCTTGTACAAGGACAAGAAGATCATTGTCGGTCGAGAAAAGTTGGACGTTGCCAAGGGTGTTTACAACAAGTTGCAAGCCTTTGAAAAGTTCCTCGAGATTTATCCGGAATGGCGAGGCAAGGTTGTCTTGATCCAGGTTACGACTCCGGCGCTTTCCGAATCCCCCAACTTGGAGACCAAGGTGGCCGAACTTGTTAGCCATATCAACAATGCGTACGGAACGCTCGACTTTGTTCCCGTTCACCACTACCACCAAGCTATCGATCGAGATGAATACTTTGGCTTGTTGTCCGTCGCCGATCTTGCGCTCATCACCTCGTTGCGAGATGGTATGAACACGACTTCCATGGAGTACGTCTTGTGCCAGGACAAGACAGGCAAGTCTCCCTTGGTTCTCTCCGAATTCATGGGAACCGCGTCTTCCTTCCAAGCGGCATTGCAGATCAACCCTCACGATCTCCTCGGTGTCGCACGAGCCATCAACAAGGGGCTCGCCATGTCCAAGGAAGAAAAGGAAAACAGGCACACTCTCATGCTCGAGTCGGTCAAATCGCACACCAGTCATACCTGGGCGCGGACGTTGCTCAAGCAGTTGCTCGAAAACGTCGGTCTCGAACACACTGCTCACCAAACACCCGCATTGGACCGAGCTGCCCTTGCCAAGGCCTATAAAAAGGCAAACAAGCGACTCTTGTTGTTCGATTACGACGGTACTCTTACCCCGATCGTCAAGGTCCCTTCCCAGGCCATCCCTACCGAACGAACAAGGAACGCTATCGCCGCACTCGCCAAGGACCCCAAGAACGTCGTCTGGCTCATCTCGGGTCGAGACGGAGAGTTCTTGGATGAACACTGGGGCGGTATTCCCAACTTGGGCTTGAGTGCCGAACACGGCAGTTTCGTCAAGGGTCCCGGTGCGACCGAGTGGACCAACATGACCGAGCACATGGATATGAGCTGGATGAGTGAAGTAGAAGAGATCTTTAGGTACTACACCGAGGTAAGTGGTACGGCTTTGTGATGTTTGACCAGTTCCCGATTAATCTCCGTGTATGTGTAGCGAACGAGCGGAAGTACCATTGAAGTCAAGAAAGCTTCCATCACCTGGCACTGGAGGCAGTGTGACCCTACTTTCGTATGTGCTGCTGGTATTGACATCGGCGTTCTAATGTCTTATTGACATCGATTGCGTTATTCACAGGGTGAATTCCAGAGCAAGCAGTGTCTGGATCTTTTGGAGTCCAACTTGACGCCAAGACGACCTATTGAAGATGAGTATCATTTGCTCAACTCGAATTTTTCGATATGCTGACATTATCATTTTTCGCTCCCTCCACTGATGGTCGGCAAGAAGAACGTAGAGTGCCGAGTCCTCGCCATTAACAAAGGTGAAATCGTCAAGAAGATCATCTACCAAAACCCAGACGCCGACTTCCTCTTCTGCGCCGGTGACGACAAGACCGACGAAGAAATGTTCCGACAAGCCAAAGCAGTCTTCCCATCTGGCGGAAGGATTCCCGGGCAAAAGGTCACCATGGCTGCACCGATAGCTGTTACCTCGATCATGGACGAGGAAGAGGCCGAAAAGCTTCCGGAAGTCGAGATCGCACTTACCCCGGAAGGAACTTTTGCCACCGCTGTTGGACCGCCTTCCAAGAAGACCTTGGCCAGCTCGCACTTGACCAGCCCGGAAGAAGTCGTATACGCAATGGAAAGCATCTTGCAGTAATTGCTGTGCTGGGTCATATGTCTAGATGGTGTAAAGTGTCGCTTCGACATGTTTCGTTTCTTCTCTCGAATATCGTAGTGGGCATTATGAAAATGCGGGCTCAAGATATTATTCTTGTACCCGATAGATTTGCATGGAGGATTGGAAAACCCCAATATGGCTGGAAAACATGTACAGGTTCTGTCTTCTGTGCGATTGAATGTACATAAATGAAATTATAGAACGTCCGATGGCGCATCCACAATGAGAATAATACTTTTGGAGGTGGCAAAAACTTAGTTGGATCATGGTGTGTTCTCCATGCAAACCGGAAATCGCCAATGTTATTTCTTCCGATCTTGCAACACGACATATCTATATCACGGTGTCCCGGGTGCTTTGCATGCTGCACTTCACAGGACACACTTGGTTAAACAAAACATACAACTGAAACAGGGATTACAACATCTGTTACTGGTACATCAGAAGGGCATATTTAGCCATTCTCTCAATCCTTGAATAACCCGTTCTTCTTCATGTCCATTATCGCACGGACCGCCGCTATCGTATTCTTACCCGTGACATCGTCCCGAGGAATATTCGCTCTGGTCCTCCAGGGTTTCGGGCGGTCCTATTAGTACGGAACACATCTAACGTTTAGCGATGTGACGTGACCATTGGGAGTCAAATTTCGCTACTCACCTCGTACTCTTGAATGAGTAGACCGGCAGACATTGAATTCAGCTGTACTTGGCTGGCCTAAAAACACGGCAGAAAGGCAAATGAGACTTCCGATTGCAAGCTGGAGGTCGTCTTCACTTACGTAGAACTCTTCCCGCTTCTTCTGCAGTTTATCTCTCTCGGCAAAAAGGAAAACCGGCTCCTGTTTCAGCTGACTACAGTTTTGAGTAAATGATTTAGTGAACACGCTCTTCATTTTGCAGCTTATGAGCGCTACGTACGGCTTTCGGCTTGATGGCGTGTTATTCTGAATCAATAGCAAGAATAATAAATTGGTATAAGCTTAACCGATAAAACAGCACCTGAAAATGCGACTTACACCAGAGGAGAGGCCAGGACCGATACCGGGAAGCGAACTCAATGCACTGCCTAGAGGATCATAATGCGACTTTTTGGCCGCAGCAGGCTGTAATCCAGGACGACGTGATTGCGATCCACCAGCCGCGGCTCCGTCACCCGTCTTTGCCTTTCCCTCTCCAGGTGTTCGCGAACCCATCCCAACGCCCGCAAGTTCGGCTACTCGACCACCGGGTCGTTTCTGCAATTTCGGTTTGATGACGCGTTCTATGTCGTCGATCATGTCCACGTCGTTGTCTTCCTGCTTGACCAATGATGACTTGTCGGATGTCCGTTTCTTGATGTCAAGGTGCTGACTGCCGAGGTTGACCTCTATGTCGGAACTGGCGTCGAGGATACTGTCATCTGGGTGAGTCGAGCGGGCTTTCTTCCTCTTTAGTTGTTCCAACTTCTCCTTTTTGGCTTGGCTAGGTTTGATATCTCGCTTGTCGTCCCGATCCGAATCAGAATTCTCGTCTTCTCCTTGTTGACGGGCCTTTCTCGACTTGTTTGTTTGCGAGTGAACTCTGAGGCTGTCCATAGAATGATCGCTCGTCACCTTTTGTTTCGCCGGTTTCGCTTCTGCGGTCTCAGTCACATTCTCATCATCCTCCATATCGACCTCCATCTCTCGCTGCCTATCTTCCTTACGCTTCGATTTCTTCTTGATCCGACCCTCCTCTCCACCACGGTCCCGGTCATCAGTTCTCTCTGGTTCCGAGGCGTAAGATGTTTTCGGCGTTTTCCCTCCTCGTTCATGTGGCGTTTTCCCTCCGGCTTCGTGCGGTGTTTTCCCTCCTCCTTCGTGAGGCGTTTTCCCTCCAGATCCCTGCGGTGTCTGAAACCAATCCCGCTGCGATGCATCAGACTTTATCTTGTTCGCAGATAAAGACGCGCGTTCCACCGTTGTCCTCTGTTTAGTGTCGGTAATATTAGGGTCCAGACGTACGGTTTTGGGCTGTTTCGTTGGTTTCACGTCGGCATCGGAATACGAGTCGCGTCTTTCTCTATTCTCGAAGCGGCCCTTTTTTTGCACTTTGCGAGACTGCTCGCCGTGATCTCTATACCGGTCCCTTGCCCTCTCTTCGGAACGTGGCTGCTCATACTCTCCCTCATCCTCTGTTCTAGGTCGAGGTCGTTTTCCCATCTTTGCCTCCCCTTCTCGACCACCTGGTAGCCTAGACGTATCCCCGACTTCGTCCCTGCTATCCGATACCTTCCGTGACAGCTGTTGTCGTTCTTGCTGATGATTCGGTTGACTAGACTGGGCAGAACGAGGTCTGGTGGTGTTCGTAGACGACTCGGCCCCTATCGGCTCGCTTTCGTCGGGAGAGTGTTGAGTGCGGGAACGGGAGACGTTTAGCTTTATCGAAATACGAGGGGGTTTGCTTTCTTTGTCAACTTTCTCGATAGCCACGCGCTTGTGGTCTTCGTCTGGGTGATAGGTAACAACGACTTTCTTGTTTCCTCCTTCTTTTGTACTAGAGTTGTCTCCTTTTTGGGCGTTTCGTACTGCTTGCGAGGTTTTCGGTCGTGTCCCGTCCCTTTCTCTTGTTGATTTCTGCCCAGCAGATCCATCTTCATCTGCGGCCTTTGGCAATGGCCTTTTGCGTGGTGCTTTGACATTCCTTTCGTCCTTCGCCGCCTTAGAGGCCTCGCCAGGGTCATTTTCTGAGTCGCTGTGGACGATTCTTCTTCGTTTTTCAAAGGTAGAGCCACTCGAAGAAGCTGGAAGTTCCTCTGAGAACTCTCTAGGCTTGATTTTCCGAGCTTTTGCAGGCGCCTTTGGAGATGGTTGTCTGGGTGAAGGCTCGCGAGGTATTGGTGATGCTGATGCTTTATCTTCTGCGTTGTCGTCAAAATCAGAAAGATCGGAAAGCTCGGAGTCGGTGTCACCGAAAATTTCTTTGTGCATGATGCTGTGGCTTTCCATCACCGTAGAAGATTCTTGGAGGGATTCCATGACCGATGAGGTAGGGAGAACTGCTGGTGTTGCCGCATGAGACGAAGAGGAGGCCGAATCGGTGCGCTGAGTTCGCATAGATCTTCGGTGAGTCGTAGCGGCTGCCGGATTGTCGGCCGACATGGTTGGTGATACGAGCGGACCTTCAGTAACCTTGGCGTAGGGTGGATTGGGTTTGTCTAATGCTCAAGAAGAACGACAGTGCGCTGCATCAACAATATCGACTCGAGAAGGGAGCCACTCGAGATGACCCAAAGTGGGCCCAGGTGATTACCTAATGTTGACTTTTCGGATCCGCTGTAAGGCCGGACGCGGCTTGACCGTTCTCGGCTTGGACGACGTTGGCAGCATTCTCGACTCTCGTCAATGTCGAGTGAACAAGTTCGAACGGTGTTGAAGGTATAAAACAAAGTTGTGAAGACGACGTCAAGCTATACCTTTACTAGATTACTATACAGAATGTCTGGTCCCGCTACTTCCGCCGCCGCGGCTCGTTCGACGAGCAAGTTCCAATGTACGTCGTCGGTCTTCATACAGTCTTCTCTGGAGGATCTATCTGATTCTTCTCAATACGATCCCATTTCTTCTCAATGCATGCAATGCTGCTCTCCGCGATGGACATGATCGACCAATGCTCACGATCGTATAGCGTTCATGAATCATCCTGCAGGTAAGTAGAAATCTAGCAGTTGCAAATGACGCAAATCGTTTAGAAGCTACACAGTCACTGACTTCTCGATTTATTCCATAGGACCCAAGTACGTATCTTGTACCTGTAAACTTCCTAGGCTTGTTGAATGGCTTTATAAAGCCGGTCCATAAGTCAAGTGGAAGCGAGAGCGAGGGCGGAACTGACCGAACGCTGTGACCTTTCTCTTTGCTGGAAATCAGGACTATCTTTTTCTGGGCACCAGTCGGTAAGTCAATCTCTCTTTGCTTCTTCTAATGGTCTCTCTCACATAGCTGTTATCGCTGTATAATGTCCTACACGCTGACCATGCTCCATCTCTGCACACCTTACAGCCAAATGGGCTCTCGTCATCGCCGGTGTCAAAGATCTCTCGCGACCAGCTGAAAAGCTTTCAGTACCCCAGAACTTGGCTCTCGCTGCCACTGGATTCATCTGGGTCCGATACTCCCTCGTTATCACGCCTGTAAATTACTCGCTTGCTGCCGTGAGTCATTATTCTCAAATCTTCTTATCTAGATTCGCGTATATATGGATGTTGACGAGTTTTTCTTTTGGGATCGTTTAGGTAAACTTCTGTGTTGGTGCTACAGGTCTCGGTCAGCTATACCGAATCTGGGAGTAAGTCGCGGCACGATCCAATCCATCTGACCCTCTCCTCCTCAGGAAGCGCCATACTGACAAATACCTCATCTCGCTTTGCCCTACCAGTCACCGACGCAATCACCCCGTCCAAGACCAAGTAAAGGATAAGCTCACCGCCGTGACTGCTTGATCAACTCGATCGATATCGATAGAAGATGTATGCTCCGATGGAGGATGGTTGTATCATACATACAGATTACCTTACACGACCGCACAGAATCGACGGAAGAGGGCTTGCTTCGTTTTCGTCGGTGCGGTTGTCGAATAATACAGATGGCACAAGATGACGGAACCATTCGACAAGGTAACAACGCAACAACGCGGATATGAGAATACAATAGTCGATGGGGTTTAGACCATGGCAGAAGGAACACAGTCAACCCGCTTTGACGTATCGCTTCGCCATTATTTTACATCACTCTTCAAGTAAAGGCAATATCGAATAAACTGGTCCGATTTACTGGAAGCAAATACAAGGATTCTAGTACAAAACATTCGCTTCTTCATTGTCACCCTTATTCTTCGGATCATGCACCTTGGCCCAGTTATTGCGCATGTGACTAAGGATGTACGTCGCTCCGGTCAAGAGATCCTCAATTTCGATTCGTGCACCTGAGAAAGCATTGCGGTCAATCGTGGCGATCGCGGCCTTCTCGGTAGATTACAGCATCCGGAAACGGCAGTATCGTCTCACCTATCAGCGACGTCTCATGATCCACAATGGTACAACGAGGAAGAGACTTACAGCGTGATCTTTAATGTTTGGATACTGACACCAAGCGCGTTCCATGTTCGTGCGAGTCGGGTAATACTTTTCTTGGCCGTATCGACGCGCGGTGTTGGCTTCAGTCAAGAACACGTCAATGTTGTTCAAGCACTGTTTTTGCACCTGAACGCGCCAATTGGCTCGGCATTAGCGGAAGTCTAGCCGGTAGATGACGACTGATCGTATAGCTTACTCTGACACCGAAGTTGCCACCTAGCATGAGGAGCGAAGTAAGCAACAGCTGAGATCACGCTCTTCGTTGTGCAGTTATTTACGAGCTTACCGTCTTCGACCGTCGGAACCTCAAGCCTGCCCCATCTCCTCAAGATCAACGCCATTGACAAGCCCCTTTCACCTTCGCTAGAAACCGTGAAAGCGAGAAGTCACATTAACGTCCGACAAGGGCTGGGTGAAAAGGCGGGACAAGAGGGATATGGTGTGGTTAAACCGAAACGTCGTTCAACTCACACTTGGACTAACTTCATTACGCGGTCGCAAGTCTCATTGGGTGATACCTTGTGCTGCCAACACCGACCCAAGGGCAATTGACTTGCCTCCTCCAAATGCACTTCTGAACCTTCCTCCTTTGCGATCTGCAACTTTTCAAAGCCCACCGTTTCGGATCGACAACCGATGGAGCTGTTGCTGCAAATGCAAGGGTTGAGAGCCCTGAATGGACCATCACGAGTTGCAATGACTGCATGATCGTTGGGGGTGCTGATTCCGCCGGGTGCGACGAGATTTGTATTCTCTGCCGCAAATTTCTGGGACTCTAGATGCGCTTTCCAGAAAGGAGAGGTTTCATCTCGGTCGGCTTTCTCCAAGAGGTCGGACAAGTGTTCAATATATTCCGGCAGTTGCTGTTGGATGATATCTTTTGCCCGACGACGAGCCTGTTGCTTCGTTTTCTGCAAGGAAAAGAACACAGGACTGTAAGGGCAATAGACGACAGTCAATGACTGCCACGTAATAGACTGAATTGAAAACTTCGACAGCTCATCCGCCCTCAAAAGTATCCGACATTCGAACTTCTTGGACCTCGGTCGCAGAATCATCCATAGTCTTCTTAGCAAACGAGGGCATCGGGGGGTAATAGCGGCAAGTTATCGTTCAAATTCGAAAGATGATTATTCAGGCGAACAAGGGTTTGATCGAACCGGACATCTGGAACTGGTCAACATAGCTCGAGGCATTATAGATTATCCAGAAATTACAATACACAAGCTCGACATGGACCATTTCGAAAGTCGCATGGCCTTTGTCCTGCTGCCTAGGGTCATCGGTTCCTATCCCTTGGCCTATGTTGGCCGACTAGGCAAAAGCCCTCCGTAATCTGACAAAGGTACCTTTGCTTTTCCGAGCGATACCCGCTTATAGTGTACCATCAAGCGATTCAACTTCACCAATATCCATAGCAGGGTAGCAGATTCTACTGACGATATCCGTCATTGAGTGCACACCCAACTTTGGCGAATGATCATTACCCACATCCACTAGGTCGATTTCCTGTGCTGGTCTGGCAGGGTAAGCGAGGTGATCCATAACGCTCTCCAGCAGGGCCCTTGGGGCTGTACATTTCTCGCTTGGAACTCACATATCGCGAGTCTCGCTAAAGTTGCAGACATCGGCAAGTTCTGGAGGCAGTGATAGTCGAACAGTCGAGCTTTTTGACAAATGATTTCAAATTTACGTCGCACAGTCGAAATTGGGATTCCTTCCCCTAAGTTTTGGACACTCGGGAGATCTCGTATATCACTCCACAATCTATACTGAGTACAAAGGAACCAGGCGCAGCACCCGACCAAGAAGCCATCTAGTACAAAACGTTTGCTTTCTCATTGTCGCCCTTGTTTTTGGGATCATGCACCTTGGCCCAGTTGTTTTGCAAGACATTTAACATGTACAAGCTTTGAGAGATGAGCGTCTCAAGCTCGATTCGTGCACCAGCGGCGAAGTTGCGGTCCAACGTGGCGATAGCCGCCTTCCCGACGTCAAACGTTGAGTCATCTTTTAGTAAATCTGTTGTCTTCATTTTTAAAAACGGATGCTTACAGCAAAGTTCTCGATGTTCGGATATTCGCACCATGTGGTTTCGAGCTTTGCACGGCTGGGATAGTAGTTGTCTTCTCCGTATCGGCGGATGTTGTTGGTAGTACTCCAGAACTGTTTGATGTGTGCCATCGCCTGTGATTGCACCTGTTTGGGTAAAATCCCGTCGTCAAGTCAGCTCAGCTTCACGGCAATTCCTAACACTCAATTACTACTTCGGCGGTGACTTACTCCTACTCCGAAATTACCCCCTGCAGTCAACACAAAGGCTATAATTAATAAGAATGCCCTTGATTGAATATATCATCTTGGATTGCACATACCGTCTTCGATTGTGGGTACCTCGAGTCGAAGCCATCGCTGCAATACTAGAGCAAGAGCCAGACCCTTTTGGCCTTCACTGGAAATGGAATCGCAAACCAAACACGGCTAAGCTTAACAAGGCACCATTTGACTTGAATACGCAATTGATAGACAACTTACCCTTGAAGGAGGTCCATCAGTCGATTGCAAACAGCGTTGGAGGGTGGCGAGTGCTGCCAACACCTTCCCAATGGTATGCTGCTTTCTTTCAGCCCTGGAGATTTGTTACAGTTGGAAGCGCAAGTGCAGGCATCGGAACCCTCCTGCTGCTGCTGAATGCCGTTACTTGAGAAGTGATCTTGTCCATCTTGAGCAACGCGAGGAGGGGCAGTGAGATGAACATTCTTTTCTTTGAATGCCCCTGACTCGAGATGACCCTTCCACAAGGGTGAAGCTTCGTCATCTTCAGCTTGTTTCAACAGGTCAGAAATGTGTCGGATGAACTCGGGAAGCTCGTTCTGGAGAATAGCTTTCGCTCGACCTCGTGCCTCCTGCTTGAGACTCTGCCACAAGTCGAAAACATGAGTAACGTGGATTGGAATTCGTAAGATCTAGAAAGTTGTGGGTTCTAGACGCGACTGACCTCTAGAACCTCGCCGGCACTCCCGCTTTCAAAGGTGTCCGCCATGCGCACTTGCTCGATCTCACTCTTTGAGTCGGTCTTCTTAGCAAACGAAGGCATTGTGATGGAAAGTTGGTGTAGTTATTGGTGGTTAGCTTTCGTGAAGATTTCGAATATGTGATCATCGTGATTACATGTGCCACCTGGTATCCGCTGCACTTGAAGCATTATATGTCGGTAAAAACGACCCAACCACAGCTAGCTGATCAAGGCACTCCCTTGTTCCTCGTGAAGCGCCTTTAGGGGGTAAGACGTCCATTGTCAGTCTCAGCTCGAAACGCTTTAGGGGCTGGCAGACACATGAAAAGGCCGTTCGATGGCAACTCAAACATTACTGCGACTAGTGGATGGTTTGGCCGGTCCGAATCATGAGACAATCATCTCCGCAGCGCAGCGATGCCATAATGTCCTTCAGCAGAGCCAGATGTTATACCATCACATACAACAAGGTCTTCGTCTGGCAGTGCCTCAGTACAGGCCGCTTCCACCATTCACGCCATTGTTACTCTTCGGGTTGTGAATCTTCGGCCAGTTCGATTGCAATGCAAGGAGCAGAGTGGACATGTTGTTCCTAAGCGACAAGATCGCGTTGTGGGCAAGGAAAAAGTCGAAGCGGTCCGACGACGCGATTGCAGGCCTGTTCATGCAAAGGTTGCGACACGAAACACAGAGTTAATGGGGCACTTTGCCTTCGATATTACATGGACTAACCGCATGATCCTCTAGATTGGGGTACTTATTCCACGATTGCGCAAATTTCATTCTGTCCTCATAGTGTGTCTTAGGCAAGGTGTGATTCTTGAATGCCGAGCCACACATCCCTTCAATCTTGTTCAGAATCTCTTCTTGCACCTGGTCGGGAGCGATGATGTACCTTTCAGCTGACCGTGACCCATAGTCGGAAATGCCTCCTTCCACTTACATCAACACCAAAGTTATTGCCTTAAAGCGCAAAGTCACGCCAAGGTCCACTTAGCTTCAAGCATACTCAGTTGATAACCCAGACGACAAAAGCTCACCATCCTCTATTGTCGGGATTTCCAATCGAATCCAGTGCAGCAGTCCCTTCCCTATCAGGATCGCCTTTTCGCTTTCTCTAAACATGGAGCAAAGACGCAAATCAGATCAGTACACGATATCCTACCACGCGGGAAACGGCGACTGTATCGCATGTCGCTACTCACTGCTCTATCATATCCATCAACTGGTCGCAAATATCGTTTGTCGATAAACCTCCCTGCCAAGCATGTCCCGCTCCGTTGAGACCCCCGTCATTCGAGCAATCATCATCGCCATTGTCACATCCACCTGGCGCTTGCCCCGTCGGCTCTCCAATCGTAAGCTTGAGCTCTTTCAGTGACGGAAACTTGTCGACCTCCTCAACGATGATCGTAGGTGTCCCAGTAGGAGATCCCTGTTGCAGGATTGTTTCTCTGTCGTTCCTTTGGCCATTCGCTTTGAGCTTCACGTTCTCCTTGACAAATGCGCCGGAATTCAGGTGGCCTTTCCAGAGGGGGGATGAGGGGTCGTCTTTCGCCAACTGCAAAACTCCATTGAGGTGTCGTAGGTAAGCTGGTATTTCGGATCTAATGATTTCTTGTGCTCGGATTCTAGCGTCTTGCTTGATAGTCTGGGTGGAGCAAAGTACGATAAGCTCTTTATACCGACAATCGCGTGCGCGCAGACACTTGCAATCATAATCTCATTCACTTCGTTCGCTGGGAACACGCCTGCCATGTCCAATCCACCTTGTGGCTCTGCATCGACGAACTTTTGCGCGAAGGAAGGCATGATGATACGTATATGGTTGTATGGATGATGGTTCAAGCTAAAACGTACGTCTCAAACGTCGGAAGGCTATATATTGACTAGATCAGAACAGAGCCTTCCACCTGAAGTGGGCCAAGAAAAAGAGGCCTTTGTTTCTCACTCACCATCTACAAGCGCACACACCTTTGTGCAGCGAAAGGTATTACTGCCATAAAGGGAGCAACTCTCCCGTTGACAAAATCAAGTAGCTTTGCGTCAAGAGCGAATGGTGCGCGGACGGACATGTTGTACGCAGGTAAAGTCGGATCCTAAGAACGTAATGAATGGATCAGCACCCAGATTCCATAATCACACGGTCCGACGATTCAAGCACATACTTCCCGTCGACCTTCTGCAGCTTGCTACGATTCGCCCTCAGATAGAGAGATCGATCTAGAAACGGCTAACCGACGGTCCACGAGATGTACCGTTGATGCACGTTCGAGTGAGCAGGGTGCTGGTACTGGCTGTCATGACAGGTCGGATTTCATCGTGTCTTGATCACCGGATGTTCCAATTTGCGGATTAACCGTCATTGTAGGTTCAGCGGGCTACGAGCCGGTATGAGGATGAGGGAAAGATCTATAGGAGCGAGTTCAGTCAGTAGCGGTACGCACTCTGTGGATACCGAACATTCCGAGATCCTGCTTCCCTCCACGAAAAACGACTCAACCTGGAGATAAGAACCAAACCTGCTTACCTTGATAACCTAAGCATTTCCTTGCATGGTCAACTACCTCCCAACAACTCGTCTACCGCATCTGCCTGAGCCACACTCCTGAAGTCTTTGCGTCCCGTCCCCCGACATCCTTCTCACTCCGGGTCTGTGACGGGTCGCATTGGGAGCGGGGAATCGACGCGACTGACCAGGTGTCATTCCAAGCTGGAGTTTTCGTGCATGCGGGTGCAAATGGAGGTGATGGAATCTGTGAAGCGAACAGAGCAGGGAGGGCGAAACGTGAAACCCCTGTGTATGAGGGTATGGAATTGGAAGGAGTTCATGAGGCTACTCACGAAGTACTCCTCGTCATTTCTTGGTTGAAGTTACACTACGCGAAGTGGAGGCGATTTGAAGGTCGATTGGTCGGTTGTTGTACCGTTGAAAGGACGAGGTGCTTTGTTCTGGACAGAACAGTCAGATCGTCAGTTACTATCATCTACCGTTCACCTTTTGCCTGCTGACCGTTGCTGTCCGACTGTATCACCTAAAGACCTCGAAATGCGTCGATATTCCACTGTGCAAGAACGACCTTCAAGTTCATTCGCTCGCAAAGGAGACTTACCGCAAGTAGACCGCGTATACCCAGGATCGGTGGCATCAGACCTATATGCTTTCATACTGCAGGAGATCATGAGTATCCTCCTGCTCTGGATGGATACAAGTCCAGTGATCAACAACTGTCGCCGCTGAATAGGCAGCCGCTCCAAGGCATTGCGCAAAGTGGCATTACCAAGCGAGGCAGATCTCATCCGATCGATGACGCTCCTAGAGGTGCGGCACGGGAGAAGAAAGATCTGCGTTTTGATGGGTGCGTTGTTCATTCG
This sequence comes from Naganishia onofrii, assembly GCA_030039215.1. Taxonomy (NCBI): domain Eukaryota; kingdom Fungi; phylum Basidiomycota; class Tremellomycetes; order Filobasidiales; family Filobasidiaceae; genus Naganishia; species Naganishia onofrii. The sequence goes on along the minus strand of JASBWV010000029.1, from coordinate 302,800 downwards.
AGACCGGAAAGCAGCTGATGGGCCTCGCTGATTGCATTTAATTCATACAGGTTACTTTCTTTTCTTGCTTTCTCTTCCTGGCTGCCACCAGGTACCTGCGTTGCGTCTCGGTTCGGAGCTGAGGGTAGGTCGTGTCAAGGTAGAGGAGGGGTGCAGAATAGGAGGTCGTCATTATGGTTTGGGACTTTGGGTACACTGTCAGTTCGTCCATGCATGTCTTTATTTCATTTCATTTCCTTTCATTTCTTTCCAATACACCGTTCAAGTAAGGCTTTGCTGCCTCTTCGTTTCGGCACTTGCTGTCGTTTGTCGTGACCTCGCGCCACCTTTTTTTTCGTTTGTGCTTTCCGTTTCCCTTCCAACTTTCAATGGTTCGCCGGTCCTTGCATCAATTATCTCACTACCATTTCGCATCATCTCGTCAATAAAGCCAGTACAGTCGTTTCCCTTATCTGGCTTCTGCTTCACTACCTCAGCTAAACGACTTCCGCTTGCCGGTCAACCGTCTAACAGCTCCGTGCCATCTCATACTCCCATATCCCGGTTCAATCCTGCAACACCATCAATTTCTTCGCGTTGTCATCCAACTGAACACTCCACCTCGTGTCACATCCGGACCCTGCTACCGCCTTTAGACCACCATGCACTTAAGGAATCTCCGCAAACGCTGGTGCTGCATTTCTAGCACGACGTCGGACTGCTACTCTACTACTCCGTCCATCTATCCATGAAGGCCTACGAATGCGGATGAACATAAATGCATCTTCAAACAAGTGAGAGCACTACTCCTTCATTCCATACCATTACCACCCTCCACTCACACTAACACCCTGACCACCGCGCGCTACTAGCTTACCCTTCACCCCATCACTCACGCACCACGGCACATTACACGATTCGCATCAACTCTCTCACTCCCAGTGTATAGAGAAGAATGGACAGTAGGATAAGATGTCCTGGAGGATGCACGTGCAAAGGTTCGTGATCCGTTCGTTTATCGTACGTGTTTGTCGACGCGTTGGTACAGCGTGTCTGGTTGGCTGCTTTCCCTCACTCCAGCAGCTGGTTTCTTGGCTGTAGAAAGATGTATTTATGGGAAGCATGCATCATTATGACATGCGCGTTTTCAACAACAATACATCACGTCTTCCAGCTCCAAGCTTGAAAGACGTACTCAAGTCCACCTGGAACACTACACCAGCCGGTTTTCCTCCTCGACACAACCTTCAAGCAGAACTTCGCCTAGCTTGGCACCAAAGCGGTCCGTAAACAGTAAGTCCGACGTGAAAAGCACAAAGGCGAGTCCATTTCACACAGTATTACATAGCCGGCCGACCTTGACCAGCAAGGCTTCACCACCTTGACCATCAGTGAAACTACAGCAACAGTAAAAAGAGCTCGTTTTCATCAGTAATCAGCATCGTGCGACGATGGCGGGTCGCCGGAAGAATCGCAAGGGAAAGGGAGCGCAGACTACGGTCACTGCACAGCCCGCTCCAGAAGACACAGACATATCCGACATCGACACCATACCTTCCACCCGAGGGCCGTCTCCTGTACCCCCTTGGATCTACGCGCCATCATACATCATCGAGCGTGACGAGAACGAGGTGCCAACGGAGGAAGAGTTGGCCGAAGCGGCTTTGGAAAGGCTCGAGATCACTCGATGGCATAACATACAGAAAAGAGAAAGAGCGGTGGAACTCAAGAAACTGAAGAAGAAGCAAATGAAGCAATTATCGTCCACCAACGTACCAGTGCAGACTACTGCTGTACCTCCGCTCAAACCAAAAGTACCCGTTCTTTCTTCAGCACCCACCCGAGTCATTCAATCCAACGAAACATTACTCGATGAGAATCCATCTTCTACCGACGTGTCGGCGAGAAGTCTTGCTCCACCTCCAGTTGCCGCACAAGACCCAGCGACTTTCGAAGACGAATGCTCATCAAACAACAGCCACGACAACCTTGACGATCTCGACAACAAGAAGAAGAAGAACAACAACAGAAGGAAGAAGAAGAAGAGGAGGGGAAGCACCGGAACCTCTTCCGCTTCTGATCCGACTGTGACCACCACAAACGTCGTTGCCGCCGTATCAGTTGGTCCCTTTTCCTCGTTCTTGGTTTGTGTTTCCATGTTGTTGGTCGGGATGCTGGTCACCTCGACCGTTCCTGCAGGACGTCCTTCCGCCACCTCTTTCGCAACCGGAATGTCGACTTGCCCGCTTGACAACTTGACCTATCATTCGCACATGATGAACGGTCCATGGAACTAAACTACCCCCTACGGTAGCTCTGTGTACGATGATGGTGAATCTTGCTATGTGTTCGATGCCGTTCTTGTTCTACCCGTCGCCACGTCCGCTCCAGAATCGCCATCTGTCTCGTCCAAACCAGTTCTTACGCCTGAACCTGCCCTCGGTACACCAAAAATATTCTTCGGTCCAGACAATCGCAACATGTCAACTGGCAACTCGAGCGCATATGCCACCTATACCGTTTCGCACTCGCCCCCCGCCAAGCCGACCACCGTCCGTCCTACCCTATACCTCGCTGTTGCTTCTGTGGAACATCAAGGTGGTTCCGAGTCGGTCAACATTACTACCGGTCAGCTGGAAAACGCAACGTCTTCACACGCTCGCCCGGGGTTCTTTCAGAACCTGAGGGCCGAACTAGAAGAGCAAGCGACTCCTGCACTCGTCAAGTTGATGTCCAAACCTCGGGAGCTTCTGGAACAATGGGCGCGACTCAGACCTCGGTATTCGGTGGACAACACGCTTGGGGAAACGACCTTGCTGCCAAATCGGTGGCGTTTGGAAGTCGGCCCGCTCTTCGGTTTCGACTATGGATGCTATGCGCGCTCGGCAGACTTGGAAGAGGAAGACTCGGTCGCAAACTTGAAGGCCATGTCGTCGGAAACATTGCTCGTGCGACAGATTGAATCCGCAAACGACAAGATGCTGAGCGATCACATCGAGACTCTTCAAAAACGTACGGAAGACTTGACTGCCAAACTCGTTGCCTGTGAAACTTCGTCGGAATCACGCCCGCGTGTCAAGAAGAGGCCATGCGTTCGCCGTCCTCGACAGAAACAGGTCAAGGCACAGTCCCTTCGTTACTTGTATGATCGCAATCGGATGCACAAGCAGGTAAGTACATTCACCTCGCATCGTTTTGACAGTCATTAATAGTTGCTTGTCTAGACCTGTCCTGCCGTTTACGAACCGAAACCTGAAAGTTCGATCGAAACGAGGCCTGTGAGCATAACCCCTAACCCTAACCCTAACCCTAACCCTAACTCGCAAAGCAGTCACTAAGCTGTTCCACTTTCCAGTCTGTTCCACTGCCCATATCTTCGCCTACAAAGACTTTTTATAACTTCGCAGTTCCTCCCGCTCCATCGGTCTCGTCGTTTCTATTTCTTAATATTCGTTTCTCAGCCAGCCAACATGCGCAGCTCATCGCGACTGTTTCGGAGTTGTCGCTCCTCCAAGTCGTTTATGCGATGGAGCACTTGTTACTGCTTTGTTTCATTGCGGCCTTCTTGAGCTGCAAATGGCCCAAACGAAATCGCTCACCGGTCTGTAAGTAGCAAGCAAGGTTTCTTCTGCGAGATGATCCTGACATGACGTGGATTCCAATGATCGCCTTTTCACAGCTGATGATTATCATGCCAACACGGCCACGGATTCTCCTACTGCAAACCTGTCTGCGCCAATGATGTCAGTAAGTGTAACGTGTCGACACCAATCTTCTACGTCGTAACACTTTGCTAATCTACCTGCGCTCTTGTCATCTGAAGTCGATCGACGCAGCTTCTCTCTCCACCACCATAGAGGGGAACGCTAGCGTCGACGATGCTCTCCCGTCCACCACCATAGAGGGAAACCTTGGCGTCGATTTTGTAGAGCGGGCTTCTTCGGTTGAAGAGCCTCTCACAAGCGATGATTCTGATACTGGAGAATCCTCTGTACCGATGAAGACAGTAGAAGTGAGTTGTCTACATCAATCTCATACGTCGTATCATCTTGCTAATCTACCTGCCTCTTTGCCGTATGAAGGCGGTCCACGACGCTCTTCCCTCCACCACCATAGAGGACAACGCAGGCGTCCACGATCTCTCTTCCATCACGGTAGAGGCGATCGATGGCATCGACGTTGCAGAGCAGGATCCTTCCGTTGGAGAGCCTTTAACAAGCGATGCAGATGTAAGTTTTTCTCTTACACTTTCTCGGTGAGGAACGATTGCCTGACGGATAATTGTAGGAACTCATGGACTTTCCTGAAACGGCGGGTCAACTTACACACAAGAAGACCAGGCGCGCGAAAAGAGCAGGAAAAAAACGGGTTCAAGATCGACGTTGCGCGAGAGAATTGAGGGAGGCGGAAAAAAATGCTCAAGACCTAGCTTTGACCGTGGCGATTGAATCGCGTCTCCATGTCATGTAGGCGCGTCATCATGACGTTGATCGCGAAAGAGCACTGGATATCTTGGCCTGGGCATGACGGATGCTCGTTTATTCTTGTTGTATAGTCTTCTTGTCTGAAACGATTGGTTCTTTCAAACCGCCTCATTTGTATATTTTGTTCAAGTCTATTGGTTTATTGTCAATCTGAAAAGCATCTGTGTTATACAAATCGCACATCATCTATTCCGACGCTGTAATGGACATACCGGCTGTAATGGACATACCGAAGATACATCAAGCTGGAGGATAAAATCCCGCCCAAAGAATGAGACTCCATACAGTCCATACTAGCACCCATACCAGCCACATCCTTCCGAATCGCCTGATCTTGACGACAGACTCTTTCGACCCATGTCTCAATTCATAAGCTTGCTGAGTCAATCCCCACCAGAACATTGGATTGCTACCCATCGTGCGAAGAGCGATTTGAGTGTGGCTAGAAGTGATCAAGATGTATGCCAAAGCGATATGAAGGCCAAGGTACCCTACGAGATCATTGCGGACGGAATTGAGAGGCGATCCCTCCTTTTGGGAACCGGATGGAGAGGGATTCGCAAAGTCGTAAATCGAACGCAAGCTGCTGTATAAGATGGGAGAGGCGAGCAGAAAATTGGGTATCTGGGATACCGTCCAATACCGAAGGAAGCCCACGTTCCTGAAAGCAAAGCGACAAAAATGAGAAAGATGGGATTGGAGCGACATGTCGAGATGTACTTACCAATAGTGCTCCTGTACGAAGCCATAAACCGAGGGGAGGGGCAACTTGCACCATGGCCTGCTTGTGCTTTCATCCAAACAGAAGGACCGATATGCGAGGTACTGAAATGTGACGAAGGGCATAGCTATGCATACACATGCGAGAGCTGTCGATATGGCCCGTTTGACAGTGGGCTGTCGGACAAAGGTGCGCATGCCAATGAGCACAACACCTCAGACGGTGGTGACGCAAATGACTTACAAAGAGCCGCCTGTCACCTCTGGCAATCGGGTCGAGAAATCCTTGCGTCAATATCACTGCACTGTTCAGGAGGCCCAAGCTTCGAGTGCCACACGCTGCTGCGAGGAGCAAGATGCCCAAGATCTTGGTCAAGACGAGGTAACTTCCGGTTCTCTTGCTGATCCGGGAAGGTAAAGCCAAGAAAAATCCAGTGCAGGTGAGAAAAGAGAATAGCGGCTCGGTATATGTGCTGGAGACGGTCGCTGTGCTCGTTGTTAAGATGTAGAGGTAGGTGGAGTACAGTGCAAACGTTTTATTGGCGGTGACACGAGACGTCAACCTGGACGATGGAACAAGTGTTAGTTAAGCGCCAAAGAGTAACTACGAATGAGTACCCACTTGTAAAATGCAACAACCGCTGCAATGCTGAAAACGTTGGCGAGAACGATACCACTAACCAGTACATCAAACACGTCTAGTTCCGCTCCGCCTGACGAGCTCGCTTTGCTGTATCTGATGAAGCGAACTACCTCTCCTCCAGCACGCATGCAAAGTGGCCAACCGGGAAGGAAGGCTAGTTCCTGTTCGTACCGATAGCCTTCCATCGCAAGCTTGACGTAATAAAGTGCGTCCCAGCGTAGGAAGTACTGCAATGGGGACGTTGCATCGATAACTGAGCTGGTTTGCAGAAGAATGGTTGCAGATGTATCGAAAGATTGAGAAGCGCTGGCTGGGAAAAGCTTTCCATGTGCAAAGTACAAGTATGCACATGTTGCGGCTCGAGCGATGAAGGCGCCAGTGAGGACGGAGTCGACGTTCGATTCCTCCTGGGAGGTTGATGGATCAGGTAAATTGTCGGACTTTTTCTCTTTCCCCGCTTCGGCCGGATCCTCGTCCTTCCAGCCAGTCATTTGCGAGAATTCTTTTCTAAGCCAGGCGGTCAAAGCAACTGATCCGACTACAAGTAAAAAAAGAGCCGACAGAGCGGTGAGCATAGCCTCGCCTTTTTGGAAGTGCGAGCAAACTTACTGCATGCAGGCGAAAGATACAGTAAAGCTGGCTGAGCAGCTTTGAATTTGTGCATCACAACGACAGTCGTGACAAGACCCAGCACATACGCGACGAGAACTGCGAAAAAGTACGGTTTCGGATATTGGTCTCGTCTTGTCGGTGTTGCCGAGTTGTTCGCTTTCAGTTGTCTCCGTACATGATTGGCGAAATCGTATCGAAGAGCCAGTGAAATGAAAACACCCGGAAGAACGCTGCAGGTCAAACAGAACAGGTTAGAAAGATACTAGGTCGATGATGCCGGACGGCTTACATGTCGCCAAGCCCAAGCATGGTGAACCCGGCGGACCAATCTGATATGTCCCGAGGAGCTAGAACCTGGACGGAATAGGGAGAAGTCAGGCAGCTGCTCACGCTCGAGCAAGATGCAACCATCACTCACCTTGATAGGCGCATCTAGACTCTTGGCCACATTCTCCATCTGTGCACACCATCCAATCAGCAACCTTGCTATCCATACGCTTAAAACCCTGGAAACTCACCACCGGAGTACCAAACACCCAGAAAATGTCGTACAGAAACAACCCAGCAAGTAGTGCAGCACCCGTCAAGAATCCATCCAATTTCATCGCTTTTATTGCTGAATAGGCGAAACAAAAGGAGAGCATGTTGGTGATGTACCATGGTTTGCCGAGATAGATGTACAGCGGTGGCAGAGCCAGTGAAAGGGGTAGGACAACGAAATCGAGCTTGTTGAATGTGATGTGTATCAGTTCTGTCAAAATGGTGGGTCAGTGACTGCAATGCGATATGTGCATCTGCGATGTACACACCTTTAAAGCCTTTCTCAACGCGAAGGTGATACCGACCAGCAGGCTTTCCCGTTATTCTCCGTGTGAGGCTGTTCAAGAAATCGGTTCCTGTCTGATCAAAAATATTAGCCAACATCCGAGCATGAAATCGATGGTCTTGCCTACCATTTGGATAGCAAATACAGATGCTCCTGCGACTTTTACCGAGTAAGCGATCAGCTGTGGACACAGTATAGACTTAACTGGTCATGGTCAAGACTCACAGTAGGTACTGATGATCCGGTTGATCCAGATCGGGTCCACGAATTTAAAGAGGAGGAAGAATCCGAACAGCGCACAAGACGCCATCACCGGGAACCACAGAGAGTCTTGCAGTCCGACTTTATCATCATCCTCGTCTTCATCGTCCTCTGGATCCTCTTCTCCGAATAATGCGTAGTAAATCTCGTCTGGATGCGGTATTCTGCCGTCTGCATTTCCGTTTCCTGTTTTGTCGGCTTGCTTTAAATGTGCAGCCTTGATGGTTTTTCGGATCGATCTAGGTGTCTGTCCGATATCAGAAACAGGTTTCAGATACGAGTCCTTGTGAATGCGTGTTGCGAATATCGCTTACCTTGACACTTGCAAATGCGCCCAGAATGATCGGAATGACAGCCTGTACACCCAACGCAGAGTATGCGTAGATGATACTACTGGCTACCATGTCACCCTCCTGATTGACACCAGACCAGCTGGGATTTTTGACAGCGAGAGAAGGGACATGATACGAACAACGACAACAGAAGTCGAAACAACACCATCTTGGGTAGAGCAGGGTGGTCAAGCTGGGAAGAAGTCAACTAGATGCTGACTAATCGAATTTTCGGCGGCCGTCCCCCTGAGCTCCTCCTTTCACCCCATCTGTTGCATGAGGGTGTCCTTCTTCGGCTTTCTTCCAGCTCGGAATCCATTCTTGTTTGAGAGGAATGACCGGACATTTTTGCTTGGCCTCCGGGGGGTGAGAAGGAGAACGGAGGGAACGGAGGATGACGGGGTAAGAAAGCTGGGCAGGCTGGGAGGAAAGGTGCGCGCGGGCCGCAGGAGTTGGCGCGGGCCTGCGAATCAAGAGCTGAATCAAGGAGGAGGGGAACTCGTGCTCGGAAAGAAAGGGACTGGGAGTCAACCGCATGCTCGAACGACTAGCACCTTTGCAACGGTGTTTACATCATGTATTCTTTCTTGTAGTTTTTTCTTGATTAACTTTATCAGATCTAGGGACGTCTTTACTTCCACGGCCACTTAGATACTTATCGCGTGAGATACGTCATCAAGCACGCTTCGTCCGCCTTTTGGACCTTGGAAGTGCAGCGAGTGACAGCAACCGACATCGACAGCATTCGTTGCACACGTCAAACATATCGGTCGTAATACGCAAAGGACACCTCGGTCTTTGGTCACATTGAAAAGCTCGACATTCTTCTTCCACATTTTATATAGGTTGGCAGTACTAGCCAACAAAGAATTAGCCGCCGGTCAATACTTGGTCACTTGAAAAAGCGGATTGTGCAATTGTCAAACAGCAGGGACGTCGAGGCATAGCAAGGGAAAACGCGAAACCTTCTCCAATTCCTTCTCCTAGACTTCGACTCTCGCGCGCGTAATTGCGGAAGCAAATCATGGATTCACGGTCCAACCGTCAAACGACAACCTCCACTTCAACTTCTCCGTACCCAACAGCCTCCTCCGAGAACAACATTCATCTGAATACTCAACAAGCAAGTGACAACACGCAACTTCGAGGAATCACCACCAGCACCGCCAATGTCGATAACAATGCGACGATGAACCTAAACAACAACCCGATCGGAGCGCTGAGCCCCGAATCACAGCGACGGAGCAATATATTTGGGATCCTGCATACCGAGTCGTCGGTTGGAGGTGGTAGTAGCAGTAATGTCGTTCCACCATCACAGCGGAGACTATCAGGCGACAGTCGGGCGTCTGACTCGCCGTATCCTGCGAGAATGAGCGTAGGCAGCTTGATCAACAGGAATGACGGACAAGCGAATGGACTGGAAGCCGGACCGAATATGTGGAATCATCATGTCAACCATCATCGCACCGCATCGATTCCTTACCCTATTGCCATAGAGGACGGAACAACAAATGGTTTTCCGAATCGTGATCTTCCGGAATCGCCGTCGGGTGGTAGGATGGTAGAACGGTCTCGGTTGAGGTCAATATCGGTGGAAACGATCAGTGGTTCGGATCAAGGAAGCGACATTGCAGTGTTACCGCCACCGAGTTTTGCGATATCACAGCGTCCGGGTCGATCTGGTTCCGCACCAGTAGCTATTGATGGTACGGATGACTCTCACAGAGAAATCGTCGACGTTGACATGGAGGAAGAGCGTGTGTGGATCGGCGGACCAGAGGATTTGTGCGAAGAAGTCGATGCCGGTGGGAGAGAGGTGAGGCTTGATGACGCGACGTCTGGAGAAGAAGATGAACCCGAGATTGAGGGCAATGCGGAAGGCGAGGCTGAACCAGACGGAGAAGACGAGGAAGAAGAAGACGAAGACGAAGAATCCGATGATGATGATGATGATGACGAAGAAGGATCAATCGATTTGGAAGGCGAACAAGATCAGGATATCGGCGATTCCCCTGTTTTCATATCTATGCGGAATGGTCCGCTGGGAATATCGGATCTCTTGTTACCGCCAGCTGCTGGAAACGAGGAAATCCGGGTTAAGGCGGAGCCGGGAGGCGAACACGAGCAAGTACAGAGTCAGGAATCCGATGTCGTTTGCGTAGGATCGAGGGATCCTACACAGGCCTTGACACTGCTTAGATCGACACCGTTAGCTCAGGTCATCAATTCGGCGGATATCATATCGTTTCATGGATCAAGTCAGCTGCAAGATAGTCAGGCGCAGCCGGCTGTACCTCTAGTAACAGACAACGTTGCAACATCAGCAGAAGTAAATCAAGAAGGTATAGATACAGCAGTGAACTTGCTCGTAGCGAGGCCGGGAAAGAAGAAGAAGGTCCGAGCCAAGTCACCATCTCCACCACCTCCGGCCGCTCCGAAACCGCGCGCGACCATCCGTGTGACGTTCCATCTGTTTGACGATAATGAAGGACCCGATGGATTGCCTGTCAAAGTGGAAGCCAACGCTGGCCCTGTCCCGGACCTGAAGACGGAACCGCAAACTCACACAACGTCTCCTCGGCTGCACCTCAATGGCGATGGTCCAGAGCCGCTGCTTACGTCGCCCGAGAAAGGGAGCGGCACAGACACTACTCCGATAGACGCACCATCCGCCGCCGTACCTGTGCCTTCAACGATCTTGCCATTATCTACCGATGCAGCCGTCTCATCAGCCGTACCGACCGATGCACCATTAGCTGCTCCATCAGTCGCATCACCTACGCGACCACAAGCCGAACTGCAACCCGAATCTGATTTAATAACAGCAACACCGAAAGCACCCGTGTCGGAACATCACGGAATGGAGCCTAAATTCCGTATCGTCAACTTTAAAGACGCTAGTATCGCTCAAGGCAAGGTAGACAGTGACTATTACGTCTCGCCATCGGGCTGGAACGCGGTGGAGACGGACGCGGATGACGATGAGGATGACGACGATGAAGAGGATGGTATGGACGTTGATGGCGATGAAACGGGAAAGTCAAAGAAAGATAAGAAGCGAAAGTTCCGGGAGCTGCTTATAAATGGCGGAAACGGTGGGGTGATGAAATCAGAAGAGAATGGAGCGCCTGTTACGCCACAGAATATGGGTACAGGCAATGTTGATCCTACCTTGAAGGGTGCAGCTCCTGGGTCTATCTTGCAAGCTATGATGGACGGATCGGACGAGGCAGAGTTAGCAAGGTTGGCGGCTGAGTTAGACAAGAAATACAATACTACCTCCAAACCGGTATGTGCCGTAATCCTTTCGATGCTCAGCGAGTGTTAGCTCACTCATTTCTGTACACTGCTTCAATTCGTAGAAACGAAAGCGGGTACCTCAGCAGGACGATTACGATTACAAAGATCCTTTTATCGACGACTCAGAACTGCAGATGGACGAGCCTGATCTACTTCAACGACCGGCAAAAACAGGCTATTACGTGCAAAAAGGAGCGGTAGAGCTGATCAAAGACGAAGAGGAAGACGCGTCGTGAGTTGACCAATGATGTTCCCAAACTCCTCTTTCTCACCTAATTACTTGTATGTCGTGTGCTTAGTCCCAAGAAACCCAAAGGCAAAAAGCAGACGACCCTTAACCTGACGAAACAGCCCAATTCGACAAAGGATTCGCCAATTGAGGTCGATGACCAGAATGGCGAACAGCCTAAAAAGCGTAAGAAGATGCTGCTCGGAAGAGGTTTCCGGCCGTCAAAGCTAGGGACAGCCTCCGGCAGCAGTTCTAGACAAAGTCTCGGTCTTGCAGATCCATCGAGGGATGCGAGTAATCGACTCGAAGCTTTGGTGTATCCGACTGTCATGCCGAGCACACCTGCTTCTGTTTCGGTTCTAGCAAGTAAACCAGGAGCAACTCGGGAACAAACCCCTGCAATCAAGCCACTCAGTGCCGCTGTGCCTGCGAGTACATCCAAACCAGTCATCGAGACCGCGCCAGTAACACCAGGTACGTGCATTTTATCTTTGCGACGGTTAAGACATTCCTGATGTGAACGGTCATCATTAGCAGCCCCGGAACCCCCGAAAGGCCCTCCTAAAACTTTGGTAGGTAATCTCTTCTTCGTCGAAGCAGCACTTTCGAATCTGACGTATCACTGCCGAATTGCAGGACGAAGCGTTGTCAAGATTGCCGGAGGAAATACATGCCGTGTTGGAGGACGTGAACAACATTACCCAGGCTTGTAAGTCATCAGTTGCATTTGAGTCAGCAATGAAATTGACATTTCATGCGAACAGTATCCGATGACGACTGGGACAAGATCAAGGCTGCCAAAAAGTTTCCCGAGCAGTTCAAAGACCCAATGTTCGAGGTTGGCAAGAAAGCGGTGGAATTGGGTTTGGTAGGGGATGCCTTATACGATACGTTGCCGCTCATCATTCGATATAATCGTTTCACTATGAAGGTAAGACCTCGCCAAGTTTTCATGATTGTATATTCTGACACAATCCCTTTGCATCTAGAAATACATTCTAGACAAAATGAAAGATTACCAGATAGAGTATTATGAGACCGTTAAAAGGGAAACATTACCGGTATTGAAAGCCGCTATCGAGACTACAATGGAGAAGCAAGTACTGGATTATCACGCGGCGCAAGAACTATATGGTGAGTCACACGAAGTGATGTATGAATAGTAGACTGACAGTCAAAATACCAAAACACAGATAACGTCACGCGTCACGAAGAGGAACAAGCTCGCCAAGAGGGAAGGGAGCCACGTGATACCGTGAGCACAATTTCAGTAGGGCGTCTCTTAAAACAAAAGCATTAACGAGCACTTCCGATGCACTTCCAGGGTGTACCAAAACCACTCAAACGTGTCAGATGGAGCGATGAGATGCGAGCGGCATACTGGCGTCTAATGAAGGCAGCTGAGAATGAAGGAAATTTCGAAACACAGCAAGCGTGAGTGAATTCTTGTCCACGCTGACCGCAGAGCTGATCTTTTGCTCTGCGTATCAGAGATATACATAACCGGCCACACTCTACAACCGCATTTTCTATGAGAAACCAGTTATACGGCGACGTAGGTGATGCAATGATCACTAAAGTACGCATCGAGAACTGACTAGAGAGACACATTACAGATTGTTCCATTGTTCCCTGAAGGATGGATGTCTAATCAACAACTATCCCGTCAGAGTAAGTCATGCCTCGGACGCTACAGCGATGTTATAAATACTCAAACTGCAACCCCTTTCTTGTGCATAGTGAGCAATCTGAAAAGCAAATATGAGAAGCAAGGGAATCTCCAAGCATGAGCTTATCTTCAATGACAGACATTACAACGGAAATGAAAGATCAAAGAGAATGGACGGAAAGTGAGAGATTGCTTGTCTTTCACGACAGCGGGAACATATAGCTGTCAGGTGGAAGTACCATAATCGATATTCGGATCTCCTCAACGTTGTTCCTTTACGCATATGAACCGCTATGTGACGGTGCTGCCTATTACAGGCAACGACAGAACGAGAGTGGCGAGATTTCACTGTATGAAATGAGAAGAACATGTGATGCCTCGTATAGCTGGTCTGCAACGATAACAGCGGTTGTTTGAACGTACCTTTTCTCTATGAATTGTAGAAGCAATTGTAGAAGGGGTCAAGCACGTTGATTAGAAATGATTATCTGCTCGAAGTTGCTCAAAACACCTTTTCAGTTTCGATTGCAAAGTAATACATTTATAATCGATACACAAGAAGGAACAAATCGAATAGATGAGTAACCATTACTACAGACGAGATACAAATGCTTTTCCCAATATGCTCTTTACGTACGTCGAATGCGAATTTCTTGAGAGTTGGATATTGGCGGTGATCGGTTGGTCGTTGCCATTATCGGGTATAATGCACAGTCCATGGTTTCGAACGGAAAATAGAATCGAGTCAAAGAAGCGAATCTACTATCTTCTTACATGAAGGTAGGAGCGGGGTTGGATTCGGCTGCCTTGAAGTGGTTAATGAGGACAGCGGCTAGAAGATGCACGAAACAGGTTAGCACAAAGGAATGAAGCGGAGTTCGATATGGAGGAATACTTACGTCCAGCGACGATGTTGGCGTCTCCGACCAAGGTAGCGTTCTTCTCGGAAGTGGCAGTGAGGTACGCAGTGCCCTGGGTGGTGGGCAAGGTGACCTTTCCACCCTGAATGGGGTAGGTGGCAATGTTGAGACCCTGGTAGAGGGCGATGTATTGACCATCGGTAGCACCGGTGACGGCACCAGTGGCGGCGTCGTAGGTCAACGCAGGGAATGCGGTGAAGGGAAGGGTGGGGTTGGAGGCGGGGCAACCGGTGATGAAAGCGGCGGCGGCGGAGTAGACGACGTTGAAGCCAACGGGGGTGTCGTAAGGTCCGGACCAACCCTCGTTCTTGTTGACGGCGGATGAAACCCAGGCCTGGTGTCGGGATTCGGTGGTCAAGATGGAACCAGCGACACTGAGAGAGAAGACAAATTCGTCAGTGCGACTCAGTAGAAAACATGTGGGAAGCGAACTTACGTCAAGTAGGTCTTGTCGACAATGGAAGCGGCAGCTCCGAGGTAGGCGGAGACACCAACGTTCTCGAGGATGGCGGACAAGGCGGTGAAGGACTTAGGGTCGGTGTAAGGGAACTTGTAGGTACAAGGCTGAACAGCAGCGCTGCCGAGGGCTCCAGAGAGGAGAGCGACGTGAGAAGCTTCGTGCTCAGCGATCTGAGAGAACCTAAAAGAACACAGGTGTTGGGTCAGTAAACTGGTCCAACTGTATCACTAACCCGATGACTTACCTTTCTCGGACCCAAGTAGGGAAACCGGCGGCGGTGAAAGCGGCGGCGTCGAACTGCTCAAGAGCCCCCTTGTAGAAAGCGTTCTCGAGGTGCTCAAGGGTCACTACATGTATAAAAACAGATTAGCGAGGAACATGAAGGATAAGCCGACTGTGAGACAACTTACAGGCGTAGTTCAAGATGGTAGTGTCATCGATGGCAGCGGCCTGCTTCTTCTCGATGGGAGAGGCAAGGACACCACAAGCGGAGACCAAGGCAAGGACGGTGGAAGTAGAGAATCGCATCTTGAGTGTTTGGTTTGGAGTTGGTGTAAGGTGGGTGGTTTGTTGTAAGGTGATGCACAAAGGCGATTATAAGTAAGTTAATGGAGTAGTTGGTGAAAGAAAGGAAGAAGGGAAAAAGCAAACACGGCTCGCAGCAATGGTGTTATATAGACATCGAGGACACCCTGGACTTCACTATCTCTGGCACTGTTTCGTCGTGCCACTCGTGACTGCAACCCTGATTCGTTGAGCAGCGGTCATCAGTTGTCAGACAACAACAAACAAGGTAATTTCCTAGAGCAGTCGTACGATTTCTATTTCCCCCGTGCAAAGCCCAGGTTAGAGACTTCTTAGGTTGTTATTGTGATCCTGTTTAGGCGACTTGCCGAACCCCGCCCACTACACCAACTACTACATCGTTATCCCACCGATGGAGCTAGAACTGAAGAAGAATAGAGGAGGCAGGTGCGAGAGGGACACAGGGCAGATGACTGGGCAAGGCGAGATCGACTCATCAACGTCGTATCATGTGCACACCCATTTTGCTTTAGTGAGTAATAGCGGGGGAAACTTCCTGCTTGACATGCCCGGGAATCGCTCGTCTCCAGGTCCTAACCCATGCTACTCGCCAGGTGTCATCGTACAGTTTGCTGTAATCAAATTCCTCTTCACAGTAATAATCAACAAACTGCTAAACGCCACTACGGTGCTCAGACAGATACGATCGGCAGATCAGTACAGCTGTCTCGACTAAAACTAGCTGTTTTGAGTTGACGGAGGTAAAATGTCATCATGTCAGCTGGTCAAACGCCGGACGGAAATCCGGATGTGACGAGTTGGGCACCTCGAGATATGTGACGGAAGGAGCTCCCGCGGAGCACCAGTGTCGCCGAAAATCCATCGAATCCGGTATTTTTAGCGACATTATTATTCTTCTTATGGACACGACACTGCTTTGCTTTTACAGCCATTCCCAGATTAGGCTTGTGCTCTAGGAGCTGCTTCCGAACAGTTTTTCTGGGGGTTGACGAGACAGCCGAGCTGACAGCCGGTCCTGAGGACAAACTCGCCGTTGAATTTTGTCAGCTCGGCTGCTTTGCTGGTTGCTGGACAGCGGGTGTTCGCAACTTTTGTCACTTTCTGTCACCGTGGACTCAGCCGCAAGCGGCGTGGAGCTCCAGCCGCTGACGAATTGGCGTCGGGCAGATCACAA
Organism: Naganishia onofrii; assembly: GCA_030039215.1. NCBI lineage: Eukaryota > Fungi > Basidiomycota > Tremellomycetes > Filobasidiales > Filobasidiaceae > Naganishia > Naganishia onofrii. The sequence goes on along the minus strand of JASBWV010000029.1, from coordinate 286,642 downwards.
GAAAGAGTCCCTGTCATGTCTCGATCGAGCTCTCGATCGCTATCATGTTCCTTTTTGCCCTACATGTTCCGGAAGCGCCAAGTCACCCGATGCGCCACAGCTTTTTCAGATCGCCGCAGGCAATAGTAGAAAGTCGCTCAACCATCGATACACCGCTGTCGAGGCCGTTGTGGAAGCTGTTGTGGAGCGTATTGAACAAGGTTGAAGAAGACCTTAAGGCTGTGCAGCCGGATATACATGCAAACGTGATTGCTTGTGATTTACGCTTGTAAAAGCCTTCTGTGGTAATAATTGATAACTATAGTGATCTCTATATTCGAACGGCACATCACGTCAGCCAGGGCCGTAATCCGTAACGCACCGGCAGCTCTTCGGTGTTCGGACCAGTTTGTTTGTATGTATCACTTGTTAGAGAAACAGTTATAGTTATTGGGGTAGTATTTGGGTACTCTAGTAGCTACTCTGGTACTCTGCCTGAGCGCCGAACACCCGATGATGTCCCGTCATTAGCAGACCCGAATATGCGTCCAGATTCGAATAACAACGAGAAGTAGATACTTGCCAAACAAATATTGACAGCGCGAAACGGTCTGATGGTCCATCAGAGGATATCAGTGGCAAGAAAGGTGGGAACGAGCGTGTATCCAAGAAGCACCGCCCTTCTCCCTCGCAAACCCATGCACAACGTGCTTTCCAGTACCATCTGCATCTCTCGACGCAACGAGTGACGCCATGACCATGTCATCTGCTTGACCGCGTGACGCCAGTCGTTAGACCTCATGTCCTACAGGACAAGACACCTTGTTCAGCCGTCAGCTCTGGGATAGGATTCGAGAATCGATTTCCTGTGACGAGAGCATCTGTCAGCAAAACTTCCGATACGCCTGTCGTGGCATGTATTTCCTCACCACAGGCCTTGATTCGCAAACAGCATATCCATCACGCCTTGATCGTTCATGAAGTTGCCCATGGTCAGGCCAAGGGAAGCTACTGGTATCTCTGGGAGGTGCTCTGTCGGCTGAACAAAGCTGTCAAGATTCCCATTCTGGACAACGATAGCTTGCCCGTAAGTTGGAAAGCCGGCGTCAACAGAGGTCGAAGGCTGGGCCGTATTGGAAAATGCGAGGTAGTTGTCGAGGTCGAAAGGCAGTTCTGCACCGAAAGTGAGTGGTGTCTCGGTTCTTTGCTCGGGAACCGCCTGCGGCTCATTCGCTGCAGGGATATAACTGTTGCCTATCTGGCCACTCCATGCGAGGGTAGTGGGCGCAAAAGTGGTATTCGCAGCCATGGCGTCAACATTTCCGGATGAGGGCGCAGTTGGCGGCCAGTTGGTTTCATGATTGCGATGTTCGAAGCTTTGTGCAAAAGCCTGCAGATTCAGCGGTCTGGGAGGAGCTGCGGATTTCGTTGTTCTGCCAGATGTACTGCGAATATCCAAAAGTCGGTGAAGGAATGTCGCCTGTATCGAGGGTAGATGCTCAGATGCACCAGCACCCTTAGCAAGCATGTCAGCCGCACGACGGCACAGTAGGAGAACTTGGTCTGTAGGCGAGCCGTCGAGTCGCGAGTATCGAGCTTGCGTTGACTAGGTCACAATCCCATGTAAATATCTTATTGAAAATGAATGTTTTTAGCATCCTGACTCACTTTCAAAAGGGAAACGACCGCATATGTTAAAGCGGTGAATACAAAGTCGGGGCATCCTGGAGCCAATGGAGCGCAATTTAGTACATATTGTCTCCGCCTTGATCCTACTGTACGATACACATACCTTTTATCAAGCCTTTGCTTTGAAGATCGTGTTCGAAACATTCAATGAGACGGATCGCTATCGTCTGAAACTGTTGATGCAGCAAAATCAGTCCTGTCGGCGATGGGATCTCACTCTACCGTGATTCACTGTGACCTACGTGAACAAACGCAAATGGTAATGCTTTTGATTCTCGCTCTAGAGCTTGATTGAGCCCAAATGACGCTATGATCAGCTCTGCATAAAAGTGATATCTGCGAAGGTCAAGCCATAGTTGAGTTCCGTCAATGAGCGATTATGGAGTGAACAGCCATGCAACTTACAATCGTATTCTACCGATTCGGACTTCTTTCTTAACAGCTGCGACCATGACAGGAGGGAATATGAACTTTGCACGGCGCAGATATTGACGTATCTCCACGTACAAGGTGCATCCACTGAATTAATCAGAGTCTCTGCCCGATCTGCCCATTCTTGAAATTGCTTTTCGTGTATGATGATAAGACTGATATATAGCAGATGGTCAGGCTGGGCTTGAGTTAGGTCTCGCCGCAGTTCATTCACGTACTCGGGATAGCAGTCTATATTGCTCTCTAGTAGTGGGCGATCGGACATTGCGCGGTTGCGGAATGCATCAAGGGCTCTACTAAGGATCTGGGTCCATTCCTGGGACGTGGAAGGTCAAGGCAAGGAGTCAGGAAGGCACAGCGGGATCAGTATCTGAAGCGCAGCATGCCAGCCAGCGACACACTTACCGCCCACAACGCCACCGCGGAGTCGTCCAGCACCGCCTGATGATCACCGGCCCTCTTGCTCACTTCGATATACCCATATAGTAGTGCAAGATACCGCTGCACAGAATTCTCTCCTCGCATACTCGATGGTTTGCCCAACTGTGCACTCAAGGTCCGGTCAGTGACAGTGGTGAGAAGCCAGGTGCGGATCATCGAACGCAGTAGCCATGGCGGTAATGCGCTTCTTGCGTCGGGGAACAAAGCGACGCGATGGAGGTTGATATCGATTGCGGTTCTGGTAAGGGAAAGGTAATTCCCTCTATTAGGATTTGTCGACTAGGTGGAAGCAGTCGTGGATGACGACTTGCCTGATTGCCAAACCTGCGCGGAGGTACGTGAGGTCTTGTTCGAACCGTTTCGCCGGAATCAGACTTCACAATACCAAATTCGCACAACGTCAGACAAACGATCTCAATCCCCAATGGGAAAGACAAACGGGCAGGAGCGGTAGGCACGACTTACTTCCACTCGCTGTATAGTAGATGAGCCTTTTCTACCAGCGAAGCACGTCAGTATCCTTGAATCGCCAGCCGACGGGATTCCTGCGCCACATGCGCACGTACCTGAACGACCTGGAAATAGGGACAATAATCAGTATCACACCAAAAGATGACAGATAAGTGTGGGAACGAATAGCAAGACAGACTCACATCAAGTGTTTTCTCAAGCGGCAACCTCGTCATTTCCATCTTTGCAAACTCTTTCAACCGATTCCATAAATCCGGGACAAACGATCTAGCGGCGCAACAACAGACTACTCGCGCAACCACCGCCAAAAGCCCATCACTACATCAGCAACGGCGACTCGGTCGCACAGAGGAGCATGCAAGGTACGTACTAGCATTAAACAGGTAATTACTCCTGCTCGCCACATCGACAGGCTCCGACCGCTCTTTATCAAGTACAGGTAGGTGCGGATGAAACCACTGCCAATATACATCAAACAACCGATGCGCATCGTCTGCTGTCAACAAACGCATAATGTGCGGTGCTTCGCCTTCCAGAGTCCGGCGGCCTGCAGTTGATTGTTTAGGACGGGCATAGTAGCCGTCTATATCGTCCGTGGTCGTCGTCTTTTCGGCTGGTTGCGCTGCTGATGTCGATGATTGTGCATGTTGTGGCGATCCTGGTCTCGGTGAGCGGGAATCAGGAATGCTTTCGCCACCTATAGAGACAGGAACATCCTTGGCACCTTGAGTCCCATGCGAAGAATCATCTCGCGACTGTCTCAAACCGCCGGAAATCGGCTCTTGACCATCCACCGCACGCTCTGGGATCACTGCCTCCAAGCGCAAAGCCGTAGCATCTGCCCCATCTTCCGCTGTCATCGGCGCCATCCGCTGCTCACCGCTACCCTCTCCTGTCCTCTCGCTTTCCCTCACCAGCTCAAGCTCCTTCTCTCCTTCTCTTTCGCGTTCGCGCTCTCGATCCCGCTCAAGTTCCAAACTAGCAGAAGCTTCCGCCAAAACACCCAACGGGTTCATTTCATCACCCGGCATCGGAAACGGCGTCAACTTTGCCCGATCGGGTAGTGGTGGGAGTTGATGTTGATGCTGATGCTGCTGGATGCTGTTTATTGGCGCAGAGACAGAGGAAGTACGAGTATTGGATGTTGACGCAAAGAGGTGGTCTGGGGTGTGAGGTCTTGCACGGCGATGATCGTGATGCCGATGATAGCGATCTTCATCAACCATCGTATCTTGTTGAAATGAAGGCGATACCGCACGACCAGGTAAATTACCTATCCCTCGCGTCGTATGATCCGGGAACAAGTCGTCGTTGTCGTTTCGCGGCGGGTGATTGACTGTCCGACCCGTACTCGAATATCTAGTATCCTCCAACTGCGCAGCAGCGGGAGAAACCGGTTGTTCAATTCGCAAGTGGCGTTGCTGTTGTTGCTGTTGCTGCCGTTGATAGAAACCTTCTTCTGGGTCATCATTGCTTGCCGCCCTTGCTGGTGTCCTTTTGGAGAGCTGGGAGAGGGTTGCGCTGCGGTAAAAGGCCGCTTGAAGTGTCGGTACACCGCTGGCCCTCGTTTCTCTTTGTTCGGGTGGTTGGTGTTGTTTCGAAGATCTTGTTGTGGCCGTGGTCGACGGCAGTGATGCACGGGTTGATCGGGAACTGGATAAAGGGTTGTGTGGAGCGGTACGGAAGGGAATACTACTAGCGCGGTAAATGCCGTCTAAACTCTCAGCTCCAGGTTGTCCGTTCTCTCCATTGTCATAGTCTATCATCGTCGACGAAGCACCTAGCGCACTTCCCTTCTTCTTACGCCGTTTCGTCCGTCCTCGCATGGAAGGCTGATATACACATACCTCGAGCGCCATGGTCTTATACCTTACCTCATCGCTTGTCTCCTGTCCGATGTACACCGCGGAGGAGGAAGAGGGAGCAGCGTTGCTGTTACTTCTCACGGTAATGAGGCACCGGGAACAAGGATGTCGTCCGTCGCATTTCAGTTTTTGGCGGTTGCAGGGTCGACAAGCGTGGGAGATTCTTCCTGCTCCTGCTCCTGTTCCTGTTGCTGCTCCTCCAGGTTGTTGTATATCGTCTAGAGATGGCTGGTGCGATGAAGAAGGCGAGATGGTTCCTTGATTGGAGTATGGCGAATCTGCCGGTTGGTCTTCTTGTGTTCGTTGTCGTTTACTGCGATGTCGCTGTTCTTCCTGCTGCAGCTCATCCTGATCCTCTTCCAGGGAGCGACTCATATTCCTCCTTCTCCGTGCAGGTACGGACATCTTGGAGCCACAAAAGGAAATGGTGGACAAGTCGAAGGCTTGTTTCTGGCAGAGGTAACCTCAATTCTTGTCACGTAGCCTCTTCTCCCTTTAAAGTTAGGAAAGCTCGAAAGTAGATCAAGAATGAACAGGCTCGGGATAGCTCGAGAGTCAATCGAGGTCGCCGATATCGGGCCGGTGTTGGAGTGGGCGCACCGCAGTTGTCACCATCACTATCACAGTTGTTACAGCCAACAGCCAGCCAGTTCAGCCAATGCTCAGCCAGGTTACTTGACTCATTACAAGTTGCTCCAACTACTTACTCTCTCCTCGCTACACAATCCGTTAACCAAGACATTGAAAATGACCGGCCAACTATCCTCATCCTCTGCTCCGGCATCTGAGCCCATCAACACCGACCAATCAGCATACGAACTCGCGAAAGCGCACCATGCAAAAAGCACCACGGTCTCTCCAATTTATGCGTTCCTCCTCAAAGGTGCCTCTATTCAACCAAGTACAACCTCGGGAACATCAATCAGCCACCTCACCCTCGCACCCGAACACTTGAATTCTGTAGGGTCGATACATGGTTCCGTCTCTGCCACCATCGTTGATTGGGCTTCTGGCTCCGCGTTGGCCACACGAGGCAGTAAGAGCGGTGCGAGTGTAGATATGCATGTGACGTTTTTGAGTAAAGCAAAGCTGGGGGAAGAGGTAGAGATTAGAGGTATTGTGGATAAGTTGGGTGGTAGGATTGCGTTTACGCGGGTTGAAGTGAGGAGGGTTAGGGATGGGGAGTTGGTCGTGACGGCTATTCACACAAAGTTTGTTGGGTAACCAAAGTGTACAGTCATGCTAGAAATCCGATGTATCTTTATTTGTTCCTGTTCCTAATTGGATGCAGACAGTGCTCTAAACACGCAAGAACGATGAGCTATAACTCCAGATCTAATACCACCATCTCATAACCAGTTACAGGACGCCTGCTACCTTGCCCATTTTCTCAGCGGTATTCCTCGCTACCTCGCTCTATCTACTGCTACGACGTCGAATTCGACCTCCCCCTCCCCAACTCCTCCAACAAAACATCCTTTGGCTCCGTACCCCTTCGCTTTGCCCTCAAGTAGTCGGAGATAAGGAAAGCGACATCTGTAGATAACGACAAGCAAGATAGTAAGTTTTCCGTGTTGCGTAGCGAGGAGGGTGGAAGAGGGAGCAGGAACGGACGTACCGAGGGATTGCTCGTAGTTGAGTCGCGGATCGCAGTGGGAAAGGTAGTTCAAGGAAAGGTCCTTGTCCATCAGATCCATGGATCCGCCGATACATTCAGTCTGTGCAGGCCAACATATCAGGTCAACTTCTTCAAGGCATATGAAAGAAAACGAATATGGAAACTTACGACACTGAACCCATCTTCGTTGATTTCTCCAGTCAACTCCAGATGAACTCCACCCAAGATCGTTCCCAGCTCTTTATGGATTTTCATAGATGAGGAAATCTCGGAAATGATATCCACAAAGTGTCGTGTTTTCAGTGACGGATCTGTTTCTGATGATTTTGTACTACGAAAAGGATGGCGCGTGAGCCCGTATTCCACGCTTACGGGTCTCGTGAGAGGACTACCTACTTTCCATGCTAGAAGACGAGCAATGCCATTGATTTAGCTCGTGAACCATTTCATGTGAGCTGCCTGCAATCCTGGCTTACCATTGCATCACACTGCCAGACAACGACGTGCCTCGAGTTCTTGACCGCCTCGATATGGGCCGGCAAGAACTTTTCAACCTTGTCGGCGCCGTATCGACTGATCAACGTGACCTTGCCAGGAATATTATCCGGGTTGACAACTACAGTTCGTTCGATATCCTAGTCAATCGGGCAGCTTTGGCGCGGAAAAGAAAAGAGGACCGACGTACTATCAAGCATCTTGACCAACTCGTCACCCTTCATCGTCGGCCCGACCTTGATTCCAATAGGATTCTGAATCCCTCGGAAATACTCAACATGCGCACCATCGAGCTGCCTCGTTCGATCCCCAATCCAAATGAAATGAGAAGAAAGATTATAGTACTTCTGTTGCGGTTGCTGTTGTTGTTGTTCCAGCTTTTCCTCCCTGAGTTGCGACGATCCACGAACGGTGCTGTTCGCGCGGGACGACGAAGACGCTCCAGAGGGTCGTGCCGGACGAGCCAATGACGAGAACCCATTACCAGCAGACAAAGGCTGCACGGCACGCGTCAACGCTTCCTCATACTCCAGACTCAAACCTTCATGACTCGTGTAGAAATCAACAGTTTCCGTCCCACCACGTGCGACCGAGCCCTCGTTCTTCCCTGCCCCTGCTCCACCTGCGGCGACACGCATAAAGTCGAGCGAGTCCATCAAGCTGTCGATTACTTCCTCGAATGCTTTTTGGAGGGATGGTGAGCGGACGTGAGAGAATGACCATTGTCGTGGTGCGTTGAGGTCTGCGAATCCAGAAGAGAGGAGGGCACGGATGTAGTTGAGCGTGGCAGAAGAGTGGAAGTAGGCGCTACATCGTCAAGAGGATTTCAGTTTCTTGGTTTCTCTTGTTGATTCTTTAGTGAGAGGTACGTACGACAATAACCTCTCCGGATCCGCTCTCCGATCAGTCACTTCAAATCCATTCACATTATCTCCTCTAAAACTCATTACTTCCCGCTTCTCCGTCTTTCCCTGTTGTCCAGCCTCGCCATCAAGAGGGTAATCCACAACCTCGGTCGGCTTGGATCGGGGTTTCGCGTATTGTCCTGCTATTCGAGCGATTCGGATTACAGGGAGTCGGGAGCCGTGCAGGATGATCAGGGACATGAGGAGGATGCTTTGAGGTCCATACAAAATTATCAGTATAGTCTCATACGAATAGCTATGGTGATTGCTTACAGCGACAATTTGTGCTCGATCGGGTCCTATCATGCATTCGCCAACGTAAAGCGGTATTTGGTCATCACCATGACCGTCACTTCTTCACAATCGCAAAAATGCTTACCTGCGAACAAGCACTGAACAACTCTGCGCAATCTCCACCTTGCAGAAGGAAAGCCTTGCCCTGAGCGACATCCGCCAACTGAGCTCTCAGCCTATCGATCTGTTGTAACAGCAAGCGCCGTACGTAAGCTGACGAGAATATCGCAGTAGTACCTGTTGAGTTCTAACCTCTATCGGTGTTACAAGCGGTGGAAGATGTCGCAGTTTTCCCAAAACTCTGTAAACGCGGTGAAGACAGAGAAAAGATCAGCTTGCTGCGTCCGTTCTTCGAAAGCCGGTCACTTGCTTTTCGAGATCCTGTTGATCCTCATAGACAACATCTTGAGCAATCGGCTTTTCTCTCCACGAGGAAGGTGACCAGTTGGACGTCATGCTGGTGTCTACTGAAGCGGCAAAAGTGCGTCGACTGCAGTTTGAAGCAGGAGAAAGACCAGGAATAAATTAATTTCGGGAAATCGTGGTGCTTGTTCGAGGAGTTAGTGCTTGAGCCGTGAGCCGATCACATGTCCATGACTCACCTTCAAGGGTGGAAATACGCTGCTCTCAATCGCCTGATTCTATTTCCACCCTTTTCTGATTTTCGCTAGGGGAGGCCTCGTCCCGCTTGTTTACGTTGAATGTTCACTGACGTTCTACTACACCCTCTTCATCCTTTCAATTCAGATTACGCTGAAAGAAGATAGTTTCGGGTGCCGTTCATCTCGTCTAGTTCAGATTCCCATTTCTCCAGGAATCTAAGGACGGACGGCATTTTCGAGAAGTTGGAATCACACTCGTTTGGAGACATCAATCGTTCTTTGTTGGACCAAAACTACCGATAGCGAAAACAGCGGTAATCAAAGATTGCGCTGGTTCATCAAAGCAAGAGTCGGCACGGTGACGAGGAAAGATGGATACAAATGCTATCCAGGTAGCCGGTACGTCGACCCTTCCCATATCCATCATCAGCTATACCTCCCTTGCATCGAAAACGCTGGACAAGAAAGCCAAACATTGATAAACTCCTTCACCTATAACAACAGTGCGTGTAAGACCACTGACGGAAGTAGAAGCATCTCGTATCCCAGAAGCACAACAACATGAGATATTCTATGGTGATGGAGCTCTTGGAGGTGGTGCATCACCTTCGAAAACCGGGTCTAGTTCTCCTGCTGCAGGGTATGGATACGGCGGCAGCGGGTTATGGAGGGAGGTAGTCGGTATGTACATGTCTCCCTCGTCTCCGCAGATCGATTATTATTACTAACTAATACCTGCTCAATCGTACCTCGTCGGAACAGACGTCGTGGACCATCGGACATTGATATTCGACAAACCTGATGCAAACGTTCCGCGTGCATTCATTACTACGGGAGGAAAAGCGCCTCCAGGTGGAAAGAGGTACAAGGATCAACGGTATGTCCACCACGCTTCCTACCACACATGAGGATAAGGAGGTCTGATGTGAATGGATCTACGCAGGTATGCGTTTGATCGTGTGTTTTCAAAGGATTCGACACAGGAGGAAGTGTTTGAGAATACGGCGAAACCGGTGCTGGAGGGTCTTTTTGATGGGTTTAATGCGACAGTGTTTGCTTACGGAGTGAGTAGCAAGAAAGGGTTATTTGGTGTCGGAGCTAATGGCTGTGTTCCAACGATCAGGCAACAGGTTGCGGAAAGACCCATACAGTCAGCGGCACGAAAGAAGACCCGGGAATCATCTACCGAACAATGCGAGAACTCTTCCGACGTATCGACGAAAGTAACGATCAATGGGAAACACACGTTACCGTCTCCTTTCTCGAAATCTACAATGAACTGATCCGGGACTTGCTCGCGGATGATTTCCCTGTTTGTCCACGCGGCGGTCTGAGTCTACGGGAAGACGAAAAGAACCGAATCACCGTTGCCGGACTGAGTCAGAAGGATCCAAAGACGGCGGACGAAGTGCTGGAATACGTCTTGCTGGGCAACTCGAGAAGACATACGTCCCCGACCCATGCCAATTCTCAGAGTTCACGATCACATGCGGTTTTGCAGGTGAATATCGGGAGACGACCTCGTGGTGGAGATACCGTCGATTTGGAGACGGAGACGGTTACGACGGCGATCACGAGTGCCACGCTTTCGATCATCGATTTAGCCGGTAGTGAAAGAGCGAGTGCAACGCATAATATGGGCAGTCGCATGAAGGAAGGCGCCAATATCAACAAGTCGTTGCTTTCCCTCGGTAACTGTATCAACGCGCTCTGCGTCGCCGCTACCCGGGGCAATTCGCAGCCGCATATTCCGTATCGAGATAGTAAATTGACGAGGCTGCTCAAGTTCTCGCTAGGAGGGAATTGTCGGACCGTCATGATCGTTTGTGTTTCCCCTTGCTCGGTGCATCTAGAGGATACGGGAAACACGCTCAAGTATGCAAATCGAGCAAAGAATATCGTCACCAAAGTCTCGCGCAACGTCAACGATGTCAACCGAAACATTACCCAATACTTGAAAGCGATCGCGGAAAAGGACGCTCGAATCAAAGTCCTGGAAGCGGAAATTGCGAATGGTAGTCGAACAGAGAATGCGGCGAGGGAGAAACGACTGGCAGAGGGTCGCTTGGAGATGGCGCGGGTCAAGGCTGATCTGAAACAGGCGTCTACACGACATGCGCCAGTCATCGCGGATGGAGCACTCTGTCGTGCGTTGGTGGATGGTGCCGAGTTGAGAATCAGCGCATTACGGTCTCGCCTGGAGGAACTACAGAATGAAACCGAACCGGAAAGTATAGCGGAACGAACCACACTGGAAAGCTTGATTTCAAGAGAACAAACACTGTACGCCTCCAACCCAACCAATCAAGCACGAATCCAAGACGCCTCGACCAAATCCGACTTGTTCTCCGCTGTCCTCCGTGCTGCTTCGGAACGACGATTCGATAAACTCGAGCCATCCGATATCGAAGGCCTTCGCGCAGAAGCCGAGTTGCAGAAAGTCAAGAGCGAGATGCAGAGCCTCGAGGCGAGGGAAAAGGCGTATCGTGGAGCGATTGCACATCAGGCAAGGGCGCTGACGCGCTTGATTGGTGGGATGGTGAGGACGATGACGTTGTTGAAGAGCCATGCAGCTGGTACGGATGACGAGCTGCTTGGTGCGTTGGTGGTGGATAATGAAGGGACCATTGCCGAGGTTCTTGGAATGGGCGCTGCAGGAGAAGCACCGCCGAGGCATGTCAGTCCCATGTTCAGTATTAGCAGTGCTCAACGACATGTTATGGCTCCGCCTGCAGCAAAACCGATCCCGATCAGAAGACGGATCTCGACTGCGCCGTCCGTTGTGAACCCCTTGCCGGTCAAGCCGTCACCTGCGATGAAACGTATCCAAGCGACTCATATGGGATCACCGGCAAGGCTAGGATCACCACGCAAACGATCCGCCGGAGTGGCTGCCGTATTGTTGGCCAAGAAAAAGACTCTGAGATGGCGGGATGAAGCAGGGGAAGGAAGCATCGATAATGGTCGCTCCGCCGCCGCAGGCAAGTCGGAAGGGGCTTTGGTGAAGGAGAATGAAAGCATACCGCCACCTTCGAGCCCACTACCGATCAAAGCGACCACTATGGATCCGGAAGAGAATGCTTGGATTGACGAGGTATCTGAAGAACAGGCAGGAACACAAGCGGAAATGAGTTTCTTCTCGGCTCGTACAAGCTCCATGCTGTTGCCACCTGCGTCGCGTCCAGTACCGGCACTCAACCCGACAGGTATCCAACAGAGATTACCAGCAAAACGGCCCAGTCCAGGACGCGGGGCGGCAGGAGACTCAAGTTTGATGATGAACATGACAATGGATCGTTCACCACGTCGTCCGATACCGACGATCAGTATGCCAAAAGCTTTTGCTGTCCGACCTGCTCGTGCGCCACCACCGATGAGCGCTACTCGCGCACCACTGCAAACTAGCACAGCGGCTAATGTGAATCGACAAGCCGGGTTGCCCGGTGCACAGGGTCGCTCTGCAGCATCAGAAAAGCCCGCCGCTTCGAACTTTTTAGTCAGACGGACTGATGTGCCTGATGTTGCAAACACGTCGGTTTTCACTGGCGGTCATGGGGAAACGAGCGTCATGCATGATCGATCAGTTCTTGCTGGGATGCCGGGGATGAACTCGGGACCTACGGTCGGTCTGCTTCGACCCACGGCATCTTCTGCTCGTCGTTCGAGTTTATCGGGAACGGCGGGCGTAGGACCGGCATCAAGGAGAGTCTCCCTCTCCAGTGGTGGAGGTGGTGGCAGTGGCGGACCAGGACCGATCAGGCGGCCGAGGATGTCGAACCGTGCTGGAGGACTAGGTGCGATAGGGGAAGAGGGTGGAGGATCATCGTCGCCGGCTTCATCCTCTTCCGAACGAGCGAGTCATCGTTCCATGCTCGGACTCCGTAAAACCAGTGCAGGTGCGGGTGACATGAGCGTTGCTTCGCTCTCGCCGACATCAACGACCATCGGAAGAGACCCGAAACCGCGGTCGTCAATAGCGCCTGGTGGAGGGATGATGGGTGGAGGAGGTAGGAGGTTGAGTGTGATGGGTGTTGCAGGACTAGGAGGTGGAACGGGAGCATCGAGACCATCTGCTGTTGCGGGAAGGATGAGCGTGGGAGGCTCACAACCACGAGAAACTAGTTATTCGTCGTCATCGTATGCTTTGCCAGTACCTCCGACAACGACGGGCGGTGTGCCGGGAGGAGGAGGGAGATTACATCAGCCAACTCAAGCTTCTTCGAATCGAGCGACGATGAGGCGCGTGAGCACGATGGGAACGATACCGGGATGATGTTCGAGATGAGTTGGGAACTATAATGTATACCGCGCATATGCGCTGCGGCGCAAGCTGCGATCATGATTGATAATGTTGTAACATGTAATGTAAAAACCTCCTTGCATATCATTGCATTCGCTTTGTTCGCCACCACCTTTCCCCTTTACCGCCCGCGGCCCGCCTAATCTCAAGCGCACGTGGTTAGCTTCCGCGCGTTATTCCCGTTGAAAAAAGTTTGACGAGATTGGCTGGGAAACAAAAGGGGACTTGTTGATTTGCTTTATCTTGAATTCCTCATCTTTCTTTTTCCTCTTCTTCAAGCAAACCAGGCTTCATCCACTCAACTCCCCACTCATCGGTTCTATCTGTATTATTAGCTAGTCTCCGGTTGCTAGGAGCTACCACTACACCGAACGCATCGAACACAACCACAACAAAAAAACACGCACAAAGCGACATACTCGCCATCATGTCGCCCGTTTCTACGCAATCCGACGTCACACCTTTACCGTCTTCTCCCTTCGTTGAACAACTCCGTGCTCTCGCTCTCGCAACCTCGACCCTCGAAGCCAAGTCTCTCGCCGATGCTTTTTGCTCAAGCGTCAAGAAGTCTTCGTCCCTGCCGGTTGCACAGACACTCTTGCAGGCTCAAATCCCTGATGTCATCGAATGGTGGGCGTCTTCCAAGTCTCAGGCGGAGAGGGAGAGTGCCGGTATCCTTGTCGAACGACTCGTCAAGGGTCTAGGAGAAGGAATCGAAGGTATCATGCTGCACGCCATTCCTGTCCTCTTGAACGTCTTGATGGACAAGACTCAGACTATCCGACAAGCAGCTCAAGGCGGTGTTAACGCACTCATCAAGATCTCTGCCCCGGAAGGAACCAGGCAGATTATGGATATCTTGAAGGCGATCTTGGACGACTCGAAGGGATGGAGGACAAAGGTCGGAGCACTCAAGGCCATGGAAGGTTTGGTCAAGCCTGGTGCCGAAGAATGGGTCGCCGAAGAATTGGGCCATGTGATTCCCCTTATTGAACGTGCTATGCACGATACCAAGTCCGAGGTGCGTTATTTTGGCTGGATTCCGCTGATGTTATGATGCTAATTATGCTATCTTACAGGTCGCAACTGCCGCTGTCAAGTGTGCCACTACCCTTTGCTCCATTCTCCCCAATGCCGATATCATCAAGCATATCAAACCCCTTGTTGACGCCATGCAGTCTCCCGCTGCCGTCCCGAAAACCATCAAAACCCTGTCCAACACGACGTTCGTCGCTGAAGTCAACGCTCCGACACTCGCCGTCATGGTCCCTTTGTTGATCCGAGCCCTCAAGGAGCGATCAACAGACACTCAACGAATGACCTGTATCGTTATCGGTAACTTGGTCAAGCTCGTCCGAGAAAAGGACGTTGCAGCTCGATACCTCGCCCCGCTTGTACCCGGTGTTGAAAACATTGCCGCCACTGCCGCCTTCCCCGAAATCCGAGCATTCGCAAAGAGCGCCTTGGAAATCCTGTACAATGCAGGCGCAAGCAAGGACTCTGTTCCTCCTCCCATGCGAGATGTCGAGGCGAGCACTAACAGTGTGTTGGCTATTATGCTTCCTCATCTGCCTCTCGGTCACGCTTTCCCGGACAAGCCGACGTTGCCGCTCAACAAGGACCTCCCGAACGCGCTTGAACTCGCGTTCCACCTCGAGTACTTGGGTGGTATGGTCGCCGACCTGGTTGATGCTAGGAAATGGGACGAGGCCGCATGGACCGGACGGGTTCTGGGTTCTCCTCTTGGTTTCTGGCTTGAAGATGGCAAGGCAAAGGGTGTCGAAGTCGCCAAATCGGTCCGAAAGGTCTTTATGGATATCGACAAGGCGAAATACGCTCCCGATGTCAACGACGACGACGAGGAAGGTGAAATGTTGTGTGACATTCAGTTCTCGCTCGCCTACGGTGGTTTGCTCTTGTTGAACCACACCACCTTGCGATTGCGACGAGGAAAGCGATACGGTGTGTGTGCCGGTAACGGTCAGGGAAAGAGTACCTTGATGAAGGCTATCAGAGATGGCAAGGTCGAGGGATTCCCGCCTCAGGATCAGTTGAGGACGCTCATGGTCGAACACGCCTTGCAAGGTGAAGATGCGTCGATGGCCATTATCGACTTTATCGGAAACGACAAGAACCTCACCCACGTCACCCGACAACAGGTCGCCGATGCGCTCTTGTCCGTTGGTTTCTCCGAGGAGAAGCAGTCCAACCCGGTCGGAAGTTTGTCAGGTGGTTGGAAGATGAAGTTGGAGCTCGCGAGGGCCATGTTGATCGGTGCCGATATCTTGCTGTTGGACGAACCTACCAATCACTTGGACGTTCAATCCGTTGCATGGCTAGAACAATGGCTTTGCAACCAGCCCCACGTTACCTGTTTGATTGTCTCACACGACTCCGGTTTCCTCGACAATGTCTGTACCGACATTATCCACTACGAAAGCAAAAAGCTTGTCTACTACCCAGGAAACCTTTCCAAGTTTGTTGAAAAGGTTCCCGAGGCAAAGTCATACTACACCTTGGCCGCCACTTCTATCAAGTTCCAATTCCCTGCACCGGGATCCTTGATGGGTGTTCGATCCAACACTCGAGCCATCATGAAACTCACCAACTGTACTTTCCAGTACCCTGGAGCAGCAAAGCCATCGTTGATCAACGTCTCGTGTGCGCTTTCGCTGTCTTCCCGAGTCGGTATCTTGGGACCCAACGGTGCCGGTAAATCCACCTTGATTAAGCTCTTGACCGGTGAAACCACACCGCAGGAAGGTCGAGTCGAGAAGCATCCCGCTCTCCGAGTCGGTTACGTTGCCCAGCACGCTTTCCACCATTTGGACCAGCATCTCGAAAAGACACCGGTCGCATACATCCAGTGGCGTTACCAGGACGGACACGATCGTGAAATGCTCGAACGTGGTAACCGAAAGATGTCGGAAGAAGAGCAAAAGATCATGGATACCGATATTATCGGCAAGAACGGCGACAAGCGGAAACTGGAGATGGTCATGGGTCGACAAAAGTTGAAGAAGTCGTTCCAGTATGAAATCAAGTTCCGTGGAATGGACCACCGTCACAACGCCTGGATCTCCCGAGAAGAACTACTCAAGCTCGGTTTCGGAAAGCTTTTGGGACAATTCGACGACATGGAGTCGTCCCGAGAAGGTGCTGGTACGCGTGACAACGCCGCCCACCTGATCCGAAAGCACTTGGAGGATGTTGGTTTGGATGGAGATATCGCCCAGTACAACGAAGTCCAGGGTTTGTCTGGTGGACAAAAGGTCAAGGTTGTTATCGCCGCGGCGCTGTGGAACAACCCGCAAGTGTTGATCGTAAGTTACCATGCTCGATAGTGGTCTGCACGCAATATACTCATTCATACTTTTCGCAGCTCGACGAACCTACCAATTTCTTGGACCGAGAAGCCCTCGGTGGTCTGTCCGTGGCCATCCGAGATTGGGGAGGAGCAGTCTGCATCATCTCACATAACATGGAGTTCGTCAACGCCTTGTGTCCCGAAATCTGGCACGTCGACGCTGGTCGACTGACACACAAGGGCAAAATCGCCATTGTGGAAGACGCATTCGACGACATGAAGACTTCGCGAACAAACTCTCGTATCGGGACACCTCGAACAAGAGCTGGCACACCAACGACTGCCGCTGCAAGTGCTGCCGCAAGCGCTGCCACGTCTGTTGCAAACAGTGCTGCCACGTCTGAAGCAGAGGGCGGAGATTATTCAAAGCCGAAGATCAGGAAGAAGAAGTTGACAAGGAACGACGCCAAGGCAAGGGATGCGCGACGTGCGAAGAGGAAGCTTGATTGGTTGACGTATGGTGGTGAGCGGGAGCCTGATACGGGTGAGTCTTTTGTCATTTTTACCTTGGCTTGCTTCACCTTTTGATCGCGTTGACTGACGAGATGTTTGCGTTGTTTCATTTGCAGAATCCGACTAATCGTAGTCGAGTTCATGTGCGGGTTAGTGCTTGTATATCCGCTCACTCGCGTGATGTAGTACTCTATTTAGTGGGAGACGTGTTTGCTATTTGTATTCTAGTATGAGCAATATATAGGTAATTGATATAGATGCGAATGAATGCCCAGTATCAAGATTGTTGTTCCGTTTGTCTCACTTTCCGTCGAGTTGTCTGCCGGAGTCAAGGCCATTTCGTCGCCGTGCCGTATGATGGAAGCACATTGTTGAAGCTGCCGCTTGTGGCATGCCAATAATTGGGAGACTTCGATGCTGATCGGAATCGGAAGCGGTGGCTGTATTGAAGTAGCATACCAAAAAAAAGCTTCAAATAAAGGAATGAAACGGTATATGCGATAATAATGATACGAAAGTGCTGTGGATATGATCTTTGGAAATCCGAACCTGTCAGTGCCAGTGGAGGAAGTTGTCGAGGATATCGATATAGTCTGTAAATAAGGTGCGCCAAGTTCCGCCTCAAACGGTACAACTTATGAAGGTTTTCTCACGAGCCAGATACTATCAATTGGGGCTATCGATTAGTGGTAAATCATAATGTTCGCATTCATAGCAATACGCATTACGTTAGGCCCCCGGTTCGATTCCGGGTAGCTCCATTTTTTTTGTTTCCCCGCTACCCGCTCCAAGCTGCGCAATCATTTTCTCCCGGTACATTTGTAGCAGGCCTAGGGAATCCTCAAACGTCTCTTCGCTTCGCATCCACCCTGAACTTCCTGGGGCATTCCCAGCGAGCATCGCTAGCATCCCTCGTTGCCCTTGACGGTGGCAACTCTTGGTCAAGCACGGTGTAAGTGGCAGTTACTGCATCTTCCATTTCAATGTTACTTACCCCCTTTCCATGTCCAGTTGGCTCCATATCGTAACGAACGATGAACGACAAAAGAGAAACGACGATGGTTCGTTCAACACCCGATGGCGCATGATTGGTAGACATTTGCCGATAAGACTCACGGTTTTCACGCTACGATGACCGTTGCGTGGAGTTTGCCGATAACATTCCCTTCTACATGTATGATCTGTAGCAGAGCTCTATGCCTAACCCATATCATTTGGAATTATCCAAAGAGAGCCACAGGTAACTCGAGACAGTCGGCCGCCTTAGTTCACTAAAGGGTCTTCCAAAGACCAGAGTCCTTATTGTTAACAGAGGAATCTTTATCATTCGCACAGTGGCTGATTAACTAGCACCAAGTACAACAGTCAGTGTCGCCTTCACCGCCCACACGCAAACCAGTAATTCAAGTCACCGCAAACATGGAGGCCGCCCGATTCTTTACAGTGGGAGAACGCAACCTTTTTCATCCATTCCCTACCGATATGTACCCAATCATACATTCTAAATTCCTAACGTCGTGTGTCTCGGGGATCGGCTTGTGTGTTTCGATAATGATTGCGATTCCTATCATGCATCCCAGTGTTGGGCCGTGACATAGATCATTCATTGTGCTGCCCCGGGGCATTTCCGTGGTTACCTACTTCGCGGGAAATCAACGCCCCAGTCGGCCGAGAATCATGACGACCGTCGTATCCCTGCAAGCCTCGATATCGGTTGCCAACTTCCGTCCTGGGACTGTAATGCTGTGACTGTCTGACGGGCGGTGGACCTGCCTGGCGGACTGGACCAGGGACTTGCGTCGCTTCTTGGTAACCCCTTGAATGGCTGAATTCGCGCTGTACCACATTTCTAGTACAAGCACTACTATCCTACATCAGGCCCCGATGACAATGTGAAGACAAAGCCAGACCAGGTGCAGGACTTGGAAGCCCTTGTACTTGATGAGTTCCTTTAGTCTATCGACAATGCTTTGACACGGGGTTAGTTTTGCCGGCGAATCGTGAACTTGCCATAGACTTACTATACGTGACCATTAGGATCTATGTGAGCGATATCGCCGGATCTATACCAACCATCGGGTGTGAAACTCGCTTTCGTCGCTTCTTCGTTCCTCCAGTTCCCTCTACGTGCACAGGTAAAGGCAGTTGGTGTTTGGCTCACTTTATAGGTATCGCAGAATCAGTTGCTCACTTCATAACGGTGGGTCCCTTGATACAGAGTTCTCCCGGTTCTCCCACTTTGGCAGGCAGCAGATCTTCGTCGACGACCTGCGCTTGGAGGCATGGGTAGAGTCTGCCAACACTCCCGGGATTCGAAATCGCGTCTGCCACCGTTGGAGCGGCGCAGAGGCAAGAGACCTCGGTCAGACCTTTGAAAGCAAGGAGAAGATCGAAGTTCCGTGAGCTTGGAAGTCATGACAGGAGTAGATCGACATTGACTTACCGTAACCTTGCGTGAAATGCACATCGTCTCCCAACTTGTTCTTGACTCTCCGTATCAAGCCCTTGCCCAACGGTGCGGCAGCGCGCCACATCCATTTCAACGCGGACAGGTCGTACTTGTCAGCAAGAGGGTTACCCGGAATGGCAGCGTAGATAGCGGCAACGATCGAGGAAGGACCTCCAATGAGCGTCGTTCCGGTATCGATGGCGCCATTGACTGACTATCCAAGACCAACAGCTGATCCCTGAGATGTGATACCGCCAATGGGGATATTCCAGTATGCTTGCTTGCTTGCTATCGGCAATGCATATGACATCCCCTGTATACACGGAGGAATCCAGTTCGCCGAAGGAAACGCTTCCTCTGTCCGGTTCCGTGCTAGATGCGGAAGCGATATTTCGGTATCGATTTAGTTAAAAGGCGAAGAGAGGATCGCTCCACTTTGCAGACGCCAGGCTAACCCACCAAGGGGTAGATCTTGAGACGGAAAGTGAGCTAAAGCCCAACTCCATCAAGCCGGCAAGTGGTTCATTGATCAAACCAGACGACATCGTTTGAATGACCGCGAAGGTTTGCGAAGCTACCGTGTAGCCTGCGAGGGAGACAGTATCCGAGGCAAGATACCCTTGTGCGTTGCCCGACCCATAGGTGATCGTGAATGGTGTCGATGTGTTTTTCAAAGTAGTCGATTTCGACGCATCGAACGTGACCGGCGAACCGATTTTTGCTCCAGCGACCCAGAGGTCCGCCGACCCGGTATCCAGAGCAATATCGAATGATTGAGAAGGCGTACCAATGGACAAGCTGGCCGAGTATGAGGCATCGTAGTCCTGATTTGCGAGAGAAGCTTCTCCTCTCTCAGTTAAGGAGTCGATGCCTCTATACCGGGAATTAACCCGTTCCTTTTCCTTGATCAGCCATTCGCCATTGCCGGCACGTTTTTCATGAAGCTGCTCGTTGTGCCGAAGCTGAAGTTGAGGGATACTCTTTCCTGCCGGTTGCATTGCGCGGCTTGCACGACGTCACAGTTTATGTCCATCAGATTTGAATGCGGGCTTGAAGACGGCTTCTTGAGCGGAGGCGAGGATGAAGAGGACCGCGATCCAGGTAGTGAGGGTCTGCATTGCAAAGATCATCTTGAAGAGTACTTAGTTAGATCTCTGGCACCTGAAGGATCCTTTTGATGCTGAAATGATGGCAGCAAGATCAAGTCAGTTCACCGACAGTCATGCGACACCGTGGTCGCAAGCTTACCAGGGAGAGCTGACTGGCGAAGACATTTGATGAAGGGTACGCCTTTACAACAGAAACAGTGAATGGAAAGTCAGTTGTGAGAGCGAACGAAGAGCCACAATCGTTCGGACCCTCAGGTGGTGTGAGACAACTCACTGTTGGATGACGACAAGAGCTATATCGATGAAGAAGGATGAGGTGCCAAGTCGACGAGTGAATGAATCTCAGGTCAACTGCTTCCAAGGGTGATTTGTACGGTCCGTTGAATGGAGACCGAAGGTGAAAGGGATTGATCAAAGTGACTGGTGTAGCCGAAATAGAAGATGTTAGAACGACAGTAGAATGACACCGACGGAACTTGATGGAATGCTAGCACCCAAGAATCCCCTCTTCGTGCCAAACGACTTACAAACAGTTGATACCTTTGCCGCGAGCTGTCAAGATTAAAGCATGGTATCCCTCTAGGTGGTTCTTCCTTCCGAGACTCCGATCAACGGGATAGCAATGTCTTTGTCAACTTGCTCTTCTGAACAGAAGTTGGCTCGGGCACGTTGGGTCTTAAGAATTGTGATGAAGATCGTCTGGATCAGGTTGCTGAGCGGGAGCTGGGTTCGGCGGATCGACCCAACGATCGCACAACTTCTCCGTACAAGGACTTGATGCTAAGAGAAGTAACCCGGAACACGATTTGATGTCGCTGTCACTACTTGCTGTTTTGCTAGACGATGTTGCATCGTTCTTCCTATTGGTATGCATGCTTTCATACTGGCCTCGCATAAAGAAACTCGAGCCAGCCGACTTAGGCTGCCAATGGCAGACAACTTGGGTTTTGGCAGGAGTGTCCTCGTCAGCCAACTCAGTACTGGGAAGTACGGAGCAGGACATGAACGCTTAAAGGTGAACGTTAAGGTGTTAAACTACCTGTTGTAACGATACCCCATCCGCAGCCATCCCCCCGGTGAACCAGGCCTGAAAAAGCTCCTGAAAAGGAACCGTGCGCGACCATCGATCCGCGCTTGCGGGTTTCTTTTGCATTTCTTTTGCTCTCATTAGCCTGGGAGCACCAGACGACACTGTCAAACGGGGGGGACGCGCACCTCAGTCTAAATTTTATCAGGCTATGCTCTCATCGTACGGCGATCGTACCGCGGATGTTTAGTCAGCACTCAACCGTCGGGCTGAAGAAAGGGCTAACGTAGCCTGGGACGCACCAGACCAACTACTTAGTCGGACTCAGACAGGACCTAGCTCACGCCGATTTTCTTGCCGGCCGCCGCTCGCTGTCGCGTAGTCTAATAATATATTATGAGGTTAGCTAACCCTGACACATACACGGTCATCCACCATTCATCATTCTTAGCATCTAACCGGCTCATCTCTATATAGTGAGTGTGACGCCTATAGCAACATCTCAGCATGTCCTCATACGGCATACCTTCAACGTCGGAGGATGTTCCGTCTCGCATGACATAGGTTTCCGCTTCCCTACCATCAACACCTGTGGTCAGGTCATCTGCGCTATCTGTTCCATTTGCGCGCCACTGCTTTTACAATGGGAGTTGCCAACTACTACCGGACCTCATTGACGACACCGGCACGTATTATAAGATAGTTAGTTGCATTGCCTGCTCCTTCTCGTGTAGAATCTGTAGTGTCTCAACTTCGTTCTTTCCTCCTGCATAATACAGTATTGTTCTAAGCCGCGGGAGGCAAAAAGGAATGGCCGGCAGAAAATATCGAGAAAGAGGGACAGACAACGTCAAGGGGGTCAAATAGGAAAGCCGGAAAAAAAAACTCGAGAAGAACAGGCCTTAAGTGCGGCACAGGCGAGTGAGTGCCCGCGTTATAAACGAAACACGCAGTCTCTCTGACACTTTGCTTTCTGTGGTTAACAGGTTGGCGGTACCGCTGTCTCGAAGACTCCCAAGACCGACATGTAAGAGCCCTTCAGCAACAGCCCTTCTGCAGCTCCTTCAGCGTTGCAACACAGCCTGTCGCGGAGTTGCAGACATCTCTAAACGCGGAACCACCTGCGTTGTTTGCAACGTTTCCACTCCCTTCGCGTACTCATGTCACATGCACAGAACCAGCGGAGTTCAACGAAATACTATCGTCATGAAGTCAACGGGTTGAGATTAACAATAATCAGTAAGTCAAAGCCTGGGAAGACCTGCTCGAGGTGTGCGAATGCGCCTTCATGCTCCAGCCGGAGGATATCCCCACAAGAGCGCACATCTCTCTCTACTCGTGATCGTCCTGGACGGAACGACTATGGAGCTGTGCCTCATCCTCCCATCCCAACAGAGGCGACACTCATCACGCACATGCACTCTCACAGTACACGGCACGGCGTCGAAGTCAGGCTAGGTGCAATGCCACCCGAAGGCGGGGGTGTACTATCTCGCTACACATGCGGAGTTTGAACAACTGAATCCGAGTCACCTTGCGGCATTTGAGGATGAACGTTGTGAATTGGCAGGGGGCAGGTCATCGATGACAAAGCATGTATGTAAGTCCCATAGGGCCAGCTCTTCCAGCATAGACACGCTGTGCGCTATATTGCTGATTGACGTGCCGTTTCAGTATATCGAGGAGAATTCAGAGCTTGATTTCGCAACAAAAGTTGCTTCAATTACAGGAAATGGTAGGAAAGAGCTGCAATCAATCCCCAACTCGAATCGGATTGCTTGGGGAACGAGGCAGATCCGGCACACGGCTGCTCACAATGGCAGGAGGTGGCGAAGAAAGTTTATTGATAGCGAGAATGATGTGTAGACGCCACTGGAGACGAAACTCTGTATATATGTGCAAATCTGATACATTTGTGTCTGTTCAATAATGCCCGCTTGATTGTTCGCGAGTGGGCAACTTTTGGTGGTTGTTGTGATACCATTTCATCGAGGTGTCGCGGAATGACGCTGCTCAACAACAAATGCTATTTGCGTGAACTGACAGAGCGGATTCAAGCCGGTAAGGTCCTGAGCTTTCGCGAACAATGAGTCACCAAGACTGCGACTTTTTCGCCTTATTCCTCGATGCGAGATGATGTGAGCTGCCTGCCAATTCGAACACTGAGCTTTGTCTCGATGCAATAGTCTTATATCGAGCTGACGTTCGGGTTTGTTTAGTAGTACGACCGACGAGACATCACAATGAGTGGAGATACCCGTCTCACCTGAGTTACCACTGGTCGTTCCCTCCTATCCTGCCGAGATACTGGATACATGTTATTTGGAGCCGACAGCTATGGGTACGAGTCAACCCCGCTAGATTTTATCCTTATTCTCAAAGCCTTTCCACGTCACCCGGTTCCTGGAGTTCCCCTTGGGAGCGTTTAATCACTGCCTTGCATCCCTTCTTGTCCTTCTTGGATCGTTGCGTCATCGTCTCGATGATATACTCCGAGATCGATAATATCGCCATTCGGAGCTATATGAATGCATACGTGAGTGACCGGAACGCAAGAATAGTGATCAGTACATGTGCCTACCTAGCCAAATTGACGAAGTCTCGGAGACTCGGACCTTTGCAAGTTGAAAACTCGTTATTATCACAGGTCAATCGAGCCACTCATAATTTTTTCCACGTACCCAATCTGCTTCGGCGAAGGGGTCCCTGTCCTCAGGAGCGTCTTCATAAACGGGCATTCGAGGCCTTGACCTTTCGATGGGTTCACGCTCGATGGACACGCCAGAGTCACGACGATCAGATCCAGACGGCGCGTTATCTAGTTCATTCGGATTTTGGTGTCGAGAGATGAATTTTCATCAGCTTGCCGCGGATATGGTCTCTAGATCTGAAAGTTATTGCTCACCAGTCATAGACCGCACGTGCATAAAATGCCGTCCTACCATCGCCTCACAGTCGAGAATGAACTCGACGACATCGTCCCAAGCATGTACGTTTTCCTCCTGAACGTCTCGCATGTCACAACTCTCCAGAATGTGGCCTGCAATGTCGCATTGGAAAGCTGCCAAGTTGTACTCCTTCAGCTCGAAATTCACGCAGCAGAGCAATCCATGTAGTCTTGCGTTATAATACGGGGCCGGGGCTGCGTGTCGCGCGTTCAGGAGGTTGTGGATGTCCGCTCGAGCTCTCATTGGGTCCCGGCGGCTCAACTCTGTCAAGTCGTCTAGGATATTGTTCCACAGTGCCACTAGATTACAGTCCAGCACTTTCTCGGGGGCGGTGCTAGGTGAACCGCTTGGTTCCATGATGATGTCGAGTCTTTACAGTGCAAGGCAGTTGTTGGTGGTGGTGATGTCGGAGTGTGGTAATGATTCCAAGCCATGAGCCGTGATCATGAACCGGGACGGCGCTATACGGGTGAAATTGAGCAAGATAATTGCAGTGATACAAAGTAAAATTTGGTACAGTACCTTCACCAAATTGATACTATAGTTATAGGGGGCACAACGGTATTTCGTACCCGCGCTATTTGCCACTACACCCTTCCTCGATCTCTCCAGCCAGCAGTGTGGCACGTGAAGAGATCATTACCTTCTGTGGCAGCAATGTATTCCAAGTGTTAGCAATCAACGAAAGCGAAATTCAGGGTGCAGATCATAATAGGCGAGAAATTGGCGAGAACAATAGACATTGAGGCCTAGTTTTTCGGCCTGATGGGGAGAACGGGGAGAACGCGCTTTTTCGTTTGTCCGCGTTCGTATTCCACAACCTTCCAAGCTGACATCTACCCATCCTTTGGAAACATTCATCAACTCATCATCATCGTTACGTTTTCAAAGAGTTTTTCGACAAAGGCTGGTCGTCAAATCAGTTCGATCCCATCTTTTCTCGAGACACTCGTGCTGTATATAGTGAGTGTTGATGGAATAGTGATAGAAAACCAACTCTAGCACCTCATGGCTTACCACCTAGCCTTTGTTGTTTAGCACTCCGGCCGCACGGTCATTGCTGTCGCTCCACTTTGGCTTTCTGTTTCAAGGCCTACAGTCTCGGATTCTCGCATCAGGTAGGTCATTGCGCCTAATCAAACTTGTGACTGTTCTTGACGTTCCCTCGCACCATGTGTACGGTATCTCTCCTAGTCGTTGACACCATAGACCTGCACTCTTCTACCAAGTCATTATGCAAAGATTACGCTCTTCACCCGACAACGTGGACA
Source organism: Naganishia onofrii (assembly GCA_030039215.1). Taxonomy (NCBI): domain Eukaryota; kingdom Fungi; phylum Basidiomycota; class Tremellomycetes; order Filobasidiales; family Filobasidiaceae; genus Naganishia; species Naganishia onofrii. The sequence goes on along the minus strand of JASBWV010000029.1, from coordinate 260,927 downwards.
ACGAGCCCAAAAGACCTAGATTTACACGAGGAGCCGGTGTTGGATCAGAACGACGAGGGAATCCTCTCGATCGCGTTATGCGCCCAGTAGTACATCAGCCCGACTCACTGATTCCAGCACCGGGAGTTGCAGCGGTATTCAACGCTGTCGGTGACGTGAATCCCGAAATGCCTCCCAATTACCGTTACAATGAAGAAATACTGTCCCTCCATGGCGAAGAGTATCGTGAATACATCGAAAATCTTTTCGGATCGGTTCGACGCGACCAGCGCGAAGCGGAACAATCTCGCATGCAAGTTGTGGACGAAATGACGGACTACGCACGCTGGAATCAATTGAAGCCGATAAGACGGAACGTGGTCCTGCTGCAAAAGCATGTTGATGAAGAATTCACTATCCCGGCTGGCGCCGATCCCGATGATATTAGGCCCATCGTCGAGCTAAAATGGCTAGTGGAAACCGCTCAGTCTCCGGCGGTGACATGTCGCTACGCTTGGCAGATAGACGGAGGAGTAGCCGACAGTAAATTGTTCACCGGTGACTTTTACACTCCCGATTCGCGACATGCAGCCGAAGCAATAGTCCAGGGCTGTCAGGTGCGTATGGAGGGCTATGTTTTGGAAGACAAAATACCTATAACGCAATCGTTCGGGTTCGCTTGGAAAGAGGCGTTCAACACCTATTATGCGACGCACGACATCGGTCCCCGGGACTTCGATACGCCAACCCAACACGAAGTAACAATCCAGTATTCTACCCATCCATTCTCCCAACGAAAAGAGCTGTCTATCATAATCAGCGCTGTTGACATTGTCGCACAAAGCAGAATTCGGGTCAGACTTGACAGGGATGTTAATTGCCCACCTCCAGGATTCGAACCTTCACCGATTTGGAAGTGGAATATCGCGGAGGCGGCTGGTGTTGGCGAGGCATTTCGAGCAGCCTATGATGCTGAGATGGGGGAAAGGGAAAAGGGTGGAGTGAGGACTTTGCGAGAGAAAAGAGAGGGGGAAGCAGCGGTGCGAGATTTTCTACGATATACTCGAGCGATACTATGGTTGAAGTTTGCGTATGAGCAGCTCATCTGGTATCGCACGGATTCGGTCGAATACCGACTCGCCTACCTACGACTTGACAGCGAATATCGACCTTGGTGTCACAGCGAGATACGAAGGAGAAGTGACGAACCCATTACATTGTTTACCTTCGAGGATGGAACGGACAATGACAGGGTCATGGCGTTCAACGAGAATTTTCACCGTCCGAAGAAGAACACCGCCATAGGTCGACGGACGGCTGGCTTGATCACCAAGATCCGTGCTCCGGCTATTCTCACGACCTATGGCGAACAGGCGATGGTTTCTTTATCGACTCGATACTGGTTTGAGTGTCATGACGGATACCTCACACTGTCAAAAACGATCGATGCGCTGAGATGGGTAGAGGATGGAGTCAACAGAGGATTTCCCCAGCACGAAATAGACATTCTTGCCCGAGCTGCCGTGACAAACAATGTAAGAAGGTCTGATTATGAGTTTCCGACGTCGTGAACTGATCATGCGCTCATATCATTCAGGAAATGATCTGTGATGAACACCCTCACAAGAACGGTCTTCATCAAACTTCCTGCTGCCCAATTCTCAAGTCTTGCAATGAACTCGATCCAGCTTCCGACATTTGCCTTGTTTGTCAGAGCGGTCACAAGGCGCACAAACAGCTGTTGAAAGAGCTTCCCAAACAAGGTGGTGGGAGGACTGCATATGAGAAAGCTCGATCCGTACTATATTCCGACTCAAAATACTTTGCATTGACCTACTCGACCACAGTGTCATCCGTCGATAGCCTGTACAAGTACATGGTCATTAGTCTTCGAACTCGAACAGTAGGCGACAAGGTCATCGAGTCCTATCATTGTCAACTTTTGGATGTCGACCTCGATGTAAAGGACATGGATCACGGCTTTCGCCCTGAGATTGACGCTTTCGATCTGCTTTTCGTCTTAGATCCGGGCGGCAACGCTTGGCTGGCACATCACTACCCTGGAAATACGCAGTGGTTGCCTGCCTGCTTGAATCGGGCAAAGTGGGTATACTCCCAAGCTTCACTCGTTCGCTTCTGCGAAGCCTTGTACGTTCAAGTGAAGTGGAGCCGACATCTCAAAGTTCTCAAATCGACGGACCCAGCCATTCGAAGAACCGATTTTGAAGAGGAGCTCTATCAGTGGATACAACGACAGGGCGAAGCCATTCTTCGGCTATCGCATCTCGAGCGCCGGATCGAGTTCGAGAAAGAATTGCGCCGATCGATGGAACCGAGCGTCGTCGAGGGTGTCTATCGCCCTGCAACTTTGGCTTTGCCTGCAGATTGTGAGCCAAGTGGTCATAGGGAGGCTATCAAGCAATACAAGGGCTCGGATGATATTCCGCCTCTCCCCGAGCCGGATTTATCGACACCAAATTCAGCCATCGCGACTTCTCAACGCAATCAAACCGTCATTCCAATCCTCGATTCTCCGATCACAGACTTTTACCAAGAAAAATACAAGAGACTTTTGCCGATTGGCTTCGATGGTACTCAACATGTGTTTACGGCGGAACATCCCTCTAAACACTCGGCCTCTACGGAGAATCTCCAGTACATTGGACACCATTTGACATTGGTGTTCGCTTGTAACAGGTACGTAAGGAAAACACAAAACACAGCCGCCAAATATTGACTATCTATACCCCATTGGTAGACGTCATGAGACGATGGCGAGCGTCACGCCTCGAACTTTGCGTCTCTTCACTCTGAGTGAATGTCTGCGACTGGACGGGAGGGACAAAGACAGCTGTCTGTTGTTCACCAGTACCAATCGAACGTCTACCGAGATGAGCATTGGAAGGGCGTTTGTTGGCTGCAACATGACCACGCAATTCACTCGAGCCAACCCCACCAGTGTCGAGCTACATAGCGATAGAAACCAAAAGAACATCGTGCTTCAGTCCTGGAGCATGAACATGTTCTGGGGAGGGAGCGATCCTGCGGAACGCCAGAGAAACATTCGGCGAATCACAGATGCCATTGAATCGAAACGACGAGATTGGATTCCGACATTTGTGCATCCAGCGCCAGTCGGCAGGGGATCTCGCGCTTGATTCCTCGATTGGCGTCGACGCGACTGCTTCCAGTGGAAAAAGTGGTTATCGTAACATCGATGAGGATTCCATACAGCTCCCAGGGATTCGTGTGCTCACGCCGCCATCAGTACCTTTCGACCTAGCGCAGCAGGTAGACAGTATGATACGGAACGCATTTGTTGTGATATAGACAGAGCAGGACGATGCACCATGACGATAATATAGACTATGCGATCACTGTCATTAAACAGGCGTAGCCGGAATACCTGGTTCACTACTTCTAATTCTTGTAGCTGTGCCTATCTTAGTTGCATCACAATCAAGAGGTAGCTAACTCCGACCTCTATTCCTCTAATATGATTGACACATCGCATACTGGGCATTCGTTACTAATTGCTCTCTACAAATGTACCTGTGGTCACAACATGCGGTCGGGATGGGACACCTCGACGAGCCGTTCTATTCCGATTCCTGTTTGTCGAGTTCTGACGCAGTACTGAGCTCCTGCTGATCAGACATCTCGTCTTCTGAAAGCCGCTGCTCTTCGTCCCCTTTCTTAGATTGTCGCTGATCGGACTTCGACGATTTCTTTTTGCTGTAGATCGTCGATGTTGGGCGAGTTCCGATCGTAACATCAGTTACTAGGCCCCTTCGGACTCATGAAACATAGGTCTAGACTCACGGAACGACCAGTTTCAACACCCTCTTTTCGAATTCCGTCTGTCCTGCCTTCCTCCTTTGCCGGTTTGTTCCTTTCTTGGGGTTCGATACCTGGCAGAGTTCCAGGCCACGTTGAGAGATTGGTGAAGTCACCGACCGAAAGATGTCTGTTGTACTTCTCGTGACTCACCTGTCCGAGGTCATCTTCTTTTCGTTCGGTGAGCACCTTGCTGCCCTTCGCCAACTGCCTAATTGCAACGCCTTTGCCATATTTTTTGTTCAGCTTGTCGAGGTTGTTCTTGTCTTTAGCCGACTCGTGCGCTCGAGCCCCTTTCCTTAGTCGTGAAGACGGCGAAGCAGGTTTCTTCTTGGTGGCTCGGGGAGGCTGTTTCTTGTCGATGAAATACTGCATCTTACTTCCCACCACCCTCCGCAGCTTGCCGTCGAATTTCTGCAAGTGCAAGTGAAATATAAGCTAACATGGCCAGGCACGACGTCCACCCTCTGGAACAAATACTTGCCTTTGGCCGATCTCTGGCATTTCTGGTAGCTTCCATTTCGGCGTATAAGAGGCTCGCGATGATCTATTTCGGCAGCGGATTTCTTTGTAGCGTGCACCTGATACTCTCGTGCAGAACTCACCTTTTGGTAGTTTTTGTCCGCCTTGATAGGGGCCATCAAATGAGAAGGCTGTGCCTGAGTCGAGCAATTTGTATGTTAGGTTGTGAATATGCGTATAGGGCTGGATATAGGAGACAAAGGAAGACTTACAGTTCGAGGGGTGATTACTTCCAGTCCTGGATAAACCGAGTCTGAACGCTCCACATACTCGGCATGTTCGTCTTGCCTTCGCAGCAGCCAATAATGACCCGCTACATCGCTTCCGTCGTAAAGAAGGGTCGCCTCGGCGTCGTAATCTCCATCCGCGGACATGTCTTGGGGAGCCCTAAAGATTATATTGACAACTCCATCCGCGTCGAGTCCTCGATGCTTTGCTGTGATCACGCGGATCCGACATGACAGTAGTTCGCTGAAGAGGACGAGGTTGGGGGCTTCTAGGTATGTCGACATCGAGCTCCGATTCGGCATTGACCTGAGGAGGTCAATCTCGACGTCGCTTTTGAAGTTGAAGTTGTGCATACCCCTTGAAAAGTCAAATGAGCGAAATGCCGACCTCTGCAGCTTGTCCTTCAGCTGGACTCCGAGCGTTCCCTTGAGCACCATTTCGCTGGCCTGTTTCCTCAATGCATCTGCTGGGCCTGTTCCGTATGGCCTATCTAAAGCAAGGAGAATGCAATTGATCATACTGTTGCCGTCGAACGTTGTGGCTTCTGCGATGTACGAGTCGGTTCCAATACGAAGTCGGTAATTGTTTCGGAGAAGGTAATGGCGCAGTTCGAGCTCCGTAGGTTTGACCAGATCTCCGATTATTGATTGCTTCGGTAAACCCAAGTCTTGCACTGTGCCGGCTTGGTTGCCATCAGTGTCAGATGTCTTGATGGGAGTCGCGGAGCGGGACGATGCAGAAGAGATAGGGGTACCCTGATGCGAGTCCTCCAGATCGAGCATATCTGTTCCGCGCAGTCCATGTCCCATGTCCTCCTGATGAACGGGCAGCAACGCTTTGTAATGGTCTGAACCATTGTACCAGATTTTGACTTTAGGCCAAACGACACCCGAATTTGTGCAAGGCATCGTGGAGAATATCGACTCTAGTTGGCCGTTTCGAGTCCGATAAATCCATATGTCCACCTCCATATCAACGGCAATGAAGATACACTCCTCGGTGGTCAATGGCGCATCCATCAATTGATCAGGGTTTCGCTCAGTACCGGGATCCTCCAAGCGGCCACACGTCCTGAGGATTGTCGCGGACGTATCCTTGTCCAAGTGCAATACCACACTAGCGGTCTCAACAACCTCTTCGCCAAACTCGTCTTCTTCGATTTTCGAGGCTAGCTCCCTGCGATGTTGTCGACAGGCCTTTGTCGTCCATGCTTGGCCGCATAGAAACCGGATAGATGAAATCATGCAGTTTCCATCACTGAGGGTTTCCACCAGTCGATGAGGAATACCGTCAATGTCGAATGTGGTAGACCGTTGCATATTGATGATAAGGTTTTGTATTGTCGCAAGATCGTGGCAGATGCTACCGGAGCTGCTTGAGGGTTGATTGAATAGTAATGTACAGGAGCTTGCACTCAAACCTATTCAGACACAGCGAGGACTCGAGAGATCAAATAACGCAGCAGGTGCTGATGTCATACTACCCCTCATGATGGAATTACAACCTGAAACGCTGACTGGTCTTAGCTCATGACTTAGCTAATAATATGTTATGGCAAAGGGTATGGCATCGATAACATAATCTCCTCTATGGATAGAGACAGCTAAACGGACCTACTGGTTGAAAGATTCAGCATATGATATAAGGCTGTCCGACACACCCGAATACGACTTGCCCTTTTGTCACGCTTGGACAACTACGCTTACGCTACTTTCGACATGAAATCAGCATCGCTCTCCACTGTTGATATACAACCTCTCGCGGAGCGTGAGCTCATACCTCCTCGCTTCGTGTACCTCGACATAAAGGCAGGTCGCTGGTATCCTTTGGCAGCTTTGCCAGTCATTGTTCGTTTCCAGGTCCGCTTTACCAATAACATCAAGAGCCCTGAGGTGTGGAGTCGCCTGACATCAGCAGATTTCGCCAATCTACCAGTACCTGTACCAGACAGTCGATACCGACATGAGGTCATCGCGGCTTTCGTACACGCTCGTTCGGCCCCACATACGACGACCAGTATCGCAGTAGAAAATGTCACAGGCGGAAACGCGAAGAGAAAGCTTCAAGATAGATTCAAATTTGCCCGCGTGTCGGCGACGGCAATGCTTGACTATGTACCAGATGAAAGCGAGGTAAGTCGCAGATAGCGCAGGTTTGAGTGCGTATCGACTAATCAGGCAACGACTTCAGGAAATGTATCATGCAATCAAGGGCAACGAAGAACATCGCTCGGACTCGGTGCTATCTGCTTCCAACTATCATTCAACAATGGAGAACCCTGTTCTTCTCGATGCGGAAGCCATCAGTACCGCCGATTTGACTGCAATTGGAAACTTCGTCCTGGGCAACGACACTGCTAAACGACCAACCGTGTTTCCGATGGACTTGTGGATGACATCCTACTATATGTGGAACCCGCTCGCTCAAAACTGGAACCAAGTCGGACATCCGGGATTCTACGGTTTTTGGGACTATACGCAGGAGGTGTATCGACTCTGTACGTCAGTACGCTCGATCCGTGATCCGCCTCTGAACACATGGTGGGCCAATCGACTTTGCGGAATGCAGACCGCGGCCAGAAACGGCTTCAGCTTTTTCGTGAGTTCAGTACACAAGTTCTGGTCCCAATTGTGAGGTACTGAATCAAGTGAATGTTTTTGTGTCAGGCCAAGTCTTGTGCGAAATACGATACGGGCAAACGCGATGGGTCCAAGATGCCGTTTATCAGCCCATCAGCGAATGAATCTCCATCACAGCCGGTACGTAACCAACATTACGAAACGATCGACCCAGGGATGCGCTTATCCTCTTGTTCTCGTGCAATATAGAGATCATACCTCGAAACCGCCAAAAAGCAATCCCAAGGACGACAGGGCCGTGACGCGCGACTGGCCGAGCAGTCGCTCGATCTTTCTCAAGGTCCAACAGCGGAAATTGAAACACCAAGAGATCCCACCCGAGCCGCAAGACAGCATGTGGAGCCCAGACAAGGAGACGGAAGCGTACAAGAAAGAGATCACGGACGATCAGAGGCCATTCAGAAGAAGAGGAAGGCATCATCGTGGGTTGGATACAAGGGGAAAGGAAAGGAACGAGTTCTCCTCGACGACGAATTCATCAACGATGGTGATATTGACTACGAGCATGACGACGAAGGTGAAGACGATATGTATTGAAAGGTACAATCTCAGTAAGTGGAATGTATTCACACCTTCAATGCACCTTGTCTGATCCCCTCCGGAATGTCATTCTCTGCAGCGCCCTTATCGAGGCATTTGTTCTGAATTTTCGAAGGCTAGCTCAACATTTGAAACGCGAACTGCAACACTATGTTTTTATTGAGGCGTGGCGCGTAAAATATAGTAGATCAAGACACTGGACAAAATAGATATCATAGCGGTTTTCATACTCCTGTCGTTGACAACGAGCCTTGTGTCGTTTCGTGTCCTCATTCTCGAAGCTTCTCGTCAGCACTTTTCCAACAGGGATGCCGGTTATGCTACTTTTTGAAGGCCATATCGGTCACCACGACTCAATGTAGTGATGCCAACATGAAGACCTCGAAACACCAAGCCCAATGTCTATTCTCCTTTCGCATGCACTAAGCGAAATCTGTTGCGTTCCCGGCTGATGTAACATGATCACGTTGCTGAATTTCACCGAATGCAAAACAAACATTACAAGCGATCCAGCATCTTGTGGATAGCGGCTATAGCTCCTCGCAGCTGCGGCTGTTCATCGCCACCAACGGCTACTCAACTCTGCGCCGTTCTACTCGTACTCGTACTCCAGAGCTGGACAGTACGAACAACTGAGCATCCGCGGTTCGAGCTTGAGCCTTGCACGCTAGGCAATGCCGAACTCAGAGGGTTGCTTCCGCAAAACCGCACGCCGCGGTATTTCGAGTGAACCCACCAATCAGCCCTCGGACTGTCTCGGAGACAAAAGCGCGGTTCGATCGAGGCGCACGGACCTTCCGCAGAGTCAGCGGTGGGTCAGCCACTGTCGACATATATGTATTCTCATTTCTTTGGTATTACATGACGGCTGAAGTTTCGTACTCGTGCCCATGATCCTAAGTTGGCTTAGAGTGCTCTTGCAAAACCTCAGTTGGCTGCCTCTGGCGGACTAAGTTGGCTGCTCGAGTGCTCCGAGACTAAGTTGGCACATGTGGTTACCCGCCGCCCGAACTACGATGCCTAAGTTGGCTTGGAGTCCTCCTGCAAAACCTCAGTTGGCTGCCTCTGGCGGACTAAGTTGGCTGCTCGAGTGCTCCGAGACTAAGTTGGCGGTTGTAAATGGCATTAGCAACGAGTATAGAAAACACTGGATCTACCCGGATACACAGCAACATTGGTTGCTTATACTAATAATACTGCATTCCATAGCAGAACGTGTCCACATCAGCCGCGTCAATGGACAACAAGCAAGTTATCCGCGTTATGTAATGTAACAAAAAGCAAGTAACCGTATCAACGTATCAACAGTGTGTCCCGATTTGTGCTTTGTGGTTCTGGTTTATGCGGCGGCCGGAGACAAACGCGGTCCCTCCTCTTCAAGTTTCACCTTCGCGTTGTTGTCAGTGGTTGTGCTAATGTAAATCACAACTTGTCAGAATTCGGGCACCACACATCCGTACGTCCTCCATCCCTCTTTCGTCCCACCGATCCATACTACCATGGTGCTCACTTCCTCCCCTACCTGCACAAACAGCGACCTCCTCTCTGTCATTATCTCCGTCCTGACAAGTCGCCTCGACCAAAGCTACCCATACCCCCTCAAATCACTCGACATCCTCCTCCACCTCCTGCACGCGCACTGACTACCGCATCCAGCGTTCTTCCCGCCCTGTCAAGCGCTCTACGGACCGATTATCGCGCTTGCCACTTGATCACAATCAGCCGAGACGGGGAAAGGATGACCAGGGTTGGGAGATGCGTACGTGATGGCGAAAGCTGATGAGTGTTTGGTGGGGTTGGGTATGATGTGAGATTTAGCGATGTGTGGGTTGGAGGGAGGGGTGGCGGTGGTGGTGTGGCGGAGACGGCGGAGGCAGTGTAGCTCGAAGTGGTTTCGGATGGACAGAAGTAGCGGACTCTGCGTGGATTTCTCGGTCCTTCGGCACATCCGACCACTATCCTTTGATCACGAGCACGACGACAACGACCACCTCGTTCCCCTACGTCCTCAAGCAAGTTTTGTTCGACAGCTAAATATGTGAGTCTGGTTCTGTGAAATCAGGTGAATATTAACTCACATGAAATGCATCTTGTCATTCAGGTATGGATTCAGTAAGTCTAGCCCTGGAGAAGAATTGCAGGCTACCAGAGCGTTTGCTAAATGTACCTCTCATGCATGAGTAGAGGAAGTCCCACATCTTCAATCCGGCGTTCTCAGCTCCGTTCCACAACCTACCAACGAATTATGGCAATTTTCCAACCCAAAATTCATGCGTGGTCATCCCGAGTTGTTGGCCAGTATCACCAGGAAGAAGAGCGCGAAGGAAATGGCAGCGAGCCAGGCGGCAAACCACCAGAGAGGGCATCCCAGAGGCGAAGGCGCGGAAGGGGACGACCATGATGACGATGATGTTAATATGGACGGACACGAAATGGGTTACTCGGGGTCCGCGACACCTAGTGGAATCCTGCACAAGCTGACCGCCAGCGCAAATGGCGGTGAAGATACCTCAGTAGCGGACCCGTCTGCAGTGAACAAGGCCCTCACCGTTATGAATCAACACACTTCAAGGCCAGTCACGAATTGCTTTGGCGGCAAGCGATGGTCAACCGGGAGGAGCAGATCAAGAGCCAAAAGAAACTGGATGGTGTGATGCGTTTTCTGGCTAATCAGTTTGATGGAATGGCAGTAGGGTTCAACGCGGATGAAGAAGGACACTCTATTGGTAGCGGGACAAGGGAATCTTCGCAAAATCCGGTCAGGCGTCTGGGTAAGAGTAGAATGATTGGCGACGGTACCATGCAGTTGGCTGTCGAAGCCACAGGCAGTGACGACGACATGCATGGAGTGGATGACGATCATTTGTGGGAGGATTCGGACTGAAGTGACAAGAGGGACTTGTGGGAGCGTAGTGAAAACGGGGAGATGGTGAAAATCAAGAACAGTAAGTCTTCGCAATTTTCGCCAATGTCGAGTAATCGCTTCCTAATCAACGGATCTGCAGACGCAAAACGCACGCCGCTCAGACCGGGACATTCGATCCATCTCGACACCGAATCGGCATTCATTCGAGCGACGGTCAGGTTCGCAACGTGGATCCAAAGACTTTTCTCCTTCGAAGCGGTTCGTCAGTCTAGCGGCATCTCCAGAAGAAGTGGCGAATCAATCGTTCGACAATAATACCCCGATACAAGATGCGACTCTTGACCACACAGTCCCCGCGACCGCGCCATTGACAGGGAACACAGCAAGCAACGGCACATTGCAACGCTGCAGCTGGAAAGAGTACGGCAGATGCATTTGCGACAGCGGCTGCGGCGTCGCCACGTCCTTTGTCGCCTCGGTTGACTTCAGCGATAGCGAGCGTAGCCACTCCTGTTGGTGGAGATCGCTTCCAACAGGTACCAAGCACGTCCGATCCACCTACCAATCCAGGGGAGCAACCAGTTTCTACGCCATCCAGCGATATGCTTTGGATGAACGACATCAATGCCTTGTTTACGAACGCCTCGGCTGTCGACTCTGCTGCACAGGCACAGCAGCCCGCCATGCAGCCTTACCCAGATCCAACATACGCACCTCTACCAACGCCGCAGGTAGACGAGAAACCGCAACTTCCTTCAGCTCCAGAAGTAGCGTCGGATATTCCGCATCCGCCAATAAACTGGATCCACCAGGATGATGAAGACTTGTTGAACAACCTCGCTGCACAGCAAGGTGTGCCTCCGCACAGCAATGACAGCCAATCGTACCACCATCCTGCATATGCTGACGCCAATGCAGGCGCTCCATATGAGACGTCCACCTTGTCTGCATCGGATTTCGACCAGCTCGGTTTTGTATTCGACAGCGCATTCAACAATCATCACCGACAGCGATCTCCGTTCCAAGATTGGCAATGAGATGGCTGACGCTGTGACCGCGGCCAACCTCAAACCAGTCAAGTTGAAGTTTGAAAAAGTAAGGCATGCGTTTTCCCATACGATCCAGCTGCTGATTCGGCGGCTTGTGTCAGGTCTACACAAAGTCCCTATTGATGGCGAAGAAAAGATACTTCGGCTTCAGGTACGAACTTATCGACGAGACAAAGCCAGGATGCCAAGGGAATTGAGACAGCGAGGGATGGATTTCCGGCGGGTCAGGAAATGGTCGGGTCTGTGATCAAGTGAGCTGCCATGTGAAACGGAGGGCTTGAGTCGAAGGTTAACAGGCGTTCATTTCAATCAGGGAGCTCTTCCGCTCGCAAGACCTTTCTCGTATCAAGCAATACTGCAGTACTCAATGGAGCGAGCTACTGAAGGTGAAGGTTTCCATACCAGACTTTACGTTAGCCAAGGAAGTCCAGCTAGGTTCTGGTTCGTAAGTCGTTGGAATCCTCTGCCTGTCGGGGAGATACTAATGCTGTCCATTACCCAATCAGCGAAAGAGGACCGCCGCCGCCGGGAGTCATGGTCGCAAGCCGGAAACTCACGGAAGATCCCAGAGCTGAACCAGACTACGGGTACCCTATGTGATTACTATTGGAGAGGCCTCACGACTCATTGACAGAGCTGTAGCTCCCGAAGAGCTTTTGAATAATCGGTACGTGTGGCAAGTCTTCAGATGTACGTTTTCTCCTCGCTAACTGTTTTACATTCACCTTTTTAGTTCGGGTGGGCCCTTTGATTGGAAGTGCACTACAACTTGCACGTTAGGTATTTCGCGTGTATCTGCATCGTCGTACGTTGTCGCCTTTCATCATCAAACCGGTACCATTTCAGCTGACGATCGTCTGCCTCTAGACCGCTGGCTACTCTGCCATACCCATCATTATGAGTTGGCAAGCCAACAACACAGGCTCGCGGTCGCAGTGTGCCGTGTCTTTGGGCATGCTCAACACTATCGGTATGTCATCAGCACACGAAATCAGCACCTATGACAATCACTCACCGACAATATTCCTCTCCCTACAGGTCAATGTCTTTCCGTCCTTGCCTCGTATTCATTCCCTTCCAAGGAAGGTCCGCGATTCGTGAAAGGCATCACTTTGAACCTCGCCTTCCAGGCTCTCAGCTTTGTGATTGGGGACTGCTGAATCCGAGTCTATCCCTTTCAGCTTCCAGCGTGATAACCGCATTGGCTTTTCGGAAGCAAGACAAACTTCCAGCAAACTTCAACATCATTCTCCGTCGACCCCTTCCGTACTACTGTATCCGACGGCTCCAGGGTTATCTTACGTTGAGAATGTCGAACAAGAATGAGCTTTCCGTCGTGTCAGAAGCAAAGGAGAGATCTCACACCTAATTCTCCCGTCTTAGATGGGAAGAGATCCATTGACGGCGTGTCGGGTGCTGGAGAAGGATCGTCAAAGAAAGGTAAGCTCTTGCCTGGTTGTCTCTGAGATGTGAAGAAGCTAAATATGATGAGCTTCTCATAGCAAAGCCACATGCGTTCTTTTCAAGCTTTGCAGCCCGAAAAGAGGAAGCTTCGCTCCCGCCGACTCAGCGAGCAACCGTAAGAGTAGAAGCGCCTCCTACCGTCGAACATTACTTGCACCTTGATCCATTTGCGGGTTCTGGTAGCGGCAATGGTGGTTCGAGTCCTTCAAGCAAAATCAAAATCGCAATGTACCTCTGCAACAACATTCTGACCTTCAAAGGCACACGTGGAAAGATTCATATATGGTACACAGTGCCCGAAGATATGCTTCCTCTCTCTCTCTCTCCAAAATTAAAGCCACGAGCACGATCGCTGCCGGCGATATCGCCTCTATACCTCTCGAAATAGAAGGGACCATTTCTACTGAATCTTATCTCCTGGGACCGGAAGTGGGTTCTACCTCTTCCGCCATGATTGCTCGATCCATTGGCTGGATGAATTCTAACCAGCACTTCCCACAAGCCATGAATACTACCCGCTCACCTCTCAAAATATCCGCCGATCACCAAGTTGGCCATATCTATCCCACTTCCGAAGCTAGATCCCCTCCACGCAACCTTACCGCCTCCGTTAACTATGTTAATTCTCATCAGAAGGATGAGGAGGATTTCCAAAAAGTCATAGATGAATTCAACATCAATCCCGAACTCCCTGAAAACGAGCAGTGCACCATGCTCAACGTATTGTACGAAAGTAGGCGTGCTTTTGCCTATGGTTCTCGAAGGCTTAGCCAAACCAACTTGGTCAAGATGACTCTCGATACTGGAGATTCTCCCCCGATCTCCTCGCCTCCCTACCACGCGTCTCCTAATGGCAAAAGAGTCATTCAGGAAACAATCGCTGAACTGTTAAGCGACGATGTCATCTAGACTTCCCACTTTCCCTGGGCCTCACCCGCAATTCTCGTTCACCAAAAAGGCAAAGACCGCTTTTGCATCGATTATCGTAAGATCAACACTGTCTTGAAGGTTGATCAGTATCAATTCCCCGAGTTGCGATATACTGGCTCAGTTTTCAGGAATGGCTTACTATACCACCTTCGATGCGAATAAAGGATTCCACCAAGTTGAAGTTGATGAGAAGGACCGAGAGAAAACGGCTTTTCGAACTCATGTCGGTCTCCATCAATTCAAGCGAATGCCTTTCGGACTCAAAACTGGACCTAGCGTCTTTCAACGCCTTACCGATAGAATTTTAGGACGTTACAAGTGGCAAATTGCACTTGTGTATATCGACGATATCATTATCTACAGCAAGAGCTTCGGCAATCACGCTAAAGATGTCGATACCATTCTCAAGTTAGTTACCAAGTCTGGAATCACCTTATCCCCGAAGAAAACCTACGTAGCTCACCATAGTGTCAAAGCCCTCGGCCACCGCGTAAGCAATCTTGGTATCGGAACCCTCGAAGGTACCGTCAGAGCCGTAAATGAGTTCCCTCGACCTAGTGGACCGCATGACTAGAAAATTCATGAATCTAGTCGTGATTTTAGTCATAATCGCGTTATTCGACTAAAGTCGAATGAACTCTGAGCCGGTCTTGTAATCACGACTATCTAGTCATGATAATCGACCCAAGTCAAGATCAGTCAGCATTTTAGGACTGCATTCATGAATATTCGGGATGAGCTGTGCGCGTCATGACTACATCGCGACTCGACCACACAACATCAAATCCCTCCAAAGATTTCTCGGACTAGCCGTATACTATCGAAAATTCGTAAAGAACTTCGCCAAAATCGCCTCTCCTCTTTACGAACTCTTCAAGAACCAAACGGAATCGTAGAGAACCGCTACCCCGTCACTTCACTTCACTTCACTTCACTTGTAAAGAGCCAAGTAGCGTTGTAATTAGGTAGTATAAAATATAGTATTATACCAACTATAAAACAGTACAAGGTCTAAAGTGGGATCAAGTCAGAAAGGATTATTCTTCACGCTGTTGATGTCTGTCAGGTAAACGGCTAACTCACAGACAATATATAGAAAGCTAGCACGAGCTGATCTAAAGGGATTATATAAAGTTGTAGTCAGTACAATCAAGAAGGCGCTTCTTGGAGAGTTAGGGAGGAAAAGCGTGTTTCATAAAATCATAGTGGCAAACTTACTACAAATTTGGCTTCCTTATATAGACGTTTGAAAAGGGTGGCGAGGCCAACCCTGCGCAACGGCTCCTAAGGAGACCTTGGCGTACAACCTAATCTTTGTCACTTTGTTCCGGAAATGGCACAAAGTGACAAAGTGACAAAAAATGACAAAATGACAAAATGACAAAGTGACATAGGTTTCTATGTCACTTTGCTATTTTCAGTACAACTGTACAAGTGACAAATCAACAAAAAGTACTAACCAGACCAGTCTCGAACCAATAACTAGTAACCAAACTTCAAGTCAATACTATTACAAACGGTGGCGAACTATATAAGAACTAAACAAGTTCGAATAAGCACGGTTGACCAACAAGGGTAGAAATGTAAGATACTTACATCACTTCACTTCACTTCACTTCACTTCACTTCACTTCACTTCACTTCACTTCACTTCACTTCACTTCACTTCACTTCACTTCACTTCACTTCACTTCACTTCACTTCACTTCACTTCCTCCCACAATAAGTACATATAGCCAGCGCTTTGCCCTTTTGTAATAGCCCTTCATGCTTTATGAATTATGATTCATCCTTCGATTTCCTCTCAATTACGAAGCTACCTTCGAGTGCAAGTCTCCTCAGGATCAGCATCCTAGTCTTCCACTCAAGGTATTCAAGAGTCGATCAAGGCAGTAAGTGTACATCGTTTGTGCTAGTTCCCTTTACAACGGCTGAGCTATCTCACTTTGGTAAGATAGATCTCTAGCCCGGCGACAACCAAACTGAATGGATTTGGGGAGAAAGACAGCAGAAAGCCATGGAAGAACTCAAGGAGAAACTCACGAGTTACTCACCTCAGCACCCGTTCTCGCCCATCCGGACTATACCAGACCTTTTAGCGTAGACACCGACGCTTCGACCTTGGGTCTCGGAGTGGTACTTTCCCAACGCGAATGCCGACTCAAACGAGCACCCTAACCCCGGGCTCTAAGGAGATCGCACCCATACCTCGACGGTAGTACCTTTGAAATTATTATCGACCATTCTGCCCTACAATGCATTTTCAACTTCTCAGGAACCAACAAACGCTTATTAAGTTGGTCTATGGGTTTACAACCATACAAAGAACATATGATCGTCAAATATCGTGCCGGTAAAATCCATCAAATCGCCGACGCCTTGTCCAGAGCTTCACTCCCCACAGTCAATGGAATGTCCCATGTTTCTGTAGATTCTCCGTTTCTTGAACGCCTAAACGATGGATACCCTCAGGACTCGCATACCTCGAAGCTGCTAGAACGATTAGGTGGCGACAATCCACCTCCTCACCTCAAGAACTTCAGCCTCACCGATGATGGCTTGATTCTCTTTCACTCTCCCGGAAATCGCCTTTCCCGAATCTACGTCCCGAACTATGAATCCCTTCGAACCCATCTGCTCCATGACTTCCATGATGCTCCAACTTCTGGGCATCTAGGATTTCCGACAACTTTCAACATTATCCGCCAACGATACTTCTGGGATAATATGAGTCGTGACGTTCGTAATTACTGTCAGACTTGCACAGCATGCCAGACTCCAGAGAAACAAAGCCCGACCCTGACGTGGTGTTGTACGTCCACAGGCAGCCATCGTTATACCAGTAATTTCGCGCTCTTCGCATGATGCGGTCATGATCCCATCCGGTATGTCGTCGAGGCCCGTGAGATTCTTTACCACGTCCTCTAAATTGTCATCTTCAAAGTCTTCGCGTAGCTGTTCCCGGTTTTTATAGACTACGATCAGGAATAGGTCGTCTTGAATCCCATTCAAGCGCGGATCCTCTTCCGAATCGGCTTGTGGTTCGCCGGCAGGTGCTCGGCTCAGAGCATCGACCACTACGTTCGCTTTTCCCGGATCGTGCACAAAGTGGATGATTCCTGCCCCCAGGATAACGTCCTTCGCCCTTTGATAGATTGGGTCTATGACGGGCTTATTCATGGCATCCCGGACGGCTTTGCAATCGGTATGTAGAACTATTGGTTGGCCGTATGCGTTCGCGGCGGATTGCCCATGGTTTCTGGCTGACGTCGCTTTTGGTTGCGTCGTATTCTATGGCAAAGTGCTTATCAACATTCGAAGACGACTTTTGTGTCCGGTTTGTGCTTACCCCGCCCGATGTGGACCGGGGAGTTACCACCGGTCCCGACCTAGCATTCACTCGCTCGCAGGCATGTGAGTTTTGGATCTGTACGCCCGCTTGCAAGCTCCCCGGGCGGTCGGGTGGATCAACCCCAGTGTGAGTAGGATCAATGCACCCGGAGTTCATTGGGTTGGCAATTCCCCTTAAGCCACTGAATACCTCTACATCCTCATCGTTCATTATTCCCCGCAGGTCCATCTTTTCCTTTGCGACTTTGTGAGCAGGGCCGAATTGGTTTTCACTTATCTGCGACTATCTAGCGTACGACATATAGCAAAAAGATAGCCATATCAGGAAGTCGAACATATAGAGTTGAGATGGCGGAATAGGATAAGCGAAGATAGTATCCTATAGTTGATGAAAGGTGTTAGTATTGCTAAAAGGGCGAGACTCTTGCACCTGCATTGCGATGGTATGTCGGGACTTGCGGGATGTAATAGGGCTACAGTAGGAGGCTTGTGCGGTCTCGCGAACTAATGGCCGGCCAATGAGGTGAACACAACACGTTGATGATGCCGATGCGGTGTACTTGACGTGCCAAAGTGTTACCTTAACCCTGGGAGGAATGCCTAGACGTATCAATGTGCTGTTTTCGCAACGGCGCAACAAGCAACAATATACTCAAGTAAAAAACTTTGCTTTTACTAGACGATACGAGACCGCCATGATCCTTCCACCGAGCGTTGCAGACGATTGGGGTTTGGGCGCACCATCCCACCCATATAGGAGACCCTCATCATCATGATAGTAGTCTCATAGTCTATGCACACCAAGCCATCCTGCTGTAGGCTGTAGCCTCCACACCGTAGTCCTGTTCAGCGTACTCGAGTACATCGCGTACATTTAGGTTCGACTGGCAATATTGTCAAGCCAGAGAATTAGGCAGATGATGCACAAAAAATAGGTAAGACGTCGCGGGCGACAGCTTCCCATTGAATCGACAAAAATGGAGCTACCCGGAATCGAACCGGGGGCCTAACGTAATGCGTATTGCTATGAATGCGAACATTATGATTTACCACTAATCGATAGCCCCAATTGATAGCAGCCGGCTCGTTCCAATAGCTATATCCCGTTTATCACTCGAATTTCTGGGCGTCGCGTGTCTCTAAGCCCGGAAAGAGTAGCAGACCAAAGAGCTGACCAAAGAAGCCAACCTTATCTCACGTTCTATCAAGAACCCTTCTGTTTCATTTTCTTCCTATTCTTGTTCTTCTTTCTCCTGTCCTGAATCAACCAATATGGACATACTCAACCGACCTCATTTCTCACGCAATGCCACCTCACACTCCGTAACTCCCTCGACTTCCTCCCCGGATGACCAATACATGCGCATCCTAGCGGAAGAAGCATACGCTCGCCGGTACCCACCGACACCCTCCGGACGTTCTATCGCAGGTTCATCATACCGCACTTTCGGAGTGAATGGTTCTGGTGGTGGTGGAGGAGGGTTGACGGAAGATCAGTACAGGATCTTGGGAGAGTTTCAGAGGGTCGTGTATGGTACTGGTGGGAGGAGTTTGATGGTCGATGATGATGAGCATGATGAGCAGGAGAAGGACGGCGTGACCGAGGTAGATGCAACAGGGAGGAAGCAAGAGCTTCGAACGTTCCTTGACCAACATTTTGAAGCGGATTGTGGTATGTTTTCCCGTCTCTCTTTCTATTCTCATGACATCGTTTGCAAATCAGCACTAACAACTAACCTACTTATCTGCTAATACAGTATACGAATCACCGCTAATCACGCTTCAATCTCGTCCACTGATATTCGACGCCCTCACACTTTCCTCAGACCTCGCCAGCAGCCGACTACCATCTATATATCCTCGAGCGCTGCTCCAACATTCGGGAAACATCGCACGATGGGGTATAAGGAAACTGTTTGGCTCCCAGTCAAAGTCGTCGTCGTCGTCATCTGGTGTGCTTGGAAAAGGCAAAGACGTAGAGTCCGCGCAGGTGAAGGCGGAGCAGTATGCGGGAGGAAGGGTAGAACAGATCGCACGAGCACTCGTCCCGTGGCTTCCTCTTTCTTCCGCCTCCGCCGCAGAAAGTTCGAAGAATGGGAATGATGCGGCCCAGGAAGGATGGTGGGAAATCTGGCATGTTAGTTCGGAATGCACAGAGCTTGGCGGGTTTGAGACATGGCGTAAGTTTCTTCTTCGCCGTCTTTTTCCCCTTCGTTCGCTATTAGCAGCGCTGCTGCTCGAATATCTTGTTGTGCTGACATGATGGGTTGTACAAATAGATGGATGTCATACCGGTATTATCGACCAGTATGTCCACCCTTCCGCAACTTATCCTTACGAACAGAAAACGTCTGACCGAACTCTGATACTGTAGTACGATAACACTCAAACTCCTTCCATCACTCCTCGGCATCACAGCAGAACCATCGCAAACAACCACACCGTACGAATACTACTCCTTTGCGGAGCATCAAACAGAAGCAGAAGCAGGGGGAACATCCACATTTACATCTCCAGCACCATCAACTGCTTACCTTCCCTCACATTATGCCACGAGCAATCATCAGCACCCTCTCCTCCGCCTGCGCACACGCACTCGTGCCGTCCCCGTTCCGCCACAGGAGAACGGATCAACACTCCTTCTCCCCGTCGTAGCCATCCAGAAAGCTTTAGCCACAATGCTCACCTTCCAGTTAAGGGTGCGCACGTTTGTTGAATTCAACGAACAGGGACGTGTGGGGTATGTAAGGGATGTAGTGGATGTGAGGGATGTCTGGGAGGCGGTTGTTCCGTTCGGGCGAGGAGCGGGTTGGGTCGGTCGGAGGGTGCGCGTCTTTTTTCTTTCTTTCCGCCTCTGCCCTTCCGCGAAGGCAAAGTACAGAGTCCGTTTGCCTTTGTGCTAACGTCACTTTTTCTCGGAATCAGGTATGCGGTGTTCTTATAGCAGGTTTGGGAAGAGTCTTTGGCTCGTCTGCGTCCAACGAGGAGAGACCATCATGGGAACGAGAGCGAGGGAGGGAGCGTAAGGGAAAGGAGAAGGCTGGTGCGGGCCTGTATTCCCACCAGTTGGCATTGCAGGATGCTGCAGCCGCCACCGCGGTCCTGGAGGGCAAGATACTCGTCCCGGTCCCATCCGTGCGAGAGGTGGTCTCCAACAATGTGTATCCAGGACTACCACTCAAGATTCAACAGCTATCGGCACCGCCAGTGGCGACACAACAGCTGACACAACAGGCACAGCAGCCACGTACACATTCCAACGTGCTCGGGCTGCAAGAAGCGTGGTCCCCGCTATTGCCACGGCCGACTTTTCATCCTACATCAGCAGCACTTGTGCAGACCCAACCACAAACGCAAACGGAGACCACAACGGATTTCACCGCGCCTGACGTTGACCGAGGCGGGGAAGCGACGGACCATTAATAAATTCCGAATCAATTCCGTCATCTACTCTTATGGATACAATTTTGCGCTGTTCGCTCTTCGCCCTAGTGGCCAGAGCCTAAAACTCGAATCCCGCCTGCCTAAACGCATTCAAATCTGTTCCTGCTCTCGCCTTGTCAACCAAATCCGGCCGTTCCTGTAGCACATCAAATTACACGCATTGTAGCATTATGTCAGTCCGCCGTTGTATGAAGTTACCGTTGTAAATCGCGTTTCTAACGCATGTAAGCCCAACTTTGTAAAGAAATAGCGAACGTACCATTGCTTGGAATACTCGACGTAAGGTGGTCCATAACGTCGTGCTGTGATCCGGTGCGTCGGCGCCGTTGCCTAGCTTGACGCGAGGTGTGGTAGTGGATGCATCGACGGCGTGTAAGGCTAGGCCAGCAAGCACTGTAGAAGGGGGGTTGATCTATCAATGCATGCCGCTATAGGCAACAGAAGCGACGTACGGTGTTCCGCGGCTTCTTGATACACGCCGATATTCAGACCTACTCGTGCATGGACCCGTCAGTACATTTATAACAGATAATACTGAAGTGCGACTCACAAGAGACTCCGAGATTATAGATGGCACGTGTAAACGTCGGCTTGAGCTCTAATGCCCGCCTGTAAGCGTCAATCGCTTCTTCCGGGCTACCACTATTCGCGAGTGTTGCACCGAGCCTGTTCCACAGTTGGAAGTCCTAACGAAACGACATCAATCAGCACGGTATATCTGACCAGAGAAGGCAGGCGACTCACTGTCGGCCTGACACCCAACGCCGCGACCCAACAATCCCTCGCACGTTCAAATTCACCCGTTTGGTAGTACAGCACTCCTAACCCAACCTGAACATCCGCATCCACCACACCGGCCGTAATTTGATCCCTTGCAAGAGCAAGGAACGAGTCCGTAAGCCTTTGGTTTGCACGCCAGGGGTTGGGAATGGTCCCTGATTCCTCGTCGAGCATGTCTAGGTCCAGATCGGAGGACGGAACGGGTCCAGCGTATGACGGGTGGAGAAGGGAAAGGTACCGGTGTAAAGCAAGTAGGGCGGAGTAGTCGTACGATTCGTTGGTATACGATATTGCCAGTGACTGCCGCAAACAACAAGTTTAGTTCAAGTATTTGCTCGTAGGCGCGAGAGAGAGAAGGAGAAAGAACTCACCACCAAGCCCTCGCCAAATGTTCGATTGGCCGCCTCGGTCCTGCCCTGCCCCTGGCTTGCCTCGAACCGTTTCCTCCCTTCTTCCAAAGCACGCACCGCCGCGGTCTCCTTTTCATCCATCGCCTGCGTCTGGCCCAACAAAGTCCATACCGCTGCTTCCCCGCCTGCCAATAACGCTCCTCCTCCCTCATGTGCGGATGCTTGTTGTTCTGCTGTGCCGGATTGTAGCGTCGCTTCGAGTAAAAGACAAGCTTCAGTCAGGGACCCGCCAGAGGAGAGGATTTCGAGCGCTCGTTGCAACGAATGCATATCGTTGACGTGCGGGTTTTCTTGCGCTGTTATTGTCCAAAAAGTTCAGTACTTGAACGGCAAACACACACGACGAACACCACATGTGAGTGAGACGTACCAAATTCGTAATCCCCGAGAAGAGGATACCCGTCATCGCCAACCAATCGACCATTCCCAGCGCTCGAGAATCCAAAGTCCGGAACAGCGTCGGTCAGATCAGGCGTGAAATCGTACTCTCCGTCGTCGTTTTGTCCGTTTGCAAACTAGCGACACGTGAACAGTGCGAAACAAGACAAGGCAAAGCACAGTAGCGTGCAGGGCGGGAAAGGCAAGGGAAGCGAAAGTATGAGTTCTCACCTCTTAGAACTGATTTGAAAGGGGTTAATAACGTACCTGGGAAAACTCCTTCTCCCACTCAGCCAACTTCCCCAATCGGTCCGCCTCAGGCTTCAACGACTGCCAGACACTATCCTCAATCAACCATACACGATCACACATGAACGAGCATTACAGAAGCAGATTATCAGCGGTCAAGGACGCGTGAGAGGCGCAAGCGACCACGTACGCTTCAAAATCCGGGTTATTGAACCGTTCCTTGTCCTCTTCCGCCTTTTGGTCATCACCAGACAATGCGCGCTGAACATCATTCTCCTCCTTCTGCTCCGGCTTCGCTTGCTGCTGCGCCTCGAGCTCTTCATGTTCCTTCATCGCACGTTCGAACGCTTCTTCCATATTCGTGCTATCCACCACCGGCTGCTGTTGTTGCGGGAGGTACGAGGTATGCGACAGAGGTTGTTGGGATTGGTAGTTTTGAAGACCGGCGTAGCCTCCTCCCATTCCCATACCCATTCCCATCATTCCCATACCGGTGTTCATACCCATTCCAGGCGCGAAGGAAGGCATATAACCTTGTCCTTGACCTCCTGCGTACCCCGTATGTTGCTGCTGGTACGCCTCACCACCAGAAACTACTTCTCGCGCCTTTCCTTTGCCCGAACCGACAAACTGCTGAAACTCGCCACCCCACGCGTTCCCTTGTGCCGGTCCATGCTGTTGTTGCGGTTGTTGATGTTGTGGCGCAAAAAGAAGAGCAGGAGCAGGCGCCTGGGAAGGCATCATCATTGGTGGCTGCTGCATTTGCTGGCCATGTGCACGAGAACGCGAGAGAGTCATGGCATTACTAAATGCCTGTTCGAATGATTGTTGTTGTTGCTGCTGCTGTTGTGGTGGCGGAGCAGCCATAACGGAGGGAGAGCCGGTCGATCGAGGTACGAAGCCTGCTCCAACGACTGGTGTTGCGCGGAAGTTTGTGCCGCCTACCAGGGGTTGGGACGAGCGGGACGAGGAGCCCGTATCTGTTCGGTCCTGGAAGGGTGAAAGAGAGTCAGTCACGTTCGACAGGTTCAAAAGAGGAATCTCGAGCGAGCTGTGCGCCGCGCCCTCGGGAAGGAAAGCTCTACTATCTCTCGCCGTATTCGGCGGCGGATCCTGCAAAGGCAGTAGCCAACGCTTGTCTACCGTCGCATCGTCTTAGCATGCCCTGGAAGAACCAAAAACGTGATTCTGTCCCGGCCTCCACGCGAATCACAAGACGCAGAATCTGCTTGACGGCCCGCTCTTGGACGACATCTACATTGTCGTATCCGGACAGACGCCTCGAGGAAACACAAGCGGTAAATCTCTGCCACCTTACGGTGGCTTGGAAGAGTCACGAGAGATTGGAGTCCCTCTAGGATACTCGATGAACGTGACACCTGTCTCGAGTAAGGCAGAGCAAGGTGCCTCTCTCCGCTTGTCATTCCCTCTTCATTCGCTTCACCCGATAATACCTGCTCGCTCCGCTCACGCTTCGTCTTCACTCTGCTCTACACTCTTGCCAAATCGCGTACTCACTCTAAACCTACTTCCATCCACCTGCTCTCTCTTCAACATGCCATTCAACGGATTGACTGTCGCGGAGCAGTCTGCGCCGCCTAGGAAGGATTGCATGGTTGTTCGATTGTTACTCGGTGATTGGTGCGTGTATAAAGGGGATTTGCTGGTGTGCAGTAGGCGTTGATACGAGGGTTGATAATCTTGAAAGGTAGGATAGGATAGAATGAAGAAAGCGACAAGGTAAAGGCAAGTCAGCTCAACCTAGCCTGCTCTTCCACAGCCCACTGCTTGGCCACGGTTTCATTTCCTCCAGCTTAGCCGCTCGATCGCAACCGTTCGGCTACTCCGCAAAAGGTGGAGGCCGGGGGGTCAGGACACGTGACGCGGCACCTGCGAGCAAGCTGGCTACAGCTCTGGCTACCATTCCTGGCCTCTGATCTTGTCAAGAAATCATTTCGCGCATCACAAGCTTCATTGTATATACTATAGAAAATAGGTGCTAGGACGCTTCTGCTACTCCGTACAATGTGAAACCCTGTTGACATTCTATACACACGCGCTCAAGCCTTCTTTGCCACCCTCTTCGGTGGATCTTCAAGCATGAACGAAGTCACGCTATGCGTACTCTGTGACGTGGGAAGATAATCGTCCCCTTGTCTTCTCGGTACCGGCTTCCTCCTCACACCGCCAGCGGTGCTTAGTGAGGGTGAAGCAGGCGAGGACACGATTGTGTTCAGACTCGGGGAGGAAGGGAACGGTTGTTTATTGGTGTTCGCGTGATGGCTGGGTAGTGTGTCGAGGGATGGCGAATGAGGGATTGCAGGTGTTCGAGGCGCTATCGCCGTCGCTGGTGACGCTGCGGCGGGAGGCAATGCTGCAGGCGGTGACCTGAACGACGGAGGAGAAGCTTGCTGCTCTTGTAGCTGGGAAAGCTGATAGGCTTGCTTGTTGGTCGTCGATACTACAACGGGATCACCGATTACCGTTATCGCAGTGCCCGGAGTCGGCGTTGTCGGGAATCCCTCTTGCACAGCCGAGGGGCTCTTCACATGTAGTCCCTTGAACAAGCGGCGTCCAAACGAGTCATTTGGCTTTGGTGATTTCCCGCTGACCCCGAAATCGGCCGAGGTATCCGCCGTACCGCCAACCTGATCTGATAAAGCCTCGATAGTATCCGCCTTCTCCGATACGCGTCGATGGAATAGCTTGTTGAGCTTGTTCATGCCTTTTGAGCCTGCGGATGTGACTCGTGGCCGGGCTTCGAGTACAGCATCAGGAGGATCCGGAGATCTACCCAAACTGCGGGTATCAATCACAGTAATGCTTGCCGGTGGAGGTGTATCCGAGAGCTTCAAGTGTGGTGAAGGAGCCGTGTACTGCTCCAGGTGTGGTGAAGGTGGTCTCGCCGGCCGACGTGGTTTCCACCCAGGCGACTTCCTCGGTAACGTTGAAGCCTGTGTCTCGTACTCCATCCGCGTCATCGTCTCCAACGAAAGCGGAATCGGAGCAATACCCTCTGGTGCGGAGCGTGGCGTATACATGGGATGCCTAGGAGAAGCATGTACGTCGGGTGTCTGCTGGAACGCAGGTTCGGAGGTGGGAGCGGGTGTTCGCAAGTCGACCGTGTCGAAGGACTCGGGTTCCGCCGGTAGCTCAACAGATTCTGAAGTTTCCGTGACACTGCAATGTAGACGAGATGTCAGCTAAATGTAAAGAGATTGCGTCAAGAGGAAGCGACCCATACCTCTGCTCAGTCGAATCAGAGAACCTCTGCAAGGCACGATTTTTCATCGCCGGTGAGGGCTCCAACAGAGAATCCATAGGAGGCATAGGGTCCGTCAAGAACGGGGCAGATGCGCCTGGGTACATGGAAAACCTGATATCGCGCGGAGACAGGTCGCGTAGTGCTAGATACGAACGTGAATTAGAGAAAAAGCAACTCTATCGGCATTCGACAAGGGCGTACCTCTTTCAAGAACATCTAGCTGACTGCTGATTACCAATGCACTACCACGCTTCTCCTGATCTTCCATCTGTATGCCCATTCCGAGACCATGAACCTGCTCGGCTCGCACTGGTGGGGCCTGGAATGTGTCGGGATGAAACCCTGTCATAATGTCGGCAGCGGCTACGTTTCGAGGAGCAGACGGCAAATCGATGGGACTCGCGAGAAGTCCCTGTATACCTTGAGGCGCGGCTGGAACGAGTAAAGTCGTGTCCGGATCGTCATCCTGGTCTCTAACATTTGCAAGCATTTGTCGAACCTCTTCCGTGTCATCAGGAATCGATTCCCATGCTGTTGGAGATGCGCCACCCAATCGGTCCAGTCCAACGCTTTCATCAAGAATTTGCTGTGAACCGATATCTTTCCAGTCATATGCCGTTCCGGGTGCAGCTTCATCGACGCTGCGAGTTTGAACTGGGTGGCCAGCTGTGAATGCCTGTACGAAATCGTCCGCGCCATCCGGGAACGCTTGCGTCAATGCATTGGAAACCATATGATCCAACTCGGCATCCGCCATCTCGTCATCGCCAGTGTGGTGCTTTGATTTGCCATCAGTTGAGGGCTTTGTCGTCGTATGCTGTTCGACCATACTCGAAGATGCAGTCGGTGATCGCTGCAAGGCCGGACCCACATCTTCTGATCTAGGCTCGTCTACGTACTGGTCCCCTTCATCATCATCGTCATCCATCAGAGGTGCGTATTCTTCTCTCGCGTCATCACGCTCTGCATACTGGCTTTCCACATCTGACCGATCATCGCTAGTAGCAGACTTGACATGCAGCACTGATTGTGTCATCAGCTGCAAAGGCCTCAATCCGCTTCCTGCTTCATGTCCCTCTTCCCGCGGCCAACTGTCGCTTGATCTATGTCGAGCTTCGACCTTACGTTTCAGCCATCTCGCGTACCATTCTCCACGGCCACCTACAGCGGAATCGAAATCAAACTCTATTTTCCCCAGTACACGTCGGCGCTGCGTCGTAATCGGATGGGCATGATCATTATCACTTGGACGTGTAGAGAGAGGCGATGCTTGTTGGCTTGCTGATCCTCCAGGAAATACCGAGGACGGCGACGGCGACAGTAGAGCGTGTGTGGCGGGTAACGACTGTTCCTTCCTGTATGAATTATTGTGAGCGATGTTCGGGAAGAACGTTTGTGAGCTGTCAGGTGTAAGAGCGCCTTGCTGGAAGGCGAACGATGTGTTGTCCGTATCTCGTTGACTATTCTCTGCAACGTGAACGATTTGCGGAACCTCTGTCAGATCCTCGGCAAAAACCTCCTGCAGTGATCCGCTCGACGGCTGTGAGGCCATTCCGAACGTGTTTCCTGTGGAGGGCGGTTCCGTCGCAGTAGGGGAAGCTTCGTGTATAGCGCTAGATTCCGGAAGTGATGCAACCGTCGTTGCGGTATCCTGATGTTGCGCCAGTTGATGTTTTCCGAAATTTCCTGACGGAGAGTCGTGACGAGGCAATTCTGACGTGCTATGCGAAGGACGCAGTCGCTGTATAGGTGTTCCCATCGCTCTCGTCCTCTTTGATTCGGCCTCGGCAATATATTCGGCCCAAACCATCCTCCACGTCTCCTCGCCCAACAAACCATCCGTTTCTTCATCCGCTTGACTGTTTCCTTCACCGTCCGAATACCCATCTTCTGCACCTCCATCATTTCTGCGGTTTCCTCTCGAAGTTTTCCGGCCAGATGACAGAAAAAATTCCATTCCCGCGTCTGATGGTAGATTCCATTCTCTCGCAACGGCTTTCATCATCCTTCTCAGATCCGGCAGGAGCGGCATCAATTTGCCTTTTCTCCATTTCTTCAGTTGTGCCGCTGAGAGGACCTTGTCTAGACCATCAGGCATTGAATCACTGGGTTGCAAAGCGTTCGACGTTGATGCATGTGGTGCGTTTTCGTGTGACGTATCCGGCAATCTAGGTCTATCCGACGTCGAGTCCGGATTTATAGCATAGAACAGTGAGTCCGGCGGAACGACAGTGATCAGCCATCCAGTGGACGCAACCATTCCTCCTGCATATGTCGACATCTGATCCGGATGATTAACCGAGGAACCGAAAGAAGGACTGCGGAACGCCGGTGCTCGTTCATGCATCTCTGGGTTGAGTTCGTATCCATGGAATTGTCGAAAAGGAGATACCTTGCGGGAAGCCAGACTAGACGCAGAGGCAGGATCACGCGCTCGATAAAGAGAAGCCTTTGGTGTGCTCGTATTGTCGGAGATTGGGCTGACATCCCTTTCCTTGTGTCGATTAACCGTTTCGCTCTCCGACGATGCGCCTTCAGCAAAGCTTCCATTCCGCGAAGCCGTGACAGACGAAAGAACCGAGTTTGCCATTGATTCCGGGAGCGATGTCGTCGACGTCGAGGCAAAGGAGGAAGGCATCGTCTTGATCAACCCTAGTGCCTGTGCTCTTCTAATCGTCTTACGCGCATGTCCCATCTCGGCAACATTGTTCATTGCCTGGCTTTTTCCTTGATCGCTGTAGGTGTTGCTGATCTGTCGTCCCGAGTGTCCGGCGGTTGATAGCGGCACTGTCGTTCTTGATTCTACTCGTCCTGCTAAACCCTTTCCCAAAGCGACTCTTGCATCCCCATTCTCTTGCTCTACACTTGCGGTTGTCGAGCTCGAGTGAGAGAATCCGTGCGGAGGATGTGTGGTGGTGGTGCTGTTCCTTGCTGTCGATAAAGGAGGTAGTGTAGCAGACTCTGGCATGGCGGAGCTTTGTCTATTGGTTTGAGCCAAGATTGTCGTGTTTTTGGAGCTTGGACTAGGACCCAAGGCAGTAGGTAGTGCGTCGATGGTGAGTGGTGTGATGGTCCAGTCTTTTGTACGTGGTGACATGGTTGCGAACAATCCTGGAGTGTGCAGAGCAGGTCAGTTATCCCTTTCAGTGACGGAATGAGGTCCTTCCTCGGCCTTTCAGGGACGGACCTCTCTAGCGTCGTTATGCCAATGTATAAGGCCAAGCCGTCCAAGATGTATGCTTTGAAAGGTGATTATGTCGAAGGATGATACTGTAGCTGTATTACTGAACGCGTTGTGCAAGAAACGTCGAGATTATAGGAAGAGCATTGTATGTTGTCGAAACCTGAGAGGGAATAAGGCTGATAAGCATTCACTCCGGCTGAATGTTGGAACATGGTCCATCCAGGCTGAGCCATTGTCCGCTTCCCTTCCCGTCGAACAATAGCGCTTTGATGGCACCTGAAACCTGAAACGCGAAACGCTTCTTCGCCAGAATAGCATGCACAAGAACAGAGAGACTTACTGAAACTCACTGATTATGGATTTTGCTTCACCCGGAAGGCTCTGATTGTCGATTCTTCTTAATGTAAAAGATACGGTTCGTTTTCCGACGTGCTCTTCATTCAAGCAAGAACATGAGGAAGTGATATAACTTTTCATGAGGCTCGTTCTTTGGGTGCCATAATCATCGCCGACGTTCCAGTTCCGGCTTCGGACGCGTTCCACCGCCATTCCGAGACGCGCGCTCAGCTCAGCCCGGACTAACATGTTGACTAACCAGGCTACCAGGCGCAAGCGGGTTTTTTGTTGATCCGAAAGTTGGTACTCGTAGCAATGATGCTCACCAATCGCTGAGGCCAGCTCTGAGGCCCGGTATTACAAGTGGCGCCATTATACAAAGGTGACGATACTAATTTCCGATATCAGCTATAGCACCATGGCGTGACTTAATTCAAGCTGCCTAGGTGAGCGTTTCAGTGTGTCGTCGAGCGTACTTTCGCCACATAAATCCTTTTGCAACGTCCGCGAACCGCAATTTCAAGTATAGCCTCGAGTAAACGATGCGACCGGCACTCGAGTCTTCGAGGTGGGAAGCGAAAATCGCATCTTACCCTGTTCCTGTCTATCTTGCATCAGATGAACACTGATCTGTCAGCTCTTATTCACGACAGTCACAGAGCTAAGAATAATTTTGTCCATGTGCACTATCAATTACAGAGAAGAAACATACCCAAAAGAAACCTTAAGTAATACATGTTGAGTACGAGGAAACACTAGCGACTGGCTTGTTTGACTTATAACGCTTGTTTTGTAAGTCAATTTTGATGAAGGAGTTGTGCCGATACAGCACGGCCTGTGTTGCATCACGGGTGTCGAATCTGTTCTACAACTCGGAAACGGTAGAGGCCGGTGGCGTGAAGCGATGCTGCTCGGGGTCTGCTTCCTCGTCCCGGATGAGGGTCGTCCCACGGCAGCTG
The DNA here is from genome assembly GCA_030039215.1 of Naganishia onofrii. Classification (NCBI taxonomy): domain Eukaryota; kingdom Fungi; phylum Basidiomycota; class Tremellomycetes; order Filobasidiales; family Filobasidiaceae; genus Naganishia; species Naganishia onofrii. The sequence goes on along the minus strand of JASBWV010000029.1, from coordinate 230,517 downwards.
CGGTAGCTGTGGATCGAGGGTGCTCTCGATGGGATTTGAGAGTGCCCGAGGAAGCGGCCACTCCAGCGTCGAACTCGGAGACGATTGGGATCCTCCTCTGAGCTCGGCAAGCTTAGACTGTCAAGCCCAAACACGCTGACAGTGTGTTTTGACATTTCCTCCTCTAGCTTGTACGTGATTTCATCCAGTCGATTGCCGAAACTTTGCTCAGCATCTTCATCGTTCCCATCGCTGATAACCTTGGTCAAGGCAGCTTCTGCGAGAAGTGTGGGTAAGTCAAAGCTGAGGTGGTTGAGAGAGTCGCTCAAAGAAAGAGAGTGGACATTTCCTTCCTCATCCTTGAGCTGTAGCATGACTTCCTTTGCGATAGGAATTCCGTCAACGGTCTCAAAGAGAGGAGTAAAGGCGTGAATTTTGCCGGTCTGTAAGAAGGGCCACTTTCAGTTCTATAGCTACATGCAAGTGTCTATCACTGCGCCCAGCTTTCGCTCCTCTCTTACAGTATGTTCCACCTCATCATCTCCCTGTGAGCCTTTATCCATTGCCGCACGGTCGAGTAGAATACGGGTGGCCTCTACCGATGCGACATCCATCATATTCCGCAAACGATCAATGTCAGCAGAGAGTCGCGTGTTGACCGACTGGGTTCCGGATTTTGCGCTATCGCCTTCTTTGGTAGGAAGATTCTTGTTTCGCTTTGGTAGTTGTAAAATTACGTCCTCCAGTAAGTTCACGCTTTCGTTTGCTTCCCGAATTCCATCGTTAACCCAGGCGTAAAGATCCTCCTGTTCTGGTACATTTTCAGTTGCAAGAGTGAAAGAGATTGTATCCATCACCTCGCCGCCAAAGGGCCGGCTACTACTGTAAGCCTCCTTCAAATCGAATACCACCTGACCGAGTTCTTGAAATGCGAGACCAAACTCCAAAAATCGACGACGGTTGTCCTCGTCCAGGTCTTGCGTCAAAGACGTAATATCCTGGAACCAGTGTTCGTAGAATTCCAGTACACCGTTCGCGGTCTCTCGAAGTCGTGGACTTTGAAACCACCTCAGTAATGACTGCAGAGTCTTCTGCAATCGCTTGAATGCATTCACGGATCCCCCCGGCACCTTCTGCGCGCCGCTTGCGATATTGCGGTCCCCAATCAAGTTCATCGTCGCGCCATTCAACTTCTCGATAACGTCCCTCAACTCTGACTCATAAACAGCGACAGGATCGGCGCCTTCGAGCGCCCACTTAGAGTTCGCTGGATTTTCCGGATTACCCGACGACATGGTGTTCTGATCGTGAGGCCGCGCGAAAGTGATGGACAAAGATTCGGGTCGAATTAAAGCGAAGACTTGCGATAGGGCGATGATAGAAACCCAATCTTAGAGACCCAGATCTATATCACTTTATATCCTAAGCAATAGTCGGTAGTCTGCTGAGAGCTCCAGGTCGGAAGAGCGAAAAATCTGCGAAAACCAACCAGTAGAAAGGATGTATCATTTGATTGTCCTTGAGGTACTGCCCACGTTCCGGTAGAGTCTAGTCAAGATGGCGTGCTCGCTAGGTGGAAGCTTCTTGGTCAGAACCATTCCGCGAAAGCAGTGCCTTTGATTGCTTTGGATCGAGGACAATCAGATTGTTGCCAAAAGTCGACGCCTCATACGACGGATCACCTTCCACAGTCTTCATTGCGGCATTATGCTATCCGGTGCTTGTCGCGTGGATGGATACCTGTAAGTTGCTCATGAGCAACGGTACCCATTGGTTGACCATAACTTGAGGCGCGGTGTTCCTATGCGGAGTGTACGGTCGTTTACCGCTTCCTCCTTTCCGATCTGGTGAGTTCAGGAGACCAGGCAGAAAGGAAGAGAAGAGCCAGTATTCCCATTGTAATGTCACCCAGGTTCCTTTCGCTGAAATGAGCTCTTGAATCCTGACAGGGCGGACAGCTGAATGAGAAAGCCTTGCGATTGATATCGGCACTTTCTACAAAATCAGAGACGCACAGATGCTGAACCACTGGCGATCATAATGTCCAATTCGAGTATCAGCTCGTCCAGCCCTAATGCCTGCAGTTCATTTACAACATACCTTACTGTACGCAAAAACTAGCAGGGTCGGCATTCAGTCCAGGTGGCAACACGCTCAGAATCGCCAAGACTCGGCGCCAAATACCGTGATGAGGCGACCTTTTACGGTAATGAGATTTGAAGGCAAAGACTGCGGCAGAAGCGAACTCGTACTGGCGGAGGGAGACTTGGTCCGAGTAGAGCATTGTATAGGAGGACAGAAGGAAACGCAAGATTAAACATAGGTAGAAGCAGGCCTGAATGGATAATATAGGTTAATTGCCAATAAAAGTACAATTTTTAGTTTATGGACGGCCATTCCGGCAGTCCAGACATTGTTTTGGGAGTGACATCGAACAAGCGAAGAAGGAAGTTTCATACACAATGCGATCATGCCAATGCATTCTCAACATCGGCTGAATCATCGCCAGACTCCATACTAGCAAAGTTAAGGAAAGGTGCAGGTCGGTGCTCTTCAGCCCAGAAGGAGATGGGCGTATCGAGGGTGAGGGTGTAAGGCATCGTCGGACTGAACTGCTGAGTAAGGCCGACCGAGTAATTCCACGTCTTGCCCTCTGGGACGAGAGTTGTACCCAAGATTCGGTCCGACAACAAGAGTTGTACTCGTTGAGCCATCGAAGGGTTAAAGCCCTGTGACAAGAACGAGTCAGCTCTCAATACACATACAGCGATAAAAGAAACTGGACTTACAGCTGGGTTGGCCAAAACATCCTGAGCCTTTCGACCCCATTCGAAGCCAGCGACAGTGATCTCGAAAGCACTCAAACTGATACTACCGGGCGTGAACGAACATGTCAGGCAGATCGAGTTGGGTCCCCATGATGGGTTTGCGCTCATGATCTTGGCTTGAGCAGCGACATCTTGAGGTGCTAGATGTGCGAGTTCGGAAGACTGGAGAGCAGAAATCAGAATGGATGTCATGAACAACGACGGAACGGATGCTCACCTGAGTCTTGATCCAACCAAGCGGCTCCATATCCTTCAGCAGGAACTCGTGCTCGGGCATCTTGTGAGGCAATTCCACGCCATTGTTGCTTCCTCGCTGCGGTACCCAAACGATAGCCTTGACTTCCTTGACCTGCGTGTTGTCCGGAGGTGAGATACCGTAAAGATAACCAGCGACTTGCGTTCGAAGATCAGCGTTGACAATGAAGGTCTTCAAGATGTTCTTCGGCATGACGTATGTGTAGCTGGATGCTTCATCCTTAATGTCGTCGTTGCTGTGAAGAAGGCATCAACGGATGTACAAGAACAGGTTAAAGGATGGTCTTACCTAACATAGATGTGATTCACACGCAACGGCAAGTTGGTAGCACTAATAGCTCGAACTCGCCAATCGGATTTCGAGCTGAATGTCTGCTGTTCGTAGTTGGTCGTCGTGACAGTCTGGATCTCGTCGCCGTGACTAGAATGGGAGAAGTTTAGCGCATATCTATATGGATGAAGGAGAATGCTTACACGTTGGTGGTCTTCGTCTGGATAGCCGTGACCTGAGCTTGAGCTTCGGTCGCTTTTTCAATCTCGGCCATTTGCTGACGCTGGATCGAAGGAGCAGCGATTTCCATACCCAAGATGATATCTCGAACTTCACTTGCCGTCAATGAAGCAACGTTGACACTGTTTCGTTTACCAAAGTCGCTCAAGATCAAATCTTTCAAGGCGACTTCAACCTTCATCCACTCGTCATCACTCAGCGTTGGCCAGATGTGATGCGGTTCGGTGATGGTGTTCTTGTCCGGTCGGAGAATGATCTTGGCCTTTTCGTTGTTGACATGTAGAGCTCGAAGAAGCAAAATCAATCGGGAGAAGGCAGTGTATGACGAGATCGACTTGAGCCAGTCATCGTACAAGCTGAACAGCACCATTTGTGGTTGAGTCGCTCGCAAGATCAGATCACCGAACTTCTCCATCTTCATGACGGCTTGGAACGGCAATTGCAGCTCACTACCCTTGATGACAATGTTGGGGAAATCGAGCAAATGCACTTCGAGAGGGTCAAGCATACCCTTTCGGGTAACGATGACTTGCTTCGGCTGTTCTTCAACCGGGAGCGACCGAATTAAAGCTGCAACTTCTTCGGCCTACACAGTCGTCAAGTTAGCAATTTATAACCCCACTAGTTGCGAATTTAAAGTAACTCACTGTCTTCCACTTGGCCAACTGACCCAATCGCTTTTGACCAGCCCAGACTGAAGTGTGAATGATCTTCAAGAACAGCTGACCTGTTCGAGGGTTGAAGATGAAGATGGCACCGTTGATGGGCTTGGTCGTCAGATTTCCTTCGAACGTCTTGTGAATGGTAACTCGGTACACGTTCGTATCGTCGACAAACCAGATGATTTGGTTGGAGAAGAGTTCAGAGTAGTTGCCACTGTTCAAGTACGGTTCCGTCGGTTCGGAAGAGTACAGTTGCAAAGCCTTTCGCATACGTTCTCGCAGGACGAACAACGCCGGGTTGGCCTTCATGATCTTGCCCATGGCCTGCGTGACCAGAGGCTTGAAACCAGGAGCCCAGTTTCCATAAGCGGAATGCAGGTTGTAAGCCAAGTCAATAGCGATGAGGACACCGGTAGGCGACGGGTAGATAGACATGCTGTCCGACGTGTAGTCCAAGAACTTGGCACGAGAGTATCTTTCGATATCGTGGGAGTCAAAGTCTGACAGACAACAGTAGCGTCAGCTTGTTGAGATTTGACATGTACGATTTCGAACACTTACCTCCGAATCGCAGCTGCACATCGATCCAGTATTTGTTGGAAGTGATACCCTCGAACACGTCTCGAGCATCGGCTAACAAACTGGGTCGCGAAATTTGCCACTTGGCGCTGCTGAAGAGTACAAGATCGGCAGCGGAAGAGTTCATCTTGTAAGACTTTCGCGGATGGATAGTTTCCTTGGAAACACTCTCGATCATGAGAGCTTCCATCTCTTGATCCAACACTTGTGCCAAATCCATGGTTACAGATTCGTGGATCTAGCAAAGCAAGACATCAGACAACGAGGTTGAAAGAATACCAGAAACAACAAACCTTTTGCCACAAATGCGCTCGGAAGATTTGAATGTACGAAATTTTCAAAGTCGGCAATTTACCGTGCATAAAGATACTACAAAGAGCAATAGATCAGAACAATATGTTGAGACAGCAGCAATGGCACCTACCCAGTCAAATCCAATTGAACCTGGAAACCAACGTAGACGTTTGCTCGATTGATCGTAGGCGACCACCACAAGGTAAATCTAAAGGGGGATGTCGTTAGAAGAGCAAACAGGTAACCGTTGCTCAGTAAACTCACCTTCGGTTAGGAATTTGGTTCAAACCGGATCGCTGGGCGTTGGTCAACTTCTTAAACTTCATCGACTCTTCGAAACCACTAGCCTTCTCCCAGAAAAGACCCTCCCAAGTTGGGAAAGCGGTTCCGGCAAACAGAGTATGCTCGAGGATACCCTCAACACCTCCAAGCGAAGCGATGACATCGACTCGGTAGTTGTTCAGCATCCAGAGCTTACCGTCATGTCGCTGGTTGGTCCAGATGAACGGATTGTGCTTCAAGATCTGGTACTGCTTGAACAAAGTCCGCACTCGCCATCCCTTGTCGAACGCCAATGTCGCTCGATCCTTCTGGAACAAGGTGTTGATACGAGGGATACCTCGATCCCAACTGTTCTCCAAATCTTCCAGTGTCAATCGTCGGGATTGAGCTGCAGCCTCCTTTCGCTTCTGGGCATATTCAGCCCAAACTCGAGCGGAATCCAAGAACTCGGACTCCCAAGGAATGATGTATCGGTAAAGATTGGGGATGAGGTTGTTGGCTTCGTGAGTCATACCGGCACGGAAATGGGTGATACCTCCGGCGTCCGTTTGCTTGGACCATCTAAGATCGCTTTGAGGGATCAACACATGCGACATGGACAACATACCAAGACCGCCCAATTCCTTGGGGGAGTAGAATACCACAGGCGGGAAACGACTGGGCATCTTGGAGTTGAGACCGATCTTGACTCGAGTCTGCACCTTGCTTTCTGCCTTGACGATGGAGTCGAGAAGCTCATTCGTGTGAATGATGGCTTCTCGGTAGTAGGTACAGAGACCGATGATGGCAGTGTTCCACTTGTTGACAATCTTGGAGAAGGTTGTGGAACCGGAAGACATCAAGATCTGCCGAAGTCGGTTGTTGAACTCTTGAATACCGTAATCTGATACTCGAAGGTAGGCCTGAGCTGTACGCTCTTTTGTGCTTTCCTGTGTCAAGTTCCATACGCTGTCCTTCATCGAGTAGACCTCGCCGTTCATCGTCCTGATTCGAGGCAAGATTCGAACTTCGAACCCGCACATGGAGAACAACAGTTGAGGATTGTCTTTCGAGTAGACAGATACGAAACTCTCGTCCCATTCGATGGTGGTCAGCGACCGAGGGAGACTGTTCTTGACATTCCAGAATACAGCTCGACCCAAGTTGACATCGTGCTTTATCAACCTCATTCGGCAGTCCCGTGGCCAGCATCGCTTGTTGTTGTAACCGATGACATTCTGGTTGTTGGGATCCGGTTGGACACTGAGGTATCGCTGAATGAGATCTCGCGATTCTTCGGCGCTGAAACGGAAGAAGATGTGAATTCGGTCGACGTATCGCGAATACAGTCGGATAGGGTGTCGAGTTTCAGAAGAGGTGTCTCGGAATTGCAAGAAGTTGTTGGGCGTCTGAGGTGGTCCTGCCATTTCACTGGCTCGTTGCAGACCAAGGATGAGCAAATCGAGAACAAGACCATAGTACTGGAAGACGAAACTGGCGAATTGCAGACCTCGGATCATACCATAGGCGTTGACGTGCGACATGTCCTTGTACGTCAAGGTGGTGTTGTTCTTGGCCGTGATGTAATCCGCCAAATTGTGATCCAGAATCAACCGGAGCAACCTGTTGAGCAGTGTCAAATCGATCTTTTCGTAGACCTTGGATAACACAGTCTCCATCATGACGTTGCATTCTCCCTCGCTTGTCTCCCAAACATCAGTCAAGTTGTTAATACCCTGACACCACTTGTAGACCAACAAGGGCGGAGGTTCCGAGTCGGAAGGCTTGATCCATGCAGGGAACAAGTGTCGCTTGTCGGCTTCGTACCACAAGAACTGATCCAAGTACGCATCGGTAATCTTCTCGACCGGTTCAATATCGTAACACGGAATGAGTTTGTCGTAAGTGTCGAAGAACTCGATACCGGTCTCCTTGAACGCACGCTGCGTCAGGAGCAAACGCTTGACTCGTGAGAGACACTCGTGAGGGTTATCGTAGGCCTGTTCGATGAGCGCCAATTCCTCTCGTTGAGACTGGTTCAATCGACCCTTGACACTATATGCTTCCTTCAACTTCTCCAACGCGAGAACAAGCAACTTGGTATCGTGCTTGTACGACAAGGGCGGGAAAGGAATAGGCGCAAACTTTCTGCTTTCCAGCCAGTGGACTGTCGAGGTGTAAATTGCGACAGCCTCTTCAGACGAGATGTAAGGACCGTCCTTGAGGTAACCGTTTTGTCGTTCCTGTTCGGCCTTCAAGTAGAGTCGAGTCAATCGACCCAAGTTCTTCCTGACAACGGCCTTGTCGACGGTAGCACCCCGCCTAATTCGTTCTCGGTTGTAATGCGCAACCGAAGTCCACCAATCAGCCTTGCTCTTGACGTATCGGAGCAAGATGTTTTCGACAGCAGCGGGCATACCAGGGACCTTCCAAGGGATGTTGGCCTTCCAGCATCGCCAAGCTTCCGAAAGATGCTGCATGATCGACTTCGCCTTGTTCTGCCTGATGGACTCGGGCATCATGTCGAGAATATCACTCATAACAGCCGCTCGCAGCTCCAAATCAAAGTGCGATTCGACTCGCTGCTTGGTGACAGTCTTGGCGATACCCTTTGAGTTTCGGCCTTCGAATTGTCGAGCGAGCAAGTTGTTCAACCATCGTTCCAGCAAGGGGACAATACCCCGCATAAAGAACAACCAAACACGCCATCCTGGCGCCCAGAACCCAACACCGGGACCCTTTCCGACAGGTCCAGTGTTGAATCGAGCGTAAATCAAGTGCTTCAAATCCTTGCACATTCGGACTTGACGCATCAACTTGTACTTGTATCGGTACATACCCGTCAACTGACCGACATGGGCAAACATGTATTGCAACCCATCGGCCAACTGGAAGGCATCGACGTTGCCCAATCGGTATTGCACGTGTGCGTCGACGATCAACTTGGTAAGACGCAAGATTTCTCGAATCAAGTGGAACGCATTACCGAATCGTGACTTTTTCCTCTCCTTGGTTGTCAACGTCTTGATCGGCTTCAAATTCATGTTGTAATCCAAGTGGAGATAGTTCAAGTTCTTTCGGTGAATAAGCAAGTTGAGCATGTTGTAACCCTGTCGACAAACTTGCAGACCGGCTTCCACCCAATCCAACGTCGTCGTCTGGAAGAACTTTGTGTTTTTCAAACTCTTGAACAAGTTTCGCTTGCCCATCGCCTTGGGAGGTCGGTGGTGAAGCGCGTTCAAGACGTAACATTTCAGAAGTTTTTGGTACGAGACTCGGATCTTGACAGGCTGGTTTGGCGGGCAGTGTTCCATGTAAAAGTTCTTGATGAGAGGGATATCCTGAGCTCGACGTGTTCGACCGCTTCGCTTGTCGTATGGGTATGGTGCCCAGTAAAGAGCAATCGCATCGGCCGTGTTGTCATTGCTGAGCTCCTCCTCGGCGAGGAACGGCTCGATTTCCTCGGACAATTCAAACTCTTCATCCTCTTCGACATTGTACCCAAACACGTTATCCTCGTGTGAAACCAACTCGGCGTGAGCTTGGATAACTTGTCGTTGAGAAATCGGGTTGATCAACGGATCAAAGTAGAATGCAGGAAGATCCGGGTCGTCCGTCTTGATATAAACATTCTTCGGTTCATGGTAGACACCAATATGAACGCTCCGCGGCAACGAGTTGTACAGATGCGGGAACGCAATCTTGTACTCGGATCGAATCAATCCTCGGATAATAACCTTGTTGATATCGTTAAACTCGTTCCAGTCCTCGTCAAAGTTGTCCATGTCGCGGTACAGAGGCTCGAATTTCGGTCCGCCGGGGAGAGCAACGTTGAGCGCTTTGGCGGTAAAGAATGATTTCTTGTCAAACAAGTAGAACGCGTTATTGTCCGAGTAATCACTGAGCAGTTGCCGACCGATCCGGTACAAGTTGGCCAATTGGGGAAGCGTCAAATGATACGTCTTGTACGTGGATCCATTAATATGCGGAGTATCAAGCAACGGCTTGGGATCATAAAACCATTCCGAAATCGCTGCATCCTCCTCCTCATCCAACTCCAACTGAATCGCCTCGAGCGGCTCCACATCCAGCACGTTATCTCCGTAATCCATCGGCGGCTCTTCATCATCGAATGGCGGGAACCGCATTCGCTTGAAATGTCGACGGTCACGTTTTTCTCGTCGCATAGCCAGCCACATGGATGCCCATTGTGCGTGGTAGATTGGTTCGGCGACACGAGGGACTTCGTTGACGAAAGTGATGGCACCAGAGATGTGGTACAAGACTTTGACTTCTCGTACTTGCTGCAAACGATCAGGGGGGTTAGCAGTGTTCGATACACGAGGAGTTACACGGCTCGACTTACCTCCCATGGACACGGAATGTTCTCCAGCAACTTCATCACGGCATGCGGCACATACTTTAACGCACCGAGATGCACTCGCTTATCATTTCGGAACTATATCAAACCAACCCAGCCAATCAGCATCACCGACGCCACGCGACGTCACACCACCACAACCTAAAACTCACCTTTCGATTACTCATATCCCCATGATCCTTGATAATCTTCCTCAAATGCTCAGGCGGCAACTCTGCTTTCCCACCATCAATCCCACCACCCCCACCATTTCTCCTCTTTTCCGAAAATCTTCGAGTCTGTGTCTGCCTCCATTTCCTGGCCTTTTTCTCGATATCGGCTTTGGACAGGCTCGTGTGTTCTAGAGGCGAGATCGAGGCGCCACCATTGTTGTTGTTGTTGTCGAATCCTCCTCCTCCTCCTGGTCCGCTGAATCCTGGCGGTGGACCAAAGCCGGGCGGGAAAGACGCCATGTTTACACCGGTTGATAGAGGTGTGTTGAGGCAACGTTCTGAAGCAAAGTAAGCAGGTAAGGATATAGATACGATTATTTGATTTCAGTATGAACAACGACCAGCAGCACGATCGAGGTACGCGCGCGCAATGCGAAGTGGCGATGAACGGGGGGCACCATCGGCACCTGAAGCTTGGTTACGGTTCTAATGACGTGTATTCTTCTCCTGCTTTCCATACAGTAGGCCTTTTTGGTGGTAGCCTCTTGTTATCTTGTAGCCTTCGATCCGTTATGATCCGATGCGACTGGTTTACAAAAACCGGTGGCAGATATGGAGTGAGCGGTAAGGTAGAGTCACAATGGAAAATCCTGTCGAAGGAACGGTCATCGCCAGCGACGAACTCTCTAGGAATATCTTGTTCTGTATCGTGATTGTTCTTTTTCACTGCTTCCACGAGCGCGTTCTCAAGGGCTTCCGGGCCTTCAATCAAGGCAGCGACGTGTCACCGTTCAAAACGATGCTAGCCATCGATAAAGGAGACATGGCTTTGTTCTAAGAGGGACTCTTCCCGTGTCCTTCAGATTGCGACCTACCTTGGTTGGAATAGTTGTTCTCGTTAGAACGAAGAACACATCTCGGTCGCGTTAAGGAGGAGCAGCTGTGTATCAACACATGAATCTGACCATCAGCCCATAACTCATAAACATCAGAACGGAACGACAGACAGCTTCGATGGCACTTATGCATATCTCGCTTCCCGGAGAAATCTAGGGTAGTCGCAGACCACCTCCAACTTTTTCTGGCTCTTCTACTGGGGCAGCTGCCTCTTCCTATTATTGTTCCTTCTTTCCCTCTTCTATCCGCCATTAACTCATCCATTCCCGAACACCGTCTCCCAACAACGTCACTACTCTCGCCCCGCCTCACCCCTTTTTTGACCCGATTCTAGATCGCCTGGAACTTGTCAAGCTACGTCCAGCAGCTCATCCAGCACGACATCACGACCCCCTATCCACGTCTACATGCGATCGGCGTTTCAAGTTGGACTTGCCACGACGACCACAGACGACTGATTGCGGACTCAGACTCAAACGCCTCGCCTCGTTCTTCGCGCCTCTAGACTGCGCCTCTCTTCCCTCTGCTCTACAAGGACAATCTTGAAAGTCACCCGTCCGAGAGGCTGATCCCTTCACTCGGAGGTTATAGCTGCGTTTCAGGGTACTTGAGTGAGATTGTTTACGTATTGTTTTCTCTTGGATTAAAGAGGAGGCGATGCAGCGCGTGTTGAGAACGAGAAGTCCCCCCTATCCAGTCACTCACTTGCTGGCTCTTTTTCCATTCATGTATAAGGGATAGCGAAAAGTCATGATTGTGTTTTGGTTGAACGTCTTCTTGCCGCAAGTCTGATTTCTTTTCCTCGACAAGGGACGATACCTATCGACCTGACCTTACTAGCACGACCCACCATGCGTTCCACGCTCCTCTCCCTCCTCCTTACAACCATCCTCGTCATCTCCGCTACCTTGCCATTCGTCAGAGCAGGAGGCGGCAAACACGACGGCCCATCATTCTGTCAAACAGTCGATAAACTCAAAGTCACCTCTCCGCTCACTTTTATCAGGCCCGTCCCGTCCGTCAACTTGAAATGGAACCCCAAGATCTGTTTGTGTCAGTCCGAGGGCGAGTTGACGGATGCGACGATCGCGCGGTTGGAGGCAAAGATCAAGCAAGAGGGGACGAAAAAGTTGGCCAACAAGTTGGGGTTGGATACCTTGCCTGCGTATTGGGAAGAATTGTTTGTCAGACAGGCGGTCATTAACGCCGCTGAGGAATTCGTGAGTCGCAGCCAAATCCTGTCGTTTCATGAAGAAGTGATACTCACCTTCTCCTCACCGACGCAGCTCGACCAATACAAGTCCTGTCCTCGTGGTTGCGAGTACCCTGATCGCGCCATCCCCAACTCATGCACAGACTGCGGATACGGTACGTACTATCACCTCCTCTCCACCCGCACATCATCACCTTAGCTTTTACTCATACCCACCCATAATCCCATTTAGACTGCCCGAAAGGCCAACAGAAATGCAACAAGAAATGTAAACCGACCAACAAGCCCTGTCCCAGCAAAGAGCCCAAACCTCCAAAACCTCCTAAAACATCATCAACAGAAGGGTACCCGACTTACCCTACTTACAAGAAGCGCGACCTCGACGTCGTTTCTGAAGCCGCGGTCCCAAAACCGACCGGTACCGTCGATCCAGCCGCCAAGTTTGTCACGGGGGAATGGAACGGTGAAGCATTCACGTTGATCCCTCCAACCCGAGCAGAAGCATACCTCGACACTGCTGAACCGCTTTATGCCGCAAACTATGCTGATGCCGACGACGATGACGATGCCGACGACGACGAATCCGGAATCGCAAAAGGAGCATTCGTCCGCGCCTTTGTCGTCACACCCACGCCCACCACGACATTCGCCGTCTCGGACATCCCGGAACCTACCATGATCCAGCAGTACTACCGTTCCCAAAACGCTGCGAAATGCGAGCCTGGATGGATTCCGTGTGGTGTTTCCCGAAAGGGCAAGGGTGATTGGGAGTGTACGGACATTATGAATAATTTGGATTCGTGTATGTTCATGCGCGCCCGAGTTGAACGGGAACAGACGCACAAGGCTTACTCACTTCCTTTTGCGTGGGTCGATAGGTGGTGGATGTATTTACCCGATCCTTCCTGGACCCGTTGGAACCGTCTGTTCCGAAAAGACCGGTGCAAACGAAGTACGTCCACTCCCTCCGCGCTCTCCCTTCATACCAGACTAATCAGCCCCTTCTTCCTTTCCGGCAGGTCGCCTGCGTGCAAGGCCATTGTAAAGTGCGATCCTGCCAACGTGGATTCGCGCATAACGGTACCGCCTGCCACCCGACGGTACACAAGCGGTACACGCTCGAGTAAACGCCTACCACCTCGCACACACACACGCACGCACGCACACACATGCACACCTAGCGCCGTTTCTCATTTCAGTTCTCTCGCTCGTTTTTTTACCGATCTCGTATGATGTTGATGCTCAGGCACAAGGGTAGTGGATCGCCACACTTGCAAAGGATCCAGAATGTACAGTCGCCTGGCGGATAGATAGATGAGGTTGGTTCCCTTTTCATTAGGATGATGATAGATGGTGTAAAGGACAATTTTGCTTCGTGGTTTTCCCGGCTGTTGATGATAGTCGCCTTGATGACATTCGTTCGTTGAGATATGCTGTTCGCACAGAAGGGGCCGTCTGGCATGATTTCGCGATGCACTTTCGCCCATGATATGGTGCTTATTGCGGATGAGTCGTGTCCTGCCGCGAACCACTTGGTTTCGCAAGCTGTTTCGCAAGGCTTGGGGTATTTAGCGGATCGCAACGCGATCAATCCCTATTCCGAATTGGCCACTACGCACCTTCAACGCAAGATCCTGACTCTATGGCGGAGCGCAACTTACTGGGCCCTATCCAGATGGACGGGTTCTTTATAATGGTATTACTATACATGACTTCCGCATCTATAACCCGACTACAAGTATTCCTCTATATATATGCCTAACGATTCGTTACTTATAACGCACATCTCATACTCCTGTTATTCCAAGTGACTAACTCTATAGTTTCATTATCTATATCATGCAGCACCCGTGCATACTGCAGTAGGTATCGCCGTTCCGGCGCTATACGCACTGTAAGGTAATGGAACATTAGTATCAATAATCGAGAGAGGAGTCTAGAAGCCGACTTACCTAGGATATGTGCATCCACCAACGGCGACATATGCACCTGCCGTATCTTGCGCATTGGCCCAACCGTTTCCAGGATCAATATTCGTTGGCACGGCCGAATGTGTCAGAGTAACAGGGGTACCAGTTTGGGTGTACGTAGGTAACATGGCAACCTGTGTCGCGTCCAGAACAACAGTCGCGGTCGCCGCTGTACCAGTCTTCATGATCAACGATGCAGGCGGGAACGCCGAATAGTTACCAACAGCGCTTGTAGGAATCTGTCCATCACCCTGATATTCAAACATATTAGCAGAGGTCATTACCGGAGCAGACTGGCATGACTTACCCCTCCGGTGGCACTAGCAGGCATCTGACCTTCGAACTGATAACCTCCCACGCCCAGAGACGCACATTGGCCGGTAGCTGCTCTCGGGTCACTCGGGAACCAGCCCTGCTCCCAACCCAGCTTATAGTGCCAGTACGGACTCGAGGCATATCCGAGCTTGGTAGAGTTTCCGATCTGTGCGAGTGATCAAGTCAGCGTCCTCACCACGTTGTCAGCGGAGAGGGTACTTACCTTCCAGGTCCAGAACATGTAATTCTGCAGGGCATCCATGGTAGAAAGCGCCATGGTCTTTACATTCTGCTTTGTCGCGTCGTCCCACGTCCACCACTGATCGTAATTATCGCATGAACCAATAGTTTCGAATGTCGGAGTGCTGCCGACACCACCCAGCCAGTAACCGCAGTCGTTGATGGCAGCTGACCATTCGCCGCCGATAACGATTCCAAAGTCGCGCTGCGACTCGTTCGTGCCGCCACCCCATCCACATGCCTTTTTCCACTGCGCTTCCCAGGAATCGGTATTCGGAAGGGTAAACGCCAAATAAGGATGTTGGTCGAGTGCGAACCGGTCTGCACCAGGGAGGAAATCTTTGAATTTTGCAACACCCCACATTCCCTCGTGTGCCAAGATGATAGGTCCTTTACCGGCCCCAATACCGGTAACACCACGAATCGTATTGTACGCCTGGAAGTAGAACGTCTGAAGTGCGTTGAGCCCAACAACATCAGCTTGCACTTCATTGACGAGACTGAGCATGGTGACAACTGAAGAGTACTGCGGTTGAGAGATGAATTCGGCAAATGTTCGATGAATGCTGAGAGTTCGTTGCGCGTTGGCGATACCCATGATTCCGTACATCCAATTAACGAAGCCGGATTTTCCACTGTGATTCCAGCCGTTTTGACTACCCGGCAAAGCGTGCAAGTCTAGAACACAAGCAGATTCCATCAACACAATTTCGACAAGTCAACGAGCCCACGACTTACCAAGATCGATTCTCAGCCCGTACTTGCGAGCCCAGCCAATCGCACGCACAAAGTAGTGCCAAGCAACACCTTCAAGGTACGGTTCATCATCCGACGTCTCCACCGCCCAGTACCCAATTGGAATCCGCAGGTAATTGAATCCGGCCTGTGCGATTTGCGCAAAGTCTTGTTCGGTGATGAATGTTTCGTAGTGGTTCCTCATCATCGATTCCAGGTAGACTGCTCCGCCTTTTGCTCGCATCGCTTCAGCTAGCGTGTATTCGTCGACGGTTTTGGGGAATTGTTCGAACAGCGCCGGGACTAGGAGAGCAGAATACGTTTAAAGACAGGTAAGAAAGCAAAATCGACAGTCGACGTACCGATGAAAGGTTCAGGAACTAGCCATCCTCCGAGATTTACACCTCGTACGATATCTCGACCCCATACCCATTCTTCCTCGATCGCAGGTGACCAGCTCTGCGCCTTTCCGCCCTTGGCAAACGGATTCGTTGGGTCGTAGTAGTAGTACCCATCAAAGGTATTCGTGTAGGTAAACGCTACAGCGGAACCATTGACGTACGAGTTGATGGTCGAACCCGAGGTTCCGGATTGGATCGACATGACTGTAGGTGATGCCAGCGGATTAAGCGGGTTTGTTGATGAGTAGTAAGCTGACAAATCGATGCCGTCGCTGACATTCGCACTGCCACTAGATCCGGGAAAGACGGTACCTCCGCCGCTGACTTTTGTTGTAGATGTCGCCGTAGCCGCAGCCGAGCTAGCGGCAGCCGCAGTGGTGGAATTCTTGTTGACTACAAAGGCGATAGGGACGACAATGGCGATAATAGCGATGATGCCTAGTGTGATGCCGAGCGTGATGATTTGTTTGCGTCGTCGTGACATTGTAGGTTTGGCTTGTTGTTTCACGTCACTGAATCCCAGACGTTGAAGGTTCGGGGCTGTTCCAGAGGGACGAACGGATCGGATAGAAGCCGGCTTTTCGTAGTTTGAGAATTGTGATGTGCTTTGACTGTTCTTCAAGATGCTTGACGGTGGGTATATTCCATGCTGTTGTCGTTTCTCAGGAGAAGGGGAAGGTGATTCGAACCGTGATTCACCGTGGACCACTGGTGTTGCGGATCGGTATGCTTGTCGTTCTTTGAGTGAAGAATCCGCACCGCCGACTTGCAAATGATTCGAGTTCAATGAAGTATCTCGATGTTGGTTCTCGAGGTCATTCCCGCCAAACGAAGGTTGATACGAGACTTGATAATCGAGTCCTAGACCAGCAGCTGCATGCAGGGAAGCGAGTGATCCTTTTCCAGCCCGAGGTTGAGGAGCAGCGAGGGGTGGTAGCGGAGGAATGTCTGAATCGTACAACAAAGAGTCGTTCGCTAAGGTGTTCGAAGTGCTTGATCGGCTGAATGCAGGGTTTGAATGGTGCGAGGGAGACAGAGAGTGTAAAGACGGCGAATGGTGGATCGGTGCGGGAGGTAGATGAGGTTCGTAGTAGTAATCCGGTGCCAGACTGTCGACCTGTGCAATCAAATAGATTTTGGATAATCAGCCCATGTCATGCTGCTTGGGGTGCGCGTTTCAGACTTCTCCTTCTTCTTTTCCCCTTGAAACTCCGTACTTCACGACTAGAATCTCAGTCAACCATTTCATTGCGCCTTTTCCGCGGGATTTGGTCGTCTCAAGCAGCGTTTTACGAGTACTCACCTCATCATCATACGCAAGCGAATCATTGGCTCTGGATTGCAGGTGCTGTTCAAAATTTGGCGTTGAAGGCGAGGATGACGGTGAACTGATGGTAAAGGCTTCAGACCCGTTCTGTTCGTTTGAGTTAACCATTATGCGATGATGAGAGATGGCGGAATATTGCTTTCGTTGCTGGTTCGTTGATAGTCGTAGCGAATAATGGATGTCGAACGCGAACGAAGGTGTCGAGATCAAGGAATGTGATTCTGTAGGCTGACTTCGTCCTGCGTAAGTCGTATTGTATCGCGAGCCTGGACTGACACACTGTGTAGCTCTGCCTCACTTTCAGCTTCTACTATGAGACCAGCTATATATAATAGCTCAAACAATTGCTCCAAGAACAACGTCTCTAGCACAACCACCTCCTGAAGCAACTTCTTGAAACAAGTTCTTTTGACGAACGCTCGACGCGTACAACTGGTACAAGCAAGCGCGCAAATCATACGATCAAAGCCGAGAGGCAGTAGCTCAGGGTGACCGAGCTCCGACACGCTTTCCCGGGCTTGGCTTCGGGTGCAATGGTTCGCACGCTGTGGTGGAGATTTCCCCTGGTGAATACCTCAGCAAGCTCTTTCTTCAACGCAGCTTTCCACATCTTCGCAAGGTTTCCGACAGCTCCTTCAGCAGGTCTGTGCGCGCTTCCTGAAAACAACTCCAATGGTCATACCGACGCCCGCAAGTCGCCTTGGCTAGTGTACTCCCAGTAAGAGGCTCCCATCATGTCATACAAGGAGTGAAACTGTAGACTGACTTAGAGGTTGCTTACTCCGCGAATTGTCTGAGTTGTTCAACACACGGTTTAAACCAATCTCTTCCTGGATCCTGGATCTCACAACGGTTATCGGATATATTTCTTGTCGAAAGTCATGGCAGAAGAACTGCCGGATTTTGGAACAGGGCCGATGTATATTCGACATCATCCTTTTCGTTCGCCAAACAACGATGGGGCTCCTTCGACTACCGGAACGCGGGAGAACGTTCGCTCACGTCTGGGTACTGCAAGTCTTCGATATCCGCGTGAAAGATGCTACCGGATACAACATCCAGAACATGCAAGTACTCAAGCACGCTCGACGCCCTCGAAAGGATACATGGAGATGCATGCTGGCGCGTGATCGCCAAAGCATGCGTTGTGAGGCCTTCCGGCTGTACAAGAGCCAGTGCAATCCCGATGAGCAGCAAGTGTCATTTATGCCTGGAAAAATGATGAGGGAGATGGGGCTGTCTCATGTGGTGACTCGAGTTAAGATCTGGTAAGCATGTTTCAAGCAAGAAAGGTGGCTGGGACCATCAAATATAGATGCAATCGGTCTACGATCTTATCAATAATGATAATGGTTCGTTGATAGTCCCTCCCGACTGCAAATTTCTCGAGTGCATGATCAAAACCGAGCGCGTGTGCTTTTCGCAAGCTACCCCCAAACCCTCTGCCTCGCAAATTTGAATCTGAATCGACAGCTGCGTTGACTTCTTAACTCATACTCACTGCGTTGACTGGAGACGTCGCAAGTCTTTATGGCTAGCATTGAGGATCATTTGGAACTCAAAGGACTCTACGTTTCATCGGTACTCAATCAGGAGTTCAAGCCCGGTCGGTACCGATTTCAGTCAGCTGTTGTACAATAGAACAATCTTCCAAGATCGTTGCCGCATGCCAAATCAGTAGTACAGCTGGAGTGCTGTGTACTCTTCCCAAGTGGAGACCATATTCATCATCGCATATTTCAAGGATGGGGACTACATATATACGCAGCGATGGCGAAGTGATACATTCTTGTACCACCTGCAAGATCGCTTGTTCAGTTACCAATCACGCCATAGGGACAGAAGGCAGTCTTCTTTCATCCTTTGCCTCGTCTTCTTTTCTCGGATTTGGAAGCTTCACTGGCTTTCTTCCAAGGGTCGGTGTGTTCGTCCGGTATTCTACTTCGACTTTCACTCCGTCATTGGCTTTGTACGTGACTTTCTTACTGTCCTTCTCGATGTCGATCCGGCAGATCCACCATTCAGCGTCGTTCGCCAATTTGGTCGCTTCACTGCAGTGTTTGACGAACAGCTGACAGCCTAACCCTTCAGGGATGAGCTCCCATGAGTGTTTCCACTTCTTCCTTGCTTCGTCTGCCTTGGCACCCTTCTTTGCGCCTAAAGGCAATTCAAACGCTCTCAGAGATACCTCAACTCCAGCTATCTGCCACCGAATCCCGCCCTCTTCCCCCTTACTGAGAATTATATCGAATCTTTCGTGTACACTCACATCGGTGTTGCCCAGATAAGAAACTGAGCATGAAGCAGGTTTCATTTGCGTCGGATGGTGAGTTTTGTCGGCGTCAGTCGAGTTCTTACCCCAATTAGCTGGTTCTGTCTCTGTGTCACCGAGAAAAGTGTAAGGCCAGTCGATTTCGGATATCGCCTCCGGGTGGTGCGTACTGGGCTCGAGCGAAGCTCCGGGACCAGTACCAGGCATGGTCCAAAGGCGTCCAAGGTAATCAGGGCCGTTTAAGTGGCTACTATCGATGGAAGAAGGATTAGAGCTCGCGGCAGTTTGGGGCCGACTGGGGGGCGTCAATAGAGGCTCGCAGTCTTCCTCCTCACCCCTGAGGTTACTGGAGGCAGACGAAAGGACTGACGACCGTCGTCGCAATTTCTTGCTCATGGCGGAGGACAGCTTGAAGGAGGGCAGCGGCATGTTACCAAGTGTCAATCAACCACCGGTCTTCTTGTTGGTGACTACTATAGCAGGAGCTTGAACAGGGAATCTTGTCGAAGAAGAACACCCGAGGTGCCAACAATGGGCTGGAAAATGATGATTTGTGTTGACTGTCGGGCGAGATCACCGCTAAAGCTGGGCCAAGAGGAAAACATAAGTGATACGATGCGCTGCATTATATTCCGGAGTTGTGAGGCGTCGTCCCGATACGTTTTTCTGCGTATGAAAGGAAAGCTGCATATGATATCATCCTTTCATATTGCCACTCCAAAACACAGGACCCGAAAGACCCGAAGAATACTCTTGGAGCTTTTTCGTGTATCACACAACATGATATGAATGTTGATATCCGTGCCAGCAGCTGGGACATACTTGCACAACCACGTGATTCACCTGTGTCCTCTTGAATTCTTGTCAAGGGTTTCTCCTAGTACAAACAGACATGCGAGCATTGCGAAGTTGTCCCTGCTCAGGAAAAGACCGTCCCAAAGGAATATTGTGAGGAGCAGGAGTTAGGCGAGGCCATCTGGAAGATGTAACCTTTTCATGGCACTATCATTTTTGACATATTCAAGTTGAAAACGTTCGACAAGGATGATCCGATCCACAAGTGCGACAGACATTAGATTATTTCAAACTCGCAGCGAAATGGTACACGCCCTGCTTCATACGTTGCTCTTCTTTTTTGTTGTAGCTTACCAGCAGTCAGAACCATAAAATCTTGTGTTTCATCGCATGATTGGACTGACGACATCCAGATCCACACCTCCGCATTGTAATACATCCGCTTCTACAACTGGCTTCAGTGGGATATGTCAGGTCCGATGGATCCCGCTTCGGCCGGACTCGGACACTCATCTTCCCTTCTGCGACGCTTTCTCCCAAGTCCAAAGTAGCTTTCAGCTTAGGGATTTCACGAATATGACTGTCTGGCTCTCCTCCCATAACGCCATAACGTGACGATGCTACTAGTGCAGAAATATCATGTAATAGTGACTGCGAATTTCCTTTTCTTCGGATCCTTTTATAAAGCGTCATCAGGAAGCGAAACGGAAGAACATAGAATCACAGCAGTTATGAGAGTTGACGGGAAAGAAGATAAAGAAAAGCTAGGTAGTATTCTCCAGAAATCAGGTCAGGTCCGACAAGGTCTTACCGGAGATTGCGATTGCGATCGACTAACCCCCGCCGCCACTCCAAATAACCTGGGCCTGGCTTACCCGCGATCCGTATATACTGGATCTTTGAAAGCTATCCCATCGCCTAAAGATGCAGTCCTTCATCAGCAGAACAATATTCAACGGTGTCCCCTCGAACCAGCCGGGACAAACGCTATGGCAGCATGTGAGCGGGCTGGGGCGGGTCGGATTATCAGAATGCCAATTCTTCATAGTGTGGTCACTGGGCTAGGCGATGATGTTTACTCTGCATGCGGCATCGAAGACTATCTACCTACATCTCGCTATGTTAATGGACCTATCGCATATGCTTTATCGAGTCTTGATGATACCAGCGGCAACGAGCTACACAACATGCACATGGTAAGATCAGACGACTGCTGGCAGAAACATAAGAGAGAATAGAAGGAGACTCACCTTTTGAATCTTTTGTTTAACAACAGGGTTCTTCATGTACTCTTGCAACGCCCGAGGATCGGATTGAGCGGTTTGCAGCATCGACTGCATCGCGGGATCGGACTGCACAAAACCATGCGCAATGTTAGCCTCTTCCTTGTAGGAATATCGAAACAGTTCGGAAGCGACATACCATAATCTTGGCAACCTCTGGATCCTGCATAGCCCGTGCCAGGGTCTGCTCATCCGTCTCGGTCGACCGCTGAGCATAGGTCTCCATCATACATTTCTGCATCTGCTGTTCAATCTCCCTCGTATGTTTCTTCTCGGTATCCGCCTCCATGGCTTCCTGACACGCGTTCAAAGCCTTGCTGTAATCCTTCATGCCGAACAAGACCATGCTCTTCCTGATGTATGCCTTGATGAATGTCGGGTCGATCCGGATCGCTTCTTCTGCGTCTTTGAGTGCTTCCGGGAAGGCAGCGAGCTTGGTGTAAGCAGCGGCTCGGTTGTTGTAAGCTCGAGGATCAGATCTGCACATCAAGATCAGTACGGTATGGTACTATTCGCATATCACTACCGATACTTACGGCAATCGCTTGATGGCTTCCGTATAATGCTTGACAGCTTCGGCAAATGTTCCCGCCTTGAAGTGAACATTACCCTCCTCTCGCTCCTTTTCAGCCAACTCCGGGTTAATGTACGCTTGCTTCTCTGCATCGGCTTTCGCCTTCTCCGCCTATAGTCAAAAGTCGCATTGCACTTAAGCGTCAGCACAACCCGTAGTCGGAGATGCGTTCAACACGCCAACTTACGGCTCGGAGCTTGGTCAAAATATCAGCCGTTCGGTGTTCTGTCAATGACTTGGAATAGTACTTGATAGCGTTTGCAAGGTCGGCTTGTTTCTCGTAGGCAGACCCGATTCGGCCAAGTGCCCTGTAAAAGGAAGCGCACTGTCAGCATACCATCGTGATACAACGTTGACCAGGTTTTACGTACTTGGCAATAACCTGGTAATCCGCTCGCAACGATCGGCCCTCCTCGACGGCCTTTTCACAAGTCTCGATCGATTTGGGATAATCGCCCTTTTCAAAGTAGACAGCTATGATAAGATCACCAATAAGCACACGGGAGGTGACAAGAATGCACGAGAGCGCTCGAGGCTTACCTGCCAAGTTGGTCAAGAACGTAACATCTTGAGGCCATGTCTCCCAAGCTTCCGTAAACGCCTGAATAGCAGCATCAAAGTCCCTCGACTTGTACGCTTCCGCACCTCGAGCCTTGGCCGCGAGTGCCTTCTTCTTTTCTTCTGCGTCTGCAGCAGGTTCCGGTGCGGCCTCCTCTTTTGCAGGTGCAGGAGCGGCTTTCTTGGGTTCCGGTGCTCGAGGAGTCGGTTTCGGTTCTGGGACATCATCTTCTACTGTAGCGGATTTCGAGGTTGGTGCCGGTGTGGATTCAACACCTTCCATTGCTGTTGGTGTTGACTCGGGCTCCTTGTAACCCTCGGGCATATCGCTCGACCCTTCCGGTCGCTCAAACGCTTGCTACAAGTCCATCCAAACGCAGTATGAGCCACAACAACCAATTAAACGTCGATATGCTGGACTTACCATATCAATTCCCATAGCAACACCGATCACATCCAACATCCGCTTATCCTGCAACATGGACGCGAAATCGACGTTTCCACCGCCCTGTGCCAACCCTTGAACCTTGGCGACGAACCCAGGATCCCGCATATGCGCGGCCGTCTTGGGATTGCTGGCCAATTTTCCAAGCAAGTTCGGGTCTTTGAAGAATGCGCCGAGTCCGGCATCGTCGCCGCCTGGTGGACCGCGAGAGTCCAGTGCCCGCTTGACGTCGTCGAGTCCCTTCTTCAGCGGTGCGTTGTTGGGGTCGAGCTTAAGACCTTCCTCGCTGATCACGTGAGGCGCAAGGTTAGTGCTCGTTCGTTGGTGTAAAGTCTTTGTACGAAAACGCTTACTAGGCGAATACAGCGTCCTCTAGATTACCCAAACCGTGCAAAGCGGCACCTTTCCTGGCATGACCTTTAACAAAGGACGAATCGATTTGAATACACTGCGCCGCACACGTAATTCATGAATTAGCAACTCCAAACTGCAATCCTCAAAGACCTCTTGCACCTGAACATACCCTTTCAGCATCCTCCAACGCACCAGCGTAATCCCTTAACGAGGTCTTTGTTGCCGACCGGTTCGAATACAAGACATGGTTGGATGGATCCAATTCGATAGCCTAGCCGAAACATGCCAATAAATCATATAGTATCAGCCGCCAATCAGCCGACCGTCAATAGCGCTCAAGGAGGTGGCGGAGGGTAGGGCGCGTACCTTTGAGTAGAGCTCGTTGGCCTTTACAAAGTCCTTGGCTGAGAAGGCAGCGTTTGCTTCGGCTTTCAGTGCAGCGGCCTACAAGACATATCGGAAGCACGAACAGGGAATGGAGAAGAAAAAAGAGAGGGTCAGAGTTTGATTCGTCATCATGGTAGTGGAGAGGAACATGAATGAAGACACTGCACTCACGTCTGACATTCTCTGTAGATGATGATTTCAGTAGAATTGAGTTGTGATCGTAGTATCTGTGAGAATACTTGCGAATATGTAGGCAGCAGGCGGTGTACTCTCCTGCTTACTAGTTGACTGTTGTATATTTCACTTCTACTTGATGTTTCTGGCTGACAAGGGGCGAGTGCGACCTGCTGCTGAGCCCGTTGGCTTTAATTTGCTTCCGATCGCACGCGGCCGCCGTAAATTCCACTCGTCGAGAGATTGCTAGACCTTTCCTCGCTACCCGGACCATTTCGTTCCAGTTGCACAAAGGCCTTTTGCGTTCTCATCAGCTATTCAACTTGTGTCAACCCGCTCATTGAACATTGGCCATGCAAACCATCTGCAGCAGCATGGGAGCCATACAATGCTTGTCATCAACACAACGTTGTGCACGACGGATAAATAGTTTTCCGAATTCACCGGCCAATAACCATAGACCATTTATTTTATTCATCTCATGTTCTACTTTGACAACTCTTCACAACTTGCTGCTACCGTCGCTACGGCGTGCATTCGCGCTGCTGCATATCAAGCGATCAATCACACTAGACATTGATCAGCCTAGCGCATCCATAGCAACAGATGCGGTAGTGGATGAAATGCTTTACAACGAGCTGGAAGAGATGAAGAAGCTCTTGTCGACTGCAAGGAGTAACATGACACGATATCAGCGATTCTGTATGCGGAAGAGGGTGTGGGAGTGCATGACACGTACTGGAGGAATCGACGGGGGCAGGAGGCTGCCTCGAGTCCTGAGGAACCTGGCTCTGGTCCTGGGTGAATCCAGCGCTACCATCAACGGTAGAGTTAGCGCTGTTGTAGGAAGAGAAAGTTAGCTTGGTGTGAAAGCGACAGCTGGCTCCCTTGGCCGGCGAACTCACATCGAGATTTCGTATGAAGCGGTCTTGGCGGGGCTTTGACCGTTGACGAGTCGCTTCCAAGCTTCGTTGCATTCGTGAACGACTTCAACAGCGTACTTCTTTCCCTTGGCTTCACCGTTGAAAGCAAAGACGTTCTGTAAAGGAAATTTCTCACATCAGACAGGTGTCGCAGGCCAGACAACGCGGCGCCGCATAGAAACTCACCTCGGGCTTTCCATCGGGGATTTTGTAGATTCGGAACCACTCTTCGGTAGCTCGCAAGTATCCAGGCAAATGCCTCTCAACATCCTCGATATCGTTCAATCGAGAAGCCAAAGGGTCGTTGACATCGACAACGATAACCTTCCAGTCGGTCTCTCCTTCATCCAACAAGGCCATGACACCGAGAACCTTGACCTGCTTGACCTCTCCGACCTTGCCGACTCGTTCACCGATTTCACAGACGTCCAGAGGGTCGTTGTCACCGTTTGCCTTGGTTTCCGGGTGGGCAACGGAAGGGTCTTCCCAGGTTTGCGGGAAGGCACCGTAGTTCCAGATCTGGCCGGGCCGGAGGGTTGTTCATCAGGGAGGGGAGGCGCGGGCTCGAGGAGAAGAAGAGGAACTCACGTAACCGTGGTGGGGGAAACAGTTTCGGACGAATCGGAGCTTGCCCTTCTTGATGTCTAAATTCATGGATTCGCTCACGTCAGCCAGCTGCACACATTGCGTCATTTCGACGAGCGACGGAGACGACTGACCTTGCTTGATAGGGTTGAAAGCCTCCTCCTTGGAGATTTCCATCTTGGCGTTGGTCCATCGAGGAACTTCAACGATCACTGTTCGACGGCAAAAGCGGAATCAGTTCCATCACATCTTCCATGTCGCCGATGAGCGGCAATCCACAGTGCAGAGGTCATCAACGCCAAGCAGCACGGCAGAAAAAGAGTCGTTCAGGTAACGAAAGTCTCCGCTAATGGTTGAAAGCGTAATTTCAAGCCATATTCGGTAGGAACAATTGGATAATTATTAAAGAAAAGTTGTTCATCATTTCGACATTTTCTGTCTGCCGTGGGATGGGTTGATGACCTCGGGGCGCACTGCGGGCGTGAACGAGAAGGGAACGAGAGTGCAGCAAGAAGGCGTGAAGATACTTACTGTTCAAGATGGTCTTGCTCTCATCGGCGAACAAGGGGATGTCGCTGCGTATCAATGAGATTAGCGATATCTCTTGAACCAGTCGAGGAACTGTGACGCTTACTGGAAGGGGGAGACAACCTTGCCATCTTTTTCAATGAAGACTCGGTGTTCTAACCACCATGACGACACGGAAAAATCAGCAAGCCGTACTAGCAGTAAGGTGAATGTAGCTCTGATTTACCCAAGGTGTTGGGAGCCTAAGAATACAACCGAAACAGAATGGAAATCAGTACTCATACTCGCATAGACCAGGTATAGTCATGAGCTCCGAGGCAGCATGTAGTACTCACACCAACGATTCGAGTAGTGTAAGCCATGGTGCGCAAAGAGTATCTGAGCGAACGTGTAGGAGCACGGAAAAGCGACTTGGACGATGCGAGCACAATCGTCATGTATCTCTCTGTCGGCGGCGGGGGAGGGAGGGGAGGAGGTGTAACACCTGTGGGTGAGACGGCGGTTGGTGGACGATATCGTTGGTTCGTTGGTTGGGGACGACCGAACGTTGGAGTGTCCTGCCTGCCTCGCCCGTCGGATCCAACTCATTGGCCGAAAACAAGCGCGACCGGAGTAGTAGGGTTATCATGTCCGTCCTCAGCAGGAACGAAGGGTTAAAGGGTTCCTTCATCTGCGTTGATCACAAATTCCCATTCCCAGCTCTGCAGGTGTGCGAGTGTGCGATCATGTCCCGTTCAGCTCAGCTATAGAAACGTCGAAGGAGGTGAGAGGCACGTCAGAAATGATGTTGACGCTCACGGCTAACTAAGTAGCGCCAAAGTCGCCAATCAGGAGGTTTGTTCGCAACGAGGGTCAAAGATGCCTCGGCCTTCTTTGCATTCGAAATCAATGCTGTAAACACATCGGAATTCAAGCTCCATGTTCTTGACAACTACATCATTATTCGGCATCTTGCTCTTGTGTATTCTCGCAAGTATTATAATCATTCCGCTGTTTTCTCCCGTCTTTCTTTCACGACAAGTGGGAGATCGTCGCGTCCGTCTTGTTGAATTGATCGCCGTCCTACTTTGCAGGAGGGATTCGGAAACCCTGCATCATGGCCGTACTGTTGCCCGTCGAAGTCGCATTGGCCTCAACGACTTGGATCAACGGGCAACTAGGAGGCGCCAAGTATTGTCCATATTCTCCAGCTGTGTGGAGGATGACACCGTTGGACCATCCGAAACCAATCACGACGGTGTATTCGCCACCGCCACCCTAGAAAGACAGTGACATCAGGTTAGTGATCCTGCGCTTTAGACATGCGTGAGGGAAAACTCACAGCAGCATCTGGGTCGAGGAGACTGAACTTCTCAAAGATGTGGCCTATAAAGTCAATAAGTACTATCAGCGCCCAATCCAAAGAGACGCTTGCTTGAAGGTACTCGCCAGTGTCGGTAGAGTTCGGCAAGCTCTGCAGCAAGTTAGGAATAGATCCACCAGTCGAGTACCTGTAACAAAAGTCCACAAGGGCGATGAGCGATTGAGAAGACTTGGTACTCCAAGCGCGAAGCGTGACTCACCAACTGCAGAACGCCGACTGCATGTATCGGTTAGCAAACTCGATGGCGAGCGCTACAAAAGTAAAGCACGATCAGCAACTACTTTTTCCACAACCATGCCAGCAATCGCACTCACCTTGCCACCAAGGCTTTCCCTTCTGAATAGCCGTCAAATCCGCACGGAACGTCGCAGTGTTCCTGCTCACAAGGCTCGCATTCTGCACAGGCAACTGGGTCTGGTTCATTCCGAATTGCCCGGCGGGAACGAGTGAAAAGTTTGTGGTAACGACTTGGTCGAGTACGGTACCGTTCGGGTACAATCGTCCGATCGCTTCGAATGCCTTGATGGCGGTGTACGCATGAGGGGGCCAGGCATTGATATCCCAGTTCAACCCGGTATCCAGCAATGTTGATGCAGCAGGTAGACCAGCGTAGGTACCGGCGATAAACCTGAGACCTTGGAAAACGTTGAGTGCGGCGGTTTCGTTGGTTGCGATCTCAGGAGGGGTGATGTTGTGCCACAATGGGAAGGTTCCACCTGCATGGTAAACGGGTGACCGGGCGTTTGCGGTCGTGTTGAAATCGTAGAACCAGGACTTTACGGGGTCCCAGCACAGGTCGAGGATCGCTGCATTCATCTCAGAGGCGATCATT
Source organism: Naganishia onofrii (assembly GCA_030039215.1). Classification (NCBI taxonomy): domain Eukaryota; kingdom Fungi; phylum Basidiomycota; class Tremellomycetes; order Filobasidiales; family Filobasidiaceae; genus Naganishia; species Naganishia onofrii. The sequence continues at coordinate 202,444 of JASBWV010000029.1, read as the reverse complement.
CGGTGGGCAGCAACTTTGCTGGTCATGTTCATTGACGAGGACATGGTGCTGTTTGACATCATGGTTGTGTTTGCCGAGTTTCCGGAAGAGCCGCCCATGGTCGAGTTCATGTACACTTCGTACAAGTTTGCCAACTACACCCGGGGACAAATCAGCACCTACATACCTTCATTAACCCCGCACGATGGACACTCACGATCACATGATCAGCGTAAAGCAACGCATTCAAATCAACAGGCACAATCGCCTTGACATTCAACTTTCTCAGATTTCCATAGGCATCCGACTTGTTGTAACTAATCTCCTTGCTCCACCTGCCGGAATAATCCCACCCAGACTCGGCACCGGATGCCAGTTCCGAGTACAGGGATTCTCGTGCAGAGGTGTTCAATGCCGGTTCAGCGCCAAAGACTGTTTTATAGTCTTCCACGTATCCCTATACGACCCAGCAACACGGGTATCAGCCCACATGTACTTTTAACCAGAAACGCAAGCTGAACGGACGTACCTCGGGTCTCGGCGCCGTATTATTCACTGCGAAATGCGCAACGGAATGCGTCTTATTCGTGTATGGAGACGTGACACTGATCGTCCTATTCACGCGCCACCATTCGAGCTCGGCATCCAGCAACGGGAGTGCTCGCTCGAGGACAGTTGTGTTGCCCGTGGCGAGAACGTAGGCGTTTACCATTAACGTGAATACGGGTGGTTGGGATCTGCGGGATGGTATGGCGGTGGATGTAGGATGCGAGGAAGGTTGTGTCAGTACATGCATCTAACGCGCTCTTACTGAGATCGCCGAAAAGCGGGAGGGTGGAAGGAACGTACCGGTTCAGATAATACTTTCTGCCACCGTTCGGTACAAACCCATACGCATCAATCAAGTCCATGAAATTGTTCAATAGGTCGTTGGCGTAGTTGTACAGCTCGGATTTCAAGAGACCTTCCATGATCCAGAATGAATCCCAGTAGTAGACCTCTGCGAACGAGCAGGAGACCGTGTATGTGAGTGAGTGAGTGAGGAAGATGCGGTGGCTGGACGGATTTGCTTACCTCTGTATCGACCGCCGGGTACAACAACACTGTTGTTCAACGGAATCACAGACGAGTCGCATTTCACGCCATCGCAAATAACTGACTGGTTCGTCTGCCTACATAGCCATTCCACGCACACAAGCACCATGTATCAGCTTCCTGTATTCCTGTACATTGAGGAAGAGAAAACGTTGGCAACTCACCGAATCAGCAGCGTCCAATAGCCATGAACGACCGATGCAAACCCTTTGTACACGACATCATCCACATCATCCAGGAAAGCCGGGGAAGCCGTAAAGTTTTCAATCTGAGCAGGCACAAGCTCCAACCCTTCACCCTGGAAGTAGCCTTCCACAAATTGCACAACATCACCCACAGTCACATTCCCCTGCTTTCCCTGCACAAGCTGCGAGAACGCAAAATACGTCTCGTTGAGGGAATACTTTGTCGGTTTATCCGGGAACGTTTTCGAGTCACCAAAGATGCCGCTTAGTTGAACGAGCTGTAAGAGTTCTCCAGGACAGTAGGTGGCATTTGCGCCGCCTGCACAGAGGTATTGTTGACGCGGGAGGATACCTTCGTTGACGGTACTGTTTAGTGCAGCGGTGGGACTAGGGACACTCGTACTCGCCGCCACGACCGAGCTGGAACCCGTGTTCGTCGTCGTCGTCGGTACATACGTGGTTTGAGCGGTGAGCTGCGATGGATAGACGGTGAGTGTTGTTACCGATTCTGCTGCTGACAAGGAGGATGCTGCTACTGCTTGACCTGTAGAGCTAGACTGGGAAGCGGTCACTAGAGGTACAGTGCGAGACAGCGAGGGAGCGCTGGTGGTGGTGGCTCCTCCAGCTGCAGAGCTTTGCGCAGAAGTGAGAGTAAAGAGCGAAGCCGAAGCTGCCCAGATGGCGTAACCGAACCGCTTGTTGGTGGTGGTGTCCAGTCTCATCTTTCTTGATTGAACGGGTTTACCTTGCTACACAATTCGTGGAACGGGGAATCAGGAGAAGGTGTGGGTTATATACCTGTCGCTGCCTCGGAGTCAGTAACAAAAGTAACGAGGTAGGGCCGTATGACGTTGCCAAGCGTGGAGGCAAAGCACAGCATAAGAAGCAATTAAAAAAAAACTGATCCAACAGGCACTCTGCTTGCTCCCTTTCGAAAGAGTACCTCAATCAATTTCCAGTACATGACGGATCCTATTTCACTAGATCACTATTCCACCCAGTGCACCTCTTCCCATTACCCCAATTCACCGCAGCCATCCGAGGGCCCGGAGGGGAAAAGGAGAGGAGCCTCGAGCCGCATGTCTCCATTGCCCCGTTCGCTTATTTTACGGGTGACTGGGGTGTGGAGCTGCCTGTGCTGCTTGGGTGCCCCTTGTACAAGCATGACTTGTTCTTTCAGCTTGGCTATCCAGCTGGCTATCCTTCTTACAGCTCTTCGTTACCCAGATTGACAGGCGGAGACAGACAGTTCAGCTAGAGCCTAGAGCGTCATCCAACGAATTCACTACCACCCTTGGCGTACTCTGCACAGCACCCAGGCAGAAATAATTTCGTGAAATGAGCTGTGAAATGGGTGCGAATGACGTCAGCGGCTGTTCCTTCGAATCAGGTGATACTTCCGGACAGATTCGGACCGAGACAAGGGCTCCTCGCTGGCTCCTCGCGGGTACAGCACTGGACACTAGGCAGTCATCCATTTCGAAATTGTAACGAAGTAATACAACAAGTAATACTCACACGTGCAATCGACCAGCGACCGCCTCAACCAGCAGGACCAGCAACAATGCAACGGTCATAGAAAGCTCATACAAGTACGATCAGGTCATGCTGTCATGCAAAGTCAGCGGGTAAAATACGTCAATCCTGTGCAGGTCGTGCAGGTCGTGCAGGTCGTACAGGTCGTACAGGTCATGCAGGTCCTCGTTCGTTCGTATGCATGCGTTGCTGATTCCCGCACCTTACAGGAGGTCATCCGGTAACTGTACAAGGTGTCAGGTGTCAAATCAGGTGATCGAGCGGCTCATGGTGAAAAATACCGCAGTCAGTCCCGCTTGCATGTACTAAACTACAGGCGTTGCCTGAGAGCAGCACAAGCGAGGTAGGAGGTAGATGGTGCTGTGACTTGATCATACAGCTACAGCTCAGTCCATTGTGACCAGACAGTGCCGATGATCAGCTCGATGATCGCGGGACGCGGTAGAAATAGAAAGACGTAATGTGAATACAAGGTCTATTGTTGGTTACCCTTTCACCCTCTACCGGGTTACATCTGTACTTTCCTTCCACCCGATACTGCCATCAAACATCTTTCCTCTCGTTTCAGTTCCAAGGACAAGACCATATAAACCTTCGTTTCAAATTCGTCAAGCATCTTTTTGCGCGCCTACAACTCCTGCTTCTTGACCTGCTTGACCTTTTGTCCAACGGCTTCAGTCGCAGTGTCCACGACGGAATGAACACTCTTCGTTGCCTCCCCGACTACATCCCGTACCTTCTCTCCTACGCCGAGCACAGCATCATACGCCTCTTCTGCGAGTTCAGCGGCATCATCGAATGTTCGAGAGATGAAGGTGGAAAGGATGTTTCGCTTGATGGTGATTTCGTCGATTTTGGCTGGTGCGAGGGAAGGCGACGAAGAGAGTTTGGTGAATCGGGCAGTCTCCTTGGCGAGCCAGTCTTCACCCTTTTCCAAGACCCTCTCCATGGCCTTGACATAGTACTGGGCAGCAGTCAACGCCGCTGCGGCTCCAGGTGCCTGTTGACCAGCTTGTTTTGCCTGGGAAGTCAAGTTGGCGACGTAGGCTCGTGCTTTGGTGAGCACGGCAGGTCGGTCCGTCGCGGGCGAGGAGAAGAATTCGGCGGATAGTTTGTCTAGGGCGAGAGCTCTGCCTGCAGTGGCTAGCAGGCTGCCGGAGGGGGAACGATGTGTTCCGCAGTGTTCGTTCAAGAACTACAACCACAAAACCGCAAGCGTGCGTAAGGCGACGGTCAGCTAAGCCATGCAAGTGCGGCAAAATGATATAAGCAGGAAAAACGCGTTATAAACATACCGTAACGAATCCCTCTTCATTTCGCGCACCAGCGTAAGGGATCGGCTCGGACCCATCTTTCGGGAAAAACTTGATGGTGGGGTACGAGTTGACACCGTGCTCCTGCGCGAGGGGACGGTTGATCTCGCTATCCGCGTCAGGGACTTCTGCTACCACGCACTGCAGGATTGGGAGACAGTTTCGGTTAGCATGGGTGGGCTTGAGAGGGTTGCATGGAGAAGAAAGGAGGGGGGAGATGACTTACGTCGGATTCGGATTTGAATGCTTTTGCTACTGCTTCGTATGGCTTGGTCAATGATTTACAGTGACCACACCTATCAACACCGCGTCAAGGATCAGCATCTACTGCACCGCCTCTTCAAACCACCTCTGCACAAGACGACTCACCAAGGAGCCTTGAAAGCAACCAAAACATTCTTGCCACTATCTACGACCTCCTTAAAGTTTCCCGCACCAAGATGCTTTACTTCAGAGGGAGCAGCGGACTTGAGGCTTGATCGGACGCCGGATTTCGTGGTGACGAATGCAGCGAGGTCGTTCAGGTCTCGTCCTCCGTCGTAGTCTTCTGGGTTCTTGAGGTCATCGGCGGTGAACCATTTCAGTGCTATCGAGGGGAAAATGCAGAGAAAGCAGAGACAAGAAACATGTTAGCATTTGTAGACGGCGGAAAAGTGGCATTCAGTGAAGCGAAAGGATATGCTTACTAGGGAATCCCTGAATACCGTACCGTTTGCCCATCTCCTTTTCGATATCTGCGTCAATCTTGGCAATGATTACTTTATCCTTGTTGAACGCATCGGCGAGCTCTTCCCATACGCTGTCAAGCAAGGCACATGGCATTAGAACCGAGCCCTTTTACACGTCGCGCGGTCGGACTGCGAAAGATGGGCTTACGGAACCAGTTTCTTGCACTGCGTCGATAAAGGGAGATGAGCTTGTGATTCTTCAGTAGTGAAGATATAGAGTATAGAGACCCACATGACCACACCAAGAAGCATAAAACTCTACCAACGCGGGTTTACCCTGTCCGATGATCTGATCAAAGTTGTCTGTTGTAAGAGTGACGACATTGGATGCTCGTACGCACGCCAAAAAAGCGATAGCGAAGAATGTGAGCGTGGATAACACGCTTGAGGTCTTCATTGTTGGTTGTGTTGTTGCCTTGAGGATGCTGGAGGAAAGGGTATCAACAGCATCGATGGATGATGATGAATCGTTGAACTGATGAGTGATGGCGAGCTGCTTCCAACGTGTAGGCTCAGGCTTCGATCGTTTTGAGCGCAGGGCGTCCGGGCGCCGCTTCGTAATGATTCTGAAGAGGGAACCTACTAACTAGGTGCTCCTGCTGCTCATCATCAGAACATCATGTTATATGTTGACCATATTCTCACCGTCTGCATCCCGGCTTCTCCATCAAGTTGCTGTACCACCAGAAATCTGTACGATTACTGACCAACCTGTGGAGGTTTCCTGGATCTTGCAGCGATCAACGACCACAAACGAACGCGTTTCGAGACTTCCCAAAACCCCTCTTCTCTTTACGATGACGGCCGTCATCAAATCCGCCCTGGTCGACAAGTATCCTGATGGCCTCCCGGTATGGACTTACGCGTTCATGGAAGGACTCGACCAACTTGAACTCAGCAAAACCGGAGATTTTATAACGACAGATACCAAAGGAGCGAGCCAAGCGGAAACAGATAGGGTGCGAAGAGCTGTATCTGGCTCGACGTTGACTGAATGCGATTTTGTGGATACGGAGAGGGATTCAGACAAGGCTGAAAAGGAGGAGGGATCGGTCCTGGTGAAAACGTTCCAGGAGAAAGCAGAGTCAAACTTTAAAACCGTAAGTCCTGTAAGAGGTCCGGACCGAGATACAAGCGTTGATGTCTGCTGCGTCCCGTTGCAGGCTATTCGTCTGAGTGACGGCAAAGAATCTGTACCTTTTAACTGGCTTGCCTTTTCGATGATGCAATCCGGGCGATGGACCGAAGCTCGGCAGACTCTTTGTCAAGCTCCTCTCAATCCGCAACTTCTCTTCCGCTTGACGACTTGTTACGAGCAAGAAAGGGATTACATCAAGGCCTACAACACTATGGAACGCGCAATACAACTGACGCCGGACGACGAACGAAGTCCTCATGCGGCACACTTGAAACGACTAGCAGAACAAGCGAGAGACATGAAGGAAAACATTTTCCGCGGCGACCCCTTCGAAATGCTCCCACTGGAGGTTATCATAAATATGATGCGTATGGGCCAGAATATGAAAGACGACTTTGTACTGAAGTCAAGCTGGGTCAGTCAAAAGTGGCGAGAAACCCTTACGCAACACTGTCCCGAACTCTGGCGCACGGTTATCATTACCACGACCGACTCGAAGAACAAGGCGGCTCTCTCGAAAGCACAGACATGGCGATATCGTGCAGGTACCCAGCGTAATTCAGTGATTTTCCGGGACTTCAATGTCTCTGCCTTGGAACAACTGCCATCTCGGTTTCGAAATTACGTGAAAGACGCCAAGCACTTGACCATCTCTGTCACGGAAGAAGCCGTCCTGGAACGATTCGCCGAAAAATATCGTACCAGCATTACCTATTTGGAGTCGCTAACTATAAAGGTGGCAACGTCGTGGCGCAAGACGTACGGTATCGAGAGATCCAGAGCAGAAAGGCTACATATGTCGCATGAAAATGACCTCTGCTTCGACGTTATATCGCGGCATCTTCGTTACAAATTACAGTCTATCGAGATCCACGACGTGAGCTTTGTCCGACGACGTTGGCCAGCTGACTCGCCTGTGGACAGATTGTACATTAGGGAGATAGATTCATACGAGGCCTGGTATCCTGTTCTGAAGCGATTGACGGTACATCACTGCGCTTTCGACAACGTCTACAACGCAAGTTTGTTTGTTGGTAACAAAACTCAGCCTGCATTGCTCAAATATCAGTGCGACCCGCTTCATAGAGCTCTTCGAGGTGCTCCGGATCTGGAACACCTAGTAGTGAAGCCGACATGGAGGCATGATGGAAAACCAGCAATGCCAGGTTTAGGACAACGGATCGAGCTAAGCCAACTCAGGACGGCAGTTTTGCCTCCTCCCTCCCTGTGGTTCATCGATATTATTGCGCCGAAGCTTACTTCACTACGCTTCATGCGACCCGAGGGCTTCTCTGCTTACGCCTTCGACCTCTTTGACGAAAGTCGACAAACACCCCTGATCCCACGCCTCCAGGATTCACCTATTCTTGTCGAAACAGTTCCGAAGTTGGAGCACGTGGAGTTTGCCTGCTACGAAATCGACACCAAATCGGGATTGGAAGAGTGGCTGCCGTTACTATCCAGTGCGAGAACTCTCACCATCCGGTCTATCGGCGGAAATGCGTGGCCGGCGACAACGAGCACGCCGCCTGACGATCCGGATCAGCGGGCAGCCGTCACAGTCGTACAGATCCTGATAGATCACCCAGAATGGTGTCCCAACTTGCAAGAGGTGAATCTCGAGAAATGCTTTGCAACGGGAGACAGCCTGGTACAACTAATCCGTACACGAAACGGTCAACACACTGCGTCAATCTGGACCGTCTCTCAGTCGAGCAGGGCTTGAGTCTCACTAAAAAGGCTCGGGCGGTGTTGAAGAGAGAATTGCTGTCGTTCCATCAAAGTAACCACTTTGACGGTGCAGCCGCCGATAGAATGGAATACTGGCAAGACAACTTCGAGGAAGATTCGAGCGCAGACGTATAGTTTTGAGGTAAGTCTTCATCGCGTTCCCACCTGATCGGCCTTGCTGATTAGGTAAACTCAGTCTGTCGAATGTTGGACTGACATTCTCTGCTCCTTATACCAATCGTAAACACATGCGTTAGTTCGTCTTCGTGTACCAGTTACCGCCGTTCACACAGCGTACGACTACGACCGTATTTCCCCATTATACGATCCGCACAAAGCAGCTAAGACTATCAGAGTGTCGCCCTTCCAGATCACGAGCAGGACGTGGACCGCCAAAATGGGATAACGGAGGTGACATACATTGGCTCGGTTGAGAAGGAGTACTCGCAGATGAAGTGAGAGAGAAGACACTATCGATAAAGACACATCGAACACAACGGTTACAAGTGCGAGAAATCCATTCGAACCCATGATAGCTGTGTCTAACGAGCGTGCACGATTTGAACGATAATGTGATTTCATATTGTAACAGCGGCAAATGTGCTCAACAAGTTACGTACAAGTGGCACAACTTGAACTTGTCCATACCCTACAATCCATGGAACAACCTCTTATTGTGATCCATTATCATCTTCTCCACGTTCTTCCTGTATGTTAGTGCCACTATCGTCCAAAGCGAGACATAATCCTGTCGATTATTCTCGCCGGACTCTACTCACCCAGCCAGTTTGCAGAAAAGATCTCACACTGGAAGCCATCCAGAATTCCAGTCTTCCGCCGGAACCGTCCGAAGTGGCAAATCGAATAGATCTGCCTCACATGCAGCTACTTTCTTATTGCTGAGATGAGGTCTAACTCGAAGAGGGAAAGAATAGCTGGCATTGGCCTGTCCGACGCGACGTAGGAAAGCGTATCCATCATCTTCTGTGACGAGTTTGGTTTTCAGAGTCCGCTGCGTAGCGCTTATGCGCACCATTTCGCAACCGCCGTGAATAGGGAGCGTGCGGCATGTTCCACCATCGTGATGGCAGGTTCGATGTCAGAGCACTGCTACGTTACAGAATACCAGATTTTCATTCGTCTTCCGCAGGCAATCGCCACGTCTTGAACACTCACAAAGTATAGGCAGAAAGGTGGCGACATGCGATGCTACAGAACATCGACGACGGACGCCACAGTCAAGAGACTGCTTCCTGTTCGAGTGCTGATCAAGGACTTCGCGACCTGCAACCGATGCGGTCCACATGCACGAAACAGTCCCATTTCGGCCACTTGTTGAGACTAGCTACGATGTGTCGATCAGACCTTCGAAGAGAAGAATCAGCTTACTTGGTACCCGGCCAACGTCAAAGCGTGGTAGAATACGCATGACGGTGCACTTGCGCTGCCATGATTTTACGTTTGAACAAATTCAACGGTTCTTGATTGAGAAAGTTCGCGACGCTGGGGGCAAAATTGAATGTTGAAGAACATAGGTCGGACGACCGAGAGGCATTAATTCGTCGAGGAATCGAAGGACTGGATATCACGCGAAGACGAGACATAAGCGATTCAGGAGGAGAGATCATCAGAGAGGTGAAGAGGAAGAGGAAAACGAGGATGAAGACAGGAGAACGTTAGTACCGTAGCTGATCCTATAGTTGTAGTGTTGTCTAAAGCCAACACACAATAATTAAGCGTTAGACAACACTGCAACAGCTACTACAACTATAGGATTGGCTAGGTACGACGAAGATCAGACAGAAGAAGCGATCGAGAGCGAATGACGAATGTGAATATGTTCGAAGCCTTCTTTCATGTATCACACCCCGTTACCTTCCCGAATCCGCTATCAGCCTTGACTCACCTCATCCTTCCTTCATTCAGAGCACACAGAGACCATCACAAGCACTCTAGTCCCAAACCTCGAGATAGTTGGACGCAAGAAGAAACAGAAACGGAACCGATACCGCGTCAGACAACAAACCTTTTACTCGCGCTGGATGTCTTGCATCATCACGACCGTTCTCCGTGAGAGGTTCCCACAAGGCCTTCCCGATTGGTGCACTCCGTTTCTGCAAGGAATACAACAATTGGGTATCAAAGACCTTGAAGAAGCTGGAGCGGATGATGTGAATGAGGAAGAGGAAACCGGAGCTGATGATAGGAGTGACAGATCATCCTCCACTTCTTCTCTCTCGGCCGTCAGTACCATGGATGATACAATCGAAGAAGTGCCAGAGAGTGGAGCAGAGCAAGAGAGTGTATTAGAAAAAGAGCCGGCTGTACAAGAAGGGGAACACACGGCTGAGGCGAACTTTAGAAATGTAAGTGTAGATAGGAGGCGCGACTGACAAATCACAAATCACAACTGGAATTCACTATACATCACGGTTACAGGCGATCCTTCTCAGCGACGGTCAAGAAACTCTACCTTACGCCTGGCTTGCCTACACACAAATGCAATCCGAGGAAAGGTCTTTAGCTCGAGAAACGCTTCAGGATGCGTTAAAACTCGAACCTTGGTCCACTCCGCTCCTCTACAGGCTCTCTGCGTGCTACGAGAGAGAAAGAAACTACATCGAAGCTTGCGACATTATGCAACGTGCTATGCAGCTCACACCTTACGACGAACGAGAGCCCTATCGACTTCACTTTGCGCGACTCACAGAGCGATCAAAAGACATGAAGGGAAACACGAGTCGTGAGGATCCTTTTGATATGCTTCCACTTGAGGTGGTGCTCAACATCATGGAAGAGGGATTGGAGATGGATGATAACTTTGTTCTTCGAGCCAGTTGGGTTTGTCAGCGATGGAGACATATTCTAGTCTACAACTGTCCTAAACTTTGGGAGGGTCTCACAATCAGCAGCGCGGACTTGAGGAGCGATGTGGCACATTCGAAAAGACAGATATGGCTCGCACGATCCAAGGAACACATCTCCTCGCTCACTTTTCGCGATTTCAACTGCGGAGCCTCTCGCAAGATACCCGCCACTTTTATAAAGCAAATGCACGAGGTTCAACACTTGACTTTGTCCGTTTCCGACCGCAAAGTCTTATCAAACTTTGCCTGGAAACTTGACAACCGTATCGGGCCCCTCAAAACTCTCAGGCTCTCTGGTCAAGCCACAAAAAATAGCGGAGCAGGAGGGTCGTGGCGAACATGGGAATTGAAGGACCTTTGTTTTTCTTTTGTAAAACAGGACGCCAAAGATGACTTGAAGATCGTCGAATTACACAAACTGGACTTGGCAGAAAGGAAATGGTCAAACCGGGTTATCGATAGACAATATTGGGACGAGATTTCCAGAGCGAGAACCGTGTCGATATATCCCAGTTTAAAACGACTTAGCGTCAAAGGCTGCACTATCGACAATGCGTATGATGTAAACCTGTTTGTCACCACACATCGCCTTCCGATCCTAGAATATCAATGCGACCCCGTGCATATGACCCTGAGGGGCACTCCAGCTCTGGAGGACCTAGAAGTGGACATCCAATGGAGAAGGGATAATCATCCAGCAGGGCCTGGTCTAGGACAACGCATCACCTTGTTGAATCTGAGCGCTGCGACTGTGCCACCTCCCTCGCTCTGGTGTGTAGACATTCTCGCTCCGAACTTGCAATCTTTGATCTTCAAGACACCTTCCGGGTTTGATTCTAAAACGTTCGATGAACTTAACGGAATTCAACAAAAGCCGTTGATTCCAGAAGTCATCGACTCTCCAATCCGTCTCGAAACCTTACCGAACTTGCGAACTCTGGAATTAGTATGCTATGAACGCGATTCAGAGTCGCGCTTGGAAAAATGGATTCCTCACCTTTCCAGCTTGACAAAGTTGACACTTCGATCATTGGGCGGTAATCCTTGGCCAAAAGAATCAAACTCGGCAATTCCGGATCAAAGAGCCTCAGTCAATATTGTTCGAATGCTTACCGAGCATCCCGAATGGTGTCCGAACCTACAGGACCTGGAACTTGAAAGATGCTTTGCGATTGGCAACAATCTGGTCGAGCTTGTGCGAACGCGAAAAAGATCATCACTCTGCGCCAATCTGGAACGACTTGCCGTATCGCAAAATACCACTCTCGGCAAAAACGCCATTGCGGTCCTTCGAAAGGAGTTACCCGTATTCCAGCAAGGTGAAAAGCTAGAGCTCAAGATCGCCAAGCGACAGCCCAAGGAATACAAGAAAGACACTTTCAAGAGGTAGACGTCCGTGGGGAGATTGGCATCATGGTAAGTAGTACGGCTTATTCCCTGCGGCTATGGTGTCCTACCCATTGTGCTGATTCGCAACTCGATGACATCAGAACGTTACTCGCACTCTGCATCTCCTTCGACAACCGCCTCCTCTCCGACAGGAGGGTGTCCAAATGAGAAAGCGTTGCGTGATAATCGAAAGGGCACACATATGATGATGCATTAGTCAACAGCTAAGTTGACGAACAGACAGGAAAGTTCAGCTAGCCGCGCGGAGTGTTTCAATACACACAACAAGCATATTCCTTGCATTTGGTACACAGATTTGGAATCGTTTACGGTCAATTAAACAAGCGTATGTTGACTCAGTGAATGCGGTATCCGAGTTTTCCCTTCGGTTGAATATACATAGTCGAGTGCGTAGCGCAGTATAGTAACGATTGATATTCGAGGCAAGCAGAAAGATCAAGTCAGATGGCAATACTATGTCTTCGTTAGACTCAGATGACAGAGATACAGCATGAATTATGACATATGCATTCCGCCTTTCGCACACTACCAGACTTGTCAAGATTACTAAATGCAAAGAGGCGTGTAGTGACGGCCGAATTTTGGCATTTTAAGCGGGCATGCATGGCTAGCATGCGTTCGTTTCTCCGTTGCTTTTTGTTCCCAACTGCAATATAGATAAGGCGCCGTAGCAACCGATACCAGAATGGAGAATGCTTTGATATGATCACAGATGAATGCGCTCTTTCCGTACATTGATCCCTTTCAGTCATGTAATACTGCTCCATACTGGCATACTTGCAGTTCGAGGCTGAGTGCCGTTTGGTACACCAGCGGTTGCAATTGATCAATAGCATGAAATGTTGACATCTGAGATTTCATAATACAAGCAGCGCGATTCCTTTCTCCTCCTGTAGAACTGTGTCCTAGTACAAGAAACCCCTCAAACGTCCCTTCGTTTGATTGCTACATTGAATTCCAACGGCTTTCTCAAGAATCCTTCGGCAGTAGGCAACTATTGGCAGAGAAACGTGTCAGTGGTAGTAATCATATTCCAGCATAAATATGACTGACCTTCTTTCCAGGTTCAAGTGGCTCGATGTCGTATCGGTGGACAACAGAAGAGATGAGCAGCGCCAGCTCCATTGTGGCCAAGCTATGAGGAAGGGCGGGTCAGTCATCGAAGCTGATGCCGTGGGTCGATCACCGGTACGTACTTTCGCCCAACGCAAGACCTAGGACCGTAACTGAACGGTATGAAGCTGGATTGCAGCAACTTGGGATCTCGTTCGAACCAACGTTCTGGCCTGTACTGTTCACTGTCTTCTCCCCATACAGAGGTGTCTCGGTGAACAGTATATGCCTAGCAGGAGGATATAAATTAGTGCCTAACCGTCGACGACGTGCAGCTATAAACTTACTGGTACGCTCACTGTCGTTCCCCCCGGGAAGAACTCGCCGAGAATTGTAGCGCCACCTTCAGGTACAAGTCGAGGCAGTCCGATAGCCGAGGTCGAGTGAAGTCTGAGTGCTTCATCAATGCAAGCCTGCAAGTACGGCAATGATTTTACCTCTTCGTAATCAAAGTGGAGCACCTCTTCACCGCCAGCTTTCTCTTCTGCAACCTTGTCGAGTTCATCCTGCAGTTTCTTCATGATTCGAGGGTTGTTGGACAAGTAGTAGATAATGGCGCACGAGGAGTTAGAGGTGGTGTCGGAACCGGCGATCAGTTGGGTCAAGGCTTCGGCGGTCAACTCTTCTCGACCCATAGGCTGACCGTTCTCGTCTTTACCAGCTTGTAGCTTGGCCAATAAGTCGTCTCGATCACTCGGGTTCGCAAGTCGTTCTCCAACAGCAGCGATAGCGATTCCTGCAAGGTTCTTGACACTCTTAACCCCTCGCGAGAACCAGGGGAGTTTCTTCGCCAACGGGCGCATCCACATTGGCAGCAAACCAAGGGTGGCAGAGTACTCGCCTCGTTCGTTGAGGATCTGGATCGCTGGAAGGTATACCGTCTGGTTGCTACCTTCGGGTTTGACGGGTGCGATATCCTTGGCCGATCTGATCATGCCGAAGGGTTTACCAAACGCTTCAATAGAAGCGCATCAGCGGCTTACTCTTGCTCATCGGTATGACAAGAGAGAAGTACCTACCTAGATCGCCAATCACGTCAAAGGCAAAAAAGTTAAACCCTAGGCGACGGCGAGATCAGTCGGATAGCACGCTGCAACTTATTGGAAGAACCTACAGTTGAGAATGTCGAATACTGCTCGGCCTTTAGCACTGTTTCCGTCAACGCCCGGGAACTTTGCTGCCTTCTCGCACATGGCGTCCCATTGCTTGAACAGCTCGACGATTGCAGCTGCGATGTGGGGTTCAAACGAATTGACGTTTTTCTATGGCAGAGGGGGTTTTAGCAAAGCTCCAGGTCATGCTCGAGTGGTCGCAACTCACCATGGAAAAGACATGGCTGACAATCTTTCTCTTTCGGGTATGTTCCGCTCGGTCCCTCGTGTTGAACAACCCTCTTCGAATACTGACGAAGGCATCGTAGAACTCGGTCTTGATGAAACCGTTACCATGGCCGTATACTTCGGTGATAGCATTGTGATCTGCGATAGAGACATGGTCGGGAGCGATTCGGACGAATTTGCCGTGCTTCTTGTGCTGGTCGTGAACGACCTCGTATCGGTTTCCATTTCCGGCTTGTCGGGCGATCCATAGCTTGGAAAGGGCGGCGGGGAACGGACCAGGGTATTTGCGGAAGCCGTAGGGATCAAGGACGTATGGTAGGACGACCGAGAGAAGCTGGAAGGACGGGAATAAACAGCAGGTGAGCTTCGAGGACTCGATAGCAGCGAACGAGTGCAGTCCTTACAGCAACTGCGATGACCACAGGGATCCCGACCATCGGGTCGGTCAATTTGTTCATGAGGTCAGAGACCTTTTGAACCACTATGCTGTCGGACATGTTGGGATTTGTGTGTCACTAAAGTGAGAGGACTGTCTGTAGGAGGTTGCGAATGCTGGGAGCAGTCGTTGTCGGCGGTTGTTTGCGAGTCTCGGTATGGGCTTTACCAACAAGGACTCGATGCTTGACAACTTTATACTCCGGAAATTTGGTGAAGTCGAGGGCGATAGTAGTCCACGGAGCACACTCGTCCGGATGAAGAGGTGTCAGTCGTGTTTCAGACGTTGACCGTGCAAAGTGTTCTCAGCCCATCATTGACCGTAGTCAAGTATCCAGGGACGCTGGCGACGCATGAGCGCAACTGGACCGTTCAGAGCCACGGACGACAATCCGGTCCCAGGGTGTCTGGGCGATGACGGTGTTCCTGAGGGGGAAGGATCAGGTGACGCTGGGCCAATGGGCGCTCGGATGTTGAAGTTGAATACGAGACCTAAATATTTTGAATCCGACACGGAATATCTTATCCACGCTCGTAAACGGCCGTCAGTCCGGTGCACCACAAGGGTTCCTCCGCGTCCGGTCCAGAACACCGGATCATCCGAATGCTGATAATGTTCAGCAAGAAGTTTAGCAAGCTGTTCAGCAAGATAGTCGTTCAACATGGTCGAGTCGCTACGCAAGTCGCTGAAAACTTCCTAAATGGAGGAAGAGGTGATATATTAGCGATGATAGGAAAGGGATTCACGGTAAGCTTGCGCATCCTGGTAGAAGCTGGAAATCTCGCTTCGAGACGGGAGTGCAAGAAGACGGGAGTCTGTAGGCGCAATCCCTGACCAATCCACTCCATCCGCGGAAAAGCTGAGATGGAGCGCTTGAAGAGCTTTTGTGAGTGTATAGAACAATCTGCTTCGACAGAGGTCTGGCAAACAGGGATGCTTCTTTCACTATTTACTGCCAAAAGTCTGTTGACGAGACATCGCGACGCAAGTAACTGATAGGGTTATTGCCGTAGCCAATTTTATGCCCGGGCATGACGAGTCTCAACAACAGGCTATAATGATTCTTGATGCTCCGGAGACGGCAACACGATGTTGTGTGGCATCAATAGCTGCATCGACACGGATAGCTCCGGTGTCTTCTTTCATGAATTCCCAATCATGATTGGGTCGTCTTGGCAAGTCTTACACGTCCCCTTCAACTTCGCCCTTGGATCGTTCGCTTATATTTTGACTTCCGGCGCTACCAGCTGAATGATATCTTCGCAGTTATCTGTGCATCGTCGATATTGCTGCTGGGATGAGACATGTGGCTCTCCGCATTGTCCGTGAGGGGCCCAAGCGAGTTTCCCCACGGGAACAGGTCCTTGGATGAAGACCGCAGGAGCGCCTGAGAAGTGAGTGGAAATTGAGGTATATATTGATGAAGAATGCTTGACTAAGCCTATTCTGTTGGATCTATTCCGTCAAGCGACTTCAGTTCGCAACGAAAGGCTCTCGACATGTCGCATGGCGCAACACCTCCACCATATGAGGACGACACCATCAAGAAGCAGGAGCTGGAACACCTCGAGTTCGTAACCAAGGAGGATAATATAAGTACTCTTGATCTTTCGACTACAGTCGTTCCCATCGAGACAGACGAGTTCGGAAATGAGATAGTGCACATCGATCAGGTGGCGAGCGATCGCCTTCGACGGAAGGTATACATCAAAGGGAACATGTATGATGGCGTTTACTGATCGTTCTGTCTTGCCCGGACCATAGATCGATCTACACATAGTACCGATACTGGCGTTACAATACCTGTATGTCCTTGCTTCGGGTCAGCTCAGAATGAAAAAAGCGCTACTAAGCGGACTTGCGATTTATTTTACAGTTTTGCCTTCATCGACCGAGCCAATATAGGCAATGCAAGAATTGCTGGACTAGAAAAGGATTTGAAGCTGACGGGAAACCAGTACAACATATTATTATCAAGTAAGTTGGTAGGGGATAAAAGTGCATGTCAGACACATCACTTATCAGTTCTACATTCAAGTTTTCTACGTCTCGTATGTCGTCTTCGAGATTCCGGCCAACCTGTTCACGAAGTGGCTAGGTCCAGGAAAGGCGATTCCGCTTTTTACTGTGACCTTTGGTATACTTTCCGTCGCCTGCGCCTTTGTCAACTCGTATGGAGCTGCTCTGATTGTTAGGTTCTTGTTAGGTCTAGCGGAAGCAGGCAAGTAATTGCTCCTACCCTGCATGAAAACCCGCTAACCGTTCTACTTCTTAGGCCTGTTTCCCGGTATTGGTTATTACTTCGGTCGGTGGTATCGTCGGGAAGAGATCACATTCAGGATGGGCCTTTACATTGCATGTGCACCACTTGCCGGCGGTATCGGAGGGTAAGTCGAATGAACTTCTTCGGAATGTGGTGCCTTCGTCTGATCTAATATGTTCTGGTTCGCTTTAGACTTCTCGCCTCAGGTATCCTCAAGGTCGACGGCATAGGAAAGGTTCATACGTGGCAGCAGATCTTCTTGATCGAAGGGATCATTACGACCGTCATCGGTATCGCAGCGTACATGCTGATGGCGGACAGACCAGAAACGGCTCGATGGCTATCGCCAGAAGAAAAGAAGCTCGCAGCAGATCGAATCAAGGCGGACCAAGTTGGATCAAACATTCTTCTAGAAGGGATGAACGTTCGGGCTATCAAGGAGGGAATCTTTGCCACGACCACTTTGGTCAATGGCCTGATGTTCATGCTCAACAATATCACCGTTACGGGTGTTGCCTTCTTCGCGCCTACGATTGTCGCCACTATCTATCCGACCAAGTCGACGATACAAAAACAGCTCTACACCGTCCCACCATATATCGTAGGCGCGCTTTGCACATGTATCGTAAGTGCCCTACATCCTCGAGTGGCCATCGAATGCTGATATTCTCTATACATTGCCACTTTGTTAAGTTCCCCTACATAACGACCAGAGTCAAGAGAAGAGGTGTTGTTATGCTGTGTACCGCGCCGTTAGTGATCACCGGGTACATCATTTTCGTATCGACGACGAACTCGCAAGCTCGTTACGGTGCGCTCTTCTTGATCTTGGCAGGATCTCCAAGTTTCGGGGCGTTTAGTAGGTGACCCTGATTGTGAACGTTGATAGCTTGAATGACTCAGGCGCTCTCTCCTCACGCCTTTCCAGCCAACGGATGGGCTGCTATCAACGTTGCCAGCGATACTGCCAGGGCTGCAGCTTTAGGCTGCGTGGTGATGATGGGAAACTGTGGAGGGTTGATCAGGTGAGTTTTCAACAGACGTTGATGCGACCGGAACATGGACTGACTAGAGCGCGTACTCTGTTTGCAGTACATGGTCATTCATGCCTTCCGATGGGCCGGATTACCCGTAGGTTTTCACAAAGAAGTCCCAAAGAGTGGCTTGCTGATCGCCCCCATAACCTGGCATTGTCCTTCTCTGCCTTTCTTTTACTGAAATACAGTATCGGCAATTTCTTGAATCTCGCGACCAATATAAGCGTGCTCGGACTCACGGCCTTTCTTCTCTGGTTTATTCATAACAACAACAAGAAGAGGGACGCTGGAAAGTACGATCAATACCTTGATGGCGTGCGATCGGAAGAAGCGTACAAGCTCGGAAACAACCATCCCGGGTTTAGGTACAAAACGTAGAGTACTTGGTGCCTTCCCTGCTAGCCTGGTTCATTCAGCTGTCGCATCACTCTGCTTGGCCACCAGAAGTGCCAGAATTATATGTTGTATCGAAAATCAGAGAAGCACAATCGCCATCGTCGCAGAAAGGCGGGGCGGGTGTAGGTGGGTGTGGTGATGCGGATTTACCCTGTCTAATCATCCCAGATCGCATTATGACCTGGTGTTGTAAAATGAAGAAAGAAGAAATAGAGTATCACTTGTTGTCCGCCTAGTCGGCCAGGGATTGCATGATGGCGGCAGTTTCCGAGCTCTGTCAATTGCCGTCACCAGCTCCGTCACCCGAGAGTTTGCATCCGCTATTATGTCACCCTTGTTGCTTTGTGTAATGCATTCCAAAAACAAACAACATGCTGGATCGAGAAATTTAAGAATGTATGCATAAATGGATCGTACTTGAACCATTCCTTGTCTTCTTCTTCATCAGGCGGCAATTTGTTGAGAATTGAGGAGTCCAGGTAAAGTATTGAACGAGCAACGATGTCCGCCGCTCAGTACTACGACAAACCTTCCCAGTCACAGGGCGAGTACGTGCCACCTACGTACCCTGTACCACCAAACGGTCAGCAATATGCGCCACAGCAACAACAATATGCGCCTCCGTCCATGCCACCAACAGCTCCTTACGCAGAACCGACGTATACCAAACCGTCTACCTACACCAACAACAACCCCGCGGACCTCACCACGAACCCACAATTCGCTGTTTCAGATGGGAACGAGAAGACAGGCCAACGCTTCCGGCCGAAGAAACGGTTCAACGATCCGATCTTTGCGATCTTGCTTGTTGCGTGTTTCGCTGGTTTCGTGGCGTTGAGTGCGATCACGATAAGACAGTTTGTCAAGTATAATGGTGGTGGTGGAGGGTTTGGTGATATTGGTGGAACGAGCGCGACGTTGGATTAGTGAGTACCGTTGATTTTCTTTGAGTGGTTTCAAAATCGAGGTCGCCTGTATATGATTTATCGATGTGCTGATAGCTTGCTGCTTTCTCATGTAGTCATACAGTCTACTTGCTTTTGGTTGCATCCGGTCTAGCGTTGGTGTTGGCGTTCGTATGGCTGATGGTAAGCTCAGTGACATGTCGTGTTCCCGCTCACTTACGATCGTTGCTGATCATGCATGTGAAATAGATCGTTAGGCAATTTACGAAGATCATCATGGAGGTAAGCAGCTTGCCCTCTGATGTTTCGGTTATCATTCTATGAACCTGTGGCGATATGTAGCTGACGCCTTTTCGACCTCTTCTACTGCGTTCTTTCCGATGTAGATCACTCTCGTCCTTTCCGTTGTCTTCAACATTGGTGTTTGTGTCTGTAAGTCATCGCCAACGCCTTTTCAAGTCGGATTTTCGCAAAAAGGGGCGAGAGGCCGGTCGTACAGGAATTGGACGCTGATCTTGGTCTTCTGTTCATTCTCGATGACATAGATTACTTCGTCATGAAATGTACGTTTCCGCTACTCTGCTCATCGATCTCCACAGGCCTTTTGTTACTTGAAAACAAGGGAACTGATCTTGCTCTTAATAACACATATCAATGACAGACTGGTCCGGCGCAATCATCTTCCTTATTATCGCTATTATTTCGGTCCTTTCCTACTGGTTCATGAGGAAACGGTACGGGTTCCTTGCTTGAATTATTCTTCCATCGGCCGAGGTGTCTTTTCCTCCGTGCCGTATACCGTGCTCATCCGATGTTTCCTATTCTTGCAGAATCCCCTTGGCGAGGATCTTGTTCCAGACTACCGTCGATGTTGCAAAACACCATCCGAGGTACGCCTCCGCCCCTTCTTATCCAAACAGCAGCCAAAGACAACTGATTATTCATTTTCTTGCGGTATATATAGTGTATACCTTGTGACCGTCCTCGGCCTAATCGTCCAAACAGCATGGAGCGTATGGTACTCGTTCACCTGCGTCGCAATTTACGTCACCTACACACCAAACTCACCAGCATGTACCACAAACTCGTGCTCATCCGGAAAAGTCGCTGGTTTAATCTTCTTCGCGACATTCGTATACATCTGGGTTTCTCAAGTCATCGCGAACGTTGTGCTTTGTACCTGTGCTGCGGTCTTTGGTGGATGGTTCTACTCGGGTCCAAGAACGGCGGGTGGCGGTGGTGTGCCGAAGAAGGCGGCTTTGATGGGTTTCGTTAGGGCGATTACAAGCTCGTTGGGCAGTATCGCGTTGGGTAGTTTGGTCGTCACGATTTTGGAGCTTTTAAGGACGATCATGCAGGTTGTTGCGCAGAACGAGAGGAATCAGGGAGATGGTAAGTTGTTTGGTTGAGTTCATGCCGTTCCTTGTTTTCGAGAGCTGAGCTTATGTTTCTTCGTGCAACTCTAGTTGTGGGCGCAATCTTGGCTTGTGTGGCTTCTTGCTGTATCGGTTGTCTTTCCTGGGCCGTACAGTTCTTCAACAGTAAGTTTCACGATTTCTGTTGATGCATGTTCCGCCATTTGGCTGATTATGAACGGCTTCTTGCAGAATATGCCTAGTACGTTTTCACCTGTCAAGCTCTCTCAGGTGCGGTAATACTAATTTAAAGCTTCATTCGTGTACCCGTCTTAGCATCGAAATCGGTAAGTTGCTACTTATTGTTGTCAGGAACGAGGTGTATACTAATCGCCTCTCTGGATATAGCGCTCTACGGGAAGCCATACGTGCGCATATCCTGCCTCCCTTTCATTCGCATGTCCGCTTATCGTTGTGTGATATGTACAGGTCGCTGCTGCTAAAGACACCTGGAATCTGCTGCGCAAGCGGGGAATCGACGCACTTGTCAATGACTCGCTCGTCGGTATCGTCTTGACAACAGGAGCATACATTGTTGGACTGCTGACGGCGCTGTTTGCCTACCTCTATGTACGTCTTGCTTTCCTCTCTGTGACACGTTTTTGCGTAGAGACTAATGTTATATGACTGGACCGTAGTTGCGGTACACGAGCCCGGCATATAACGCCAACGGCGAGTAAGTGTGCTCTTTCTTGTGTATATGGCACTCGGACACTGATCCTGCATGTGGTGATAGTTACACGGCACCTGTGATCCTGTTCGGTGCGCTCATAGGTCTCAACGTTGGTCTGGCCGTCTCTAGCGCCATCGTAAGCAATTGTCCACGGTGGTGTAATGACGGTATCCGGCTCACATATCCCGGCTTTTTTGGCGTTATTAGGATGCGGGTGTTAGTACTATCTTCGTTGGACTCGGAGAGGATCCTTACATTTTGCAAGAACGAAGTCCTGCGCTGTTCGCCGTAAGTTGCTTGTCGTCTTTACATGCACCAGACGTACTTTGTTGGGCAGGATCTGACATCTCCATTGTCGCATTTTGCAGGAGATTCAACGTGTATATCCTCAAGTCATTCAACCTGTAGGCGGCGTGTAACATGTGTCTCCAGAAGAGGTGGTAACTCGTGGTAGAGTTGACATATACGATGGCGGCATGTAACGATACACGTATTATAATAGAGACTGCAATAACAGCTTTACAACTCGACCATCCTATCTTTGGTCGCCTTGATAGATTCTGCATTCGTTCATGAACTGGCACCAAAACGAAGGTGCATGTCCATCCATGAGTCGAATGACCAACGATAATAGCTGTTGACATCATGTCAGTCACCACCGGAAAATATCGGTCTTGGCAGGATGTATAGCGATTTGAATCCGCAGGAGATCTGGCGGCGGGGCCCTCGGCTGCGTACGGTTGTTCCGGCTACAGCTGATTGACGGCCGATAGAAGCGTTCAACGAGAAAGACAACAGGCATACGATGGCTTTAGAAACTTGACATATTGTTTAAGGCATTGAATAGTCATTACGGGCAATATGTGCAAGCAAGTGCCGCAGGACAGGACATAGTCAGCTCGACAAGGTCCAGATTGAAATATGGCTTCTACGTCACACACCCAGCCACAGCTGGCCGCAAGCAGCAGCAAGAAACGCAAGCTCGTGGAAGATACAAGGCCCACCAGGACTACCGATGAGTTACCAAGACCACCTTCTGCCAATACGCTTCAATATCCTGGTGGCAGCATGGACGGAGGATCAGGCTCGGAGGCGAGTTCAACGGAATTCGACGATACGCGTATACCTGCAGACGAGTCCAAAAAGGGAAAATCCACAGCTAGAAAGAGAAGGGAAGGAGGGCAACCGGTTAGGAAATATGCGTCGGCTTGCCAGTTCTGTCGAAGGCGCAAGGTGAGTATTTTTGTACATCGATTCGGACGTTCCTGTGCCGACTAATGACTCGGAATCGAAGATGAAATGCGACACGGTTCGACCGTGTTGCACCAATTGCATTGAACACGGCGAGGAGTGCAATTATGAACGACAGACCAAGCCGAGGTGAGTCGAAATGTCGTTCCGCTTACATGGAGAATATGCTGCCTGACAGAATTTGTTGCTATACGAAAAGGCCAACTCATGCGGTCATTCACGGCTTGCAGGATGAAGTAAATCACCTGAGACAGCTGTTACAAGCTAAACAGCGCGAATCTCAAGTTCTAGAAAGTAAAAGCGGACTCGTAGGACAAGAAACAGATACACTGAAAGACGTCGGGAAACCATCAACACAGCCTGATGCTTTCTCTCCATATTCGCCTATCCGGACCCTGCTTCCGACTATCACGCCGAAAGAGGAGAGCATGAACTTACCGGCTTCTGCAAGGCCGTTGCTAATGGACCTGGGTCACACATCTAGCGACAGGATATTGTCGGTCAAGGCAATGCAACACAGTCCAGAGTCCACGAGATCGAAAGTGGGCTTACAAGATGCTAGTGGGTCTGCCGCAATGGGTCAGGAGCCTTTAACGAGGGTATCATATCGTGAGTCGAGATTTAGGCCACGGGACGCAATTTACCTACAGGTGCATTTAATTGTTTAGGCGACTCCTCAGTGGATAAATCCAATCCGAATCGTCTACATCTCGATTTGGACTCAAGAGGAATTATGCAGAGCGAAAGAACGTCTCCTGAGCCAGAGACGGACGACGTGTGAGTCTTTTGCCTAGTCTGCAGCTCGCGCATCTGTTGACTCGCATCCCCGTTTCTTCAATAGTCATGGTATAGCACATTATTCGACATCCGCCTTTTTTGACGCCACCTGCGTGCCTGTCTCCGGTATTGAGGAACGAGAGAATAGTGGAGAAGGTCCAGGGACAGCCCGCTCGAACGGTAGCGGGCCAGCGGGTAGTACATGGGGCAGGTCACCGCTGCAAGACGGTGCTTCCGGTAACGTCAACGGCGGGCCGATCGATGCCATGAAGCAAGAGCAAGAAGGGAAACCGGAGTTCCGACTTCCTTCAGATTCGCATCTACGCTCTCACCTAGAAAAAGTGGAAAGGGGGGTCAGGCATCGAAGGGAATCGTTGAGTAATAGTGCCGTGACGGCTCGGAAGATCACTGCAACGATGACGACGACAGCGGTATCGACCGGCGAGACAGAGGAGAAGTATGCCGATGATCTGGCGAGGCAGAACGAATTAATGGCGAGGGCCGCACAAGCGAGACATCGGGAAAGAATAGATTTCAGTACAGGCAGTTTAGACTGTGAGTTCATAGTTATAATTCTTTCGTTCGTTCTCAAACTTTGGGCTCATCGTCCATCCGATAAAGACGACGGTTGGCCGCCGGATCTTGTGCGGCATCTACTTGAATTACATTTCAATCGTCAACATCACGCTTTCTGCATCACGTATCGACCCGCTTTCATGAGAGACATGTCAGCCGGCGGGCCGTATTTCAGTAAACTCCTCCTCAATGCGGTACGTAATATGCTAAGATTCGCGGAGGTGTCGCCGTTGGCAGAGGTATTGAAGTATAAATTCATTCCAGATCCTGTACGGTGTCAGCAAATACTCTGATCGACAGGAACTGCAGCAACTCAACTTGCGTGGCGGTCTTGGCTTTTTGGATAGGGCAAAAACCTTACTGGGTCAAGACTTGCATGAACCAAGCGTGCCAACTATTCAAGCGTTGTTGTTATTAGCCAATTCGCTGGGCGCTCAAGGAATTGCAGGCAATGGGTCGATGTTGTACCTCAAGATTGGTAGGTGACAAACCATTGCTGCTGGTGGCAACATGAAGCTGATTGCTCAAAGTGTTTCATATGCAGCGTTGGCGATGATAACCGAGCTCGGTGAGCCGGCCGACAGGACATGAACAAGATGAGTACTGACCAGAAACTCCAACGCATTGTTTAGGTATCGATAGAGAAGATGCGAGGAGCCATGCTTTGCCTGCTGAGACGCGAGAGATAAATCGAAGAGTGGTTTGGGCAGCATATGGTGAGGCATTTGCAATATCTGAAGCCAGGTCTATACTGATTGATAAATGTTAGTTATCGACAAGCTGCAGTCGCTTTACCAGTACGTCCCATGAGTAATCGCGTCAATTGAGTTTTGTCTGACTTCATGTTATCTTATAGAGGACGGTCATATTCGCTTCCTTTGCATACTCTGCATGTCATGCCCGAATTTTTGGATTTATACGAAGAGCTCGAGGAATGGCAGCCGTATGCTTTCCCAGGTGCGCAAACGACCATCACGACAACAGCATACAGCGTTTCAACATTCCAGGCGCTGTGCAGGCTTTCCATCATCATCGCAAGTCCATTTAAATTGGCGATTTGGGTTTGCCGGAACTAATTGCTGGGATATTTCCTGCTTACAGGAACATATCATTGGCGAAATTTACACTGGGACTACACGTCGAACAAAGCAAGCTCGGAGGACAAAACGAGACGAGCTGGATCGAGAACTGCGTTCCTGGAAACAAAGTTTGCCGCCTCACCTGTGCTTTAATCCTCGTGAACCTATTCATATCCCTACTCCCATGATCTTTTCGCTGCAGTAAGTCGTTCGCACATTCACCTCAGTATTTGTCTAGCTTACGCAGAAGTCGTCACAGTGCGCTCTACCATACCAGCACGATCATTCTACACCGGCCATTCGTAGAGTCTACCGAGGAATTCTTCTCTGATTCTACATCCACCACTGCCAGCTGGTCCGCTTGTGTGGCTGCAGCCGTAGCGTTTACACAGTGTCTTCGTTTGTACCGCCAAATCTTCACGATACGTCGAGCGCCTTACCTCATCTCCTACGCAACCTATGTGGCAAGTACTATTCACGTCCGAGCAGTCGCAGCGGAAAATGCTATGGTTAACAAAGCCCGCACCGAGGCCGCTGCCCAAGGGGTCATTTATGCTGCATCAACGGAATCGAGTGATGCTACAAAGGCTTTGAAGCTTTGTTGGGATGCATTGGTGGAGGCAGGCAAGGTGAATCACGGGTGTAGAAAGGCGCAGAACATCATTGCTGGTTTAATGGACAAATTAGATGTCTCCATTGGCACGCCGCAGCATATCAACGACATGAAACTTCCGGATGGTACGTACTCCCGTATTGCAGCTGTTTCCCCTCGCTGATACGTTTCGTAACATGTAGTCTCTGTGCCTACTCACATTGGCGGGAATCACGATCGGTTCCCGGAC
Organism: Naganishia onofrii; assembly: GCA_030039215.1. Taxonomy (NCBI): domain Eukaryota; kingdom Fungi; phylum Basidiomycota; class Tremellomycetes; order Filobasidiales; family Filobasidiaceae; genus Naganishia; species Naganishia onofrii. The sequence continues at coordinate 176,359 of JASBWV010000029.1, read as the reverse complement.
GAGGTTGCATTCGATCCATCTGCAGCACCTGAAGGTATGCCTGCGGAGCAAGTGGACATCGAAAGTATTATGCGATCTTTCTGGTGGCCAGAACCCTTCGATACTACAACTCCAGGCAACAATGGCACTTCACTTCAATCGGAGACGATGGGGCTTGTGCCACACCCAGGAGTTTCCTATCGACCAAGCCCCTTTCCTGCATCCGAGTTTAGCCAAACATCAACGATGATTCCATCGTACATCCCTTCTTCATCAGCTACCAGTAAAATGAATACTGGATTCGATCCGTCTCTCGGCGCGCCTTTTCACCAGCTGCAACAACCAGTGTTCCAGAACCCCGCATCGGCGAATATCCAACAGCAGCAGCAACGGTTCCCCATGACTTCTGCAGATGCAAACAACCTTGCTACGGCTACCACAACATCCTCGGGCTTGGGTATGGATGAATTTGCCTTGTTTGGGAGTGCAGGGGCCACAGCGGCCATGCTGGATCCTTTGATAGGGTTCCTGCACGAGGAGCCATTTTATGGAGTATAGGTCCGGTGTTCGTATGTATCTATTATTATGTTTACAGCATGATGGTTCGTTATTGGGAAATCCATGATAGCTACGGTAACGATTCCAACCGCTGCACGTGACTGGCAACGGTCTTTACCGGAACCTCATCTGAATGTGGGGCCGCATTGCGTAACTCCGACGTGAGGAACGAGGAGGGAGGCATGAGGCAGAAAGGAGGATCAACATCCTTTGAAACTCGTCTCGTTCCAAATTCAAGGACATCCTTTGGTAATCATTTGACTCGGCTCATCTGGCAGATCTTGTGCACTATGACTCTTTTTGATCATTTCCGGCTGTCTCGTCAAAACACTCGATCGAACCCGGGCAGCAACTCGAACAGCAGAGCGTCTTCGCCCGTGAGAGATTCAGCTTCACCGCATGGAACGCCCCCATCGACACATCATCATAACCATTTTACCTCGTTCTTCACGCAGCATCATGCCACCAATACCTCCAACCATTCTGCGACTGCCCATAGCGATACCTCGCATTCCTCGTCAAAGAAGAAGGAATACGAGTTTTTCCCACATGCTTCACCGATTGGAAGTGGTGGGTATAGCGATGTGGTAAAAGCAAGATGGAAGGCGAGAGAAGGCATGGTGGTTGCCGTCAAAGTAGTCAGAAAAGAGGCAATCAAAGATCATGCAGAATACTTGAAGATTATAAGAACGTAAGTGCTGTAACCTTTTTGAATCCTTTGAGTGTAATGAAGGTATTCGTCGGTAGGCATTACATGTGCTATCGTTCTGGGAGATTGAAAGGCGGGCGTCTGACGTCGGCCGGGTGTCTCATGTATTCCGCCGTCATACGCTCCATCTGCATACTCGTGATCGCCTCCAGTTTGCTGATCGCGCCATCCCTCTTAAAAATTTGGCAACGCATCCAATGTCGCATTCCCCATGTAGTGGATTCGAACGTATAAATACCAATCCAAACATATGTGAGTCTCCCTTTACGACGGTCAAAGCTAGCAACGAAGCGGCCTAGGTTCTCTTTGGGTAGAAAGCCCTCCAAGAGGGTCGAAATCTTGCTGATATATTTGATCACGCACACACAGGTGCCGGTCTAGAGTGCGTCTGTTTACTTCTGCCCTCAACTTCATCTCGAGGCTTACTTGCCTGTTCCCAATTCTTTTCAGCTGGTTCGAATCATCCTCGAAATATTACCTTACTTTTCCGCTTCTTACGGGCGGCGAGCTCCTAGAGAGGTTAAACACCCGAGGAAGGTTCACCGAAGACGCAGCGAGGAAAGTTATGCGAGTCATGCTGGTAACTACCTTTCCGTCATCAGCGTCTGTAACCCTGCTGCTCCGCCATAGCTGACCATTTGCGCATACAAAGAACACACTATCGTACATCCACTCGCATGGTATAATACATAGGGATATCAAGCCCGACAATTTTTTGTATCGATCTCCTGAGTCGGATGTGGATGATTTTGTTATCATCGATTTTGGAATTTCCAAAGTATGTCGTTACGAGTAGAAAGTCGTCGCCCTGAAGAGGGAAGATTGGCTCACATGTTCCTTTCTACTTTCTCTTCATTTTCATCTATAAAACCAGGTTTTGGATTTGGAATCGGAAGATGATCCAAAGACACAGACCGAAGTGGCGGGTACACCAGGCTATGCTGCACCAGAAGTATTCAAGAGGACGGGCTACGGAAAGAACCAGGATGTGTTTGGGGTCGGGGTGATCGCGTATAACATGTGAGGTTTCAGTCTACTCTATTCGTCATCCCATCCCGTATTGCTCATGTTGCCTTGCTGACGGTCATGCCGCCTTTCAATCATCCCGATATTGCAATAATACAGTCTGTCAGCTTCTTCACCATGGAAAGCTCAAGAGTACATGTCTCTCATCCAGGAAACGATTCGGGCTGAAATCGAATTCCGCCCTGGCCCTTTCAGAGGTGTTTCAGACCCAGGTATGTGACCTTGGGCAAGCTACACCTCATGTACCAGTGAGACTGATCACCTCTGACACACTTTCAAGCTAAATCGTTCATCAAGACCCTGATGAATCCTGACCCGTATCAACGACCGAGCGCTCGAGAAGCACTGTCTCATGCGGCGAGTATCCGTTTCTTGCGCTGCGCAAAACGCCGAAGCTAACGCGGTAGCCAACATTTCTTTCTCCAATACAGTGGCTCGCTGGGCCATCGCCTACTTTACATGGGCGAGATCACATCCCAGCGCTTCCGCACGAAAACAATGATCCGGATCGTATTCCCTTGCAGCGCCCACCTACACTGAAACCCGATAACCCAATAGCGAGACAGATTACCGCTTCTGGGATCGATGATGTCCAAGTTATGGTCTAACAGGTACCGAACACACAGTATTTGACATCTCAGACAGGCCTGAAAGCGAGAACCTGAAGTCACTGTAATATGTCGCGAGAAGCCGAAGTCACTGTAATATGTCGCTTATGACGCCAGCGACTAGTAGTACCAGTACAACCTGAGCTATAATATTCAGATACAATTCCCTGATTTGTGCGAGCGGCGCTATGTTGTGAGACGTTAAGCAACAACATCGCTAAGAAAGCACAGAACGGTTCAGTAAAGCGTTGTGTCTTCGAAAGAGCGCAAATACTCACTTGTTGCTTTGCATGTACGCGGCGAAAGGTGCCAAGCTCTCTTGCGGGATAGCTTGCATGAGCGATGCGAACTGCATCAATCACCGGGTCGATAAGTTTCGGTCTGTAAATCCGACTCTATAGCAGCAGAAAAGCTCACCTTTCCTGGATTTCTCGCGCTCGCGGCCGCCAGTTGCTTGCTCAAGAACATTTTAGCATCCGGAACATTAGCCACGGGGTCTCGAACAGTCGATTCCGAAGCACCAAGCCTCGAGAATGACGCCTGGAACGTTGTTTCCTCGGGGTCCAGGTTGTCGAGGTCCTCCGTACCCTCTCCGGCTTTCAGGTCTTGAGGTAGAGTAAAGACATCGAGCACAGCTTCGAGTACCATTGGCCTATAGCAGCGTAGTGGTTAGTAACCATATATCGTGCGCTTATTGGAGATCTGAAATCCGGATTTACCAAGCGGATACAGTCGTAGGCTGCAGCAAGACATCGCCATCCGTCAACAGCCTTGTCAAACCCACAGCCACAACTTTGCGGTCTCGAATGGGCATTTTCCGTGTTTCAGGTAAGATAACGTTTTCCAGAATTTGAGAAGCGAGACTGCAACGGAGATAAGCAAAGAAGAAGGGATTAGAATCTTTCGGTCTGCCACTCAGAGAATATGGAGAAAGTGTTATCGTACCCAGGCTGAATCGCTTGAAGCTGCTCCACCAGAAAAACGGGTCCAGCGTTTGGAATTGCGCAGAGCAAGAGGAAGAATCGAGCAAACCCTTGGGAAAAGGCTGGAGTTTTCCCGGTTTGAAGTCGATTGAGGATCAGCATAAGTACCGTTCTCGTGAAAGAGGTCATCACAGATCTAATATGAGCACGATCAGATAAGAATCAGCGGTCCACGCGAGCAAAGGAGATCTTTGCAACGACTTACAGTGAGACGGCTTCGTACATGACACCGATCAACTCGAAGGCGTACACATCCGTGTTCTTGGAAGCGATAAGCCTTTGGAAAATTCCTAGAAGACCTTGTACCTGATTGTTCTTCGTAATGACTTCAGCACCACGAAGAATCAGCGACTTCCATAGTCTGACCAGCGCCGGGACGTTGCCCCGCGATTCCCAAAGTGCGGCATGTAGCAATGGTGTGAGGAGATTCTCGTAAGCTGCAGGTAAGGAGTTGACGGGATGTAGTTCCAGCAATTGAGAGCAGATCTGGAAAGCGTAAGGAATGAATTCTGCCAAAAAGAAATAAGCCAGTGTCTTACATCGAATCCCCGTTGTTGATCCGATGTGGAAATGCGCAATATCCACTCACCAGACACATCTGCGCTCAGCATGTACTGGATCGGGGGGAATAATGCTGCTTCAAAGTGTGAGACCGCGTCAGGAGTGCCAGCGGACACGAACCTGTAATTAAGATTCTTCAGTGACTATTGCGAACGGCTCAACTCGCAATTGTGTATTACCTGATAAGCGCTGAAATACTCTCGAAGTTGTATTGATTGAAACGAGGGTTACTCGGGTTCTTGCTGGTTTCCCCGATGATCGCAACCAGACGCGCCAAGATTGCCTGATAACCTGGCGTAAGGCTCTGTCGTGCGGTGATGATAACTCGCATGACACCTAATGGAGGAGGCACATTAGCATACTTCTCGACGGGGACGCCCACCCACATACTCACATTTCATAAGGTAATCGTTCTCGGCGATCTTCTCAGGTGTCTGACCGCTCTCAATGTTTCGGAAACAAGCCATAAGAATGTTTTCGGCGAATGGTCGGACATCTGCTTGAGTGAACCTTCCTCGTGAAACCGTGAAAGTCAGCCCCCAGCGCTGTAAAAACAATGCAGCAATGAGGGCACTTACAAGACCAAACCGTTCTGCTTGATAAAGAGAATCCTTTCAATCGTAATTGCTGCATACGAGTAGACTACGTAGTTGGTGGACTCGAGGTGTTTAACTAATAATGGTAATACCGAGACGAGCTGTTCTTTTGTGAGCTATGAGATGTTTGTTGCACGACGTCAGCATCAGTACATCCACTACGGAAAAGCGTGCCTACCTGATTCCTGAAAGTAAACAAGTACTTGATGGCATCAACCTGAAGGATAGGGTGTACTGCTGATGACTCTGCCTGAAGGTCTGCGAATACGTTATTTGAAAAGAACTCCACCACGTTCACCAAAGCGTTCACCGAGGTGACACCTTGCTATAATTCGCAAATTTCAAAACTCAGCCTCCTGATCTGACGGCGATTTACAGATAGACTTACGTGTTGTGTAGATCCACGAGAAGCAATTCCGGTTAAAAGATAAATCGCAGTATCTTTGGATTTCCAGTTTTCGGTAGGGTTCGCCGAGTATTGCTGATGAACCGTGAAGTATGAGCATGTTTATTAGTGAATAGCGAATAAAATGAAAGCGAGCTCACCTGCAGGAATGTGCCGATGTGGCCCCCAATGATTCCAGTAATCTGGCTCTCGAACAACTGCATCAATGCCCGAGTAAATTCTGTTGCAGCCTGCCGCCTCGTATCGTTTTCTGTTTGCAAAACGATCAGTCAATCAACAGGCCTCTTATCTGTTGTGAGGCCACCAGCAACAATACCCACCTGTTGATGGCTCCAAATCTTGTCTGATATACTCCAAAGGGTCATCCTCAAACATCTCTTCCTCGTGAGCTATTGCACGAAGAGAATATCAGTCAATTGTCTCGGCTTGCAAACTGCTGCTACTCTTACTTCGCATAACCATGTTTGGTAGAATAATCCGGTCAACAAAGTTTTCCAGTGTGCTTTGTGCTTCAAAGAGGGACCGGTGGCTGCCCATCTTGACAACAACGGAGAGGAAGCCGAGGGATTTGCTGACAAGCTATGGTGCGCAGGTTACTTGATTAGAGGTTGAGGGGGTCTCCTCATATAACGGAGACGTACCTGGTCGTCCCTCGTACCCATGCCAACCGTACCCAACATCTGCCATACACCGCTCACGAACAGTCCCAATTGAGGGAAGTCGTCCGAGTACTTCAATGCAAACAGCTGAGCAATCTCACAGATCGTAGCGCGCACTTTTTGTATAGGTCCTGGAACATCGTCATCTTCCTGAACAGCGCAATGTAAGGTTGGATTAGAACCTGTGTATAGCCTTGCCGAGAGGTATACTCACGTCTCCCAACAGCTCTGGTCTCTCCCACCTCAGATATCTTCCAATTAGACCGAATTCCTCGCCTGTTGCACTGCCCGCACCAGCTTTGTTAACGTCACCCATGAACATGTTGAGATTATCCTCGAAGAACTGAGGCAAGTCCTGGCATGTAAAGTCGTGGAACAGCTCGAGCAAAAGGAGAAGCGTCTGGGCGAGTTCTTGCAGTGACGTGCCAGCTGGGAGAGGAGTGGTCGAGTTGAAGAGTAGTTGATCAACTCGCTGTGCGGATGGCGACCGTCAGGGTACTTTTCGACGTAACGAAACGTAGCATGATTGAGGTAATGCTCACCTGAAAGAGCGCAAAGTACGGTTTACAGAATTTTTCCAGAACAACCACGATCGTGGAGAACAATTGATCGGTCCTGAACTGTGACCTCCATCTTCCTCACGCAAGAGACACCCATTTATATAATCAGCACTCGCTCCACAAGGTTGACCGAAGGTATCGATGCTTACTGCTTAAAAATGGAATGGGCTGTTGTGAGAACACCGTTGTTGATCGTAAAGTTGTCAGGTGACAAGCTGTTCACCATGTCCTGTACAAGGCGTTGGTTGACGGTTAGACTCTAGATATCCCGACAACCCTGATGCTGTACGATCGGGGAATGGGTACTTACATCCAGAAGATTTGGCCACTGTTCCGGAAAGTCGACACTCGCGATCTCGGCAACAGCTTCCCCGATCTGGGATTGCAGCTTCGCTGCAGGTCCACCAGGAGTCGAGAGGCTAACCATGATAGGCACTAGCTGAGACTTGACTGCAGTCCTGTCGAACTGGGTGATTTCCGTTTCCTGTCGGCCAAAGAGGAGCATTTCAGCGGAAGCTGGAAATATGCCTAAATCAGGAGAACCTACCTCGCTCCATCGCTTCCTCACGACATTTTTAAAGTAGACACCTGCTGCTTGTCGGATCTCCAGCGCCGCTCGGTCGTCCTTTACCAAGGCTAATACGAGCAACAAGAAACCCGGCTGAAGCTCTGTTGCATTGAGGTTCTTTTCTGCCGGATGTCGGATCTCGGGTCGTGGGGATAGCGACTGCGTGAGCAAGTCTGAGAGCATGGAGAGGTTTTCTGTTGTTGCTTCCATTGTGAATGTGGTAGCTGGTAAGTGTCGGTGCGTAGATACCAGGAAACAAGAACAGAAGAAGCATGTAACAAGTAGTATCGAGAGATGTTGAGTTATGATCTAGTAACGGAGAGCGTACTCGAGTAAGACATTCTGCGCTTTCTTTCGCGCAGTCGCTGGTAAAGCGCGTTCCCACTTCCCCTTGTCCTATTCAGCCACAAGCAATCGTCTTGTATATGATTTCACAGCTAGTCGTATTATATCGCTACAGAAGGTATAGTATAGGGATGTACAGAGTGTCCACCAGAAAAAGTACAGAAGCGCGTATGGCGAAGCTGCCCGTGTATTCGGCATTTCGTTTGCGCGCGACAAGCATGAGAAAACACGTAGAATCACGAGCATCCTGGCTGTCCGATCAAGTTGGCAGTCTCCGAGCCAGGGTAGTACTGTCAAAAGCAAGCTAAATGAGTGGGGAACGCTCTGCGAAAGGTCACGGAGACTTACCCAGAACACAACGGCGACCATGATATAGACCATGAACAAGAGGAATCCCTCCATCCAGTTACTCTGTAAGGTAATCTCCTGTTATCGCACCGACTATTATACGAAATACAGACGGGACTTACCTTTCCATCGCTAAGAGTCTGATTAACGATGATCACACTGAGGAAGAGCACAACACTCTCAAACGGATCGAACAGCATTCTAAACGCGCACACGAAAGAAGAATCAGGGCGCGCTCCCCTACCATCAAGCCGACCGACTTACAGCAACGGCTTGCCAATGATCCATCCAATGAGAACGATGATAGGAATGACAAAGAGCGCAATCTGGATAGATGATCCGACAGCAACAGCAAGCGCCAAATCGACCTTGTCCTTGTACGCGGTAATGAGCGCCGTCAAGTGTTCCGCAGCGTTACCGATGATCGGGAGAAGGATCAACCCGACCCATTCCTGAGAAAGCGCAGGGTGCGTTTCGACTAGTCCGTTGATCGAGCCAACCAAGAATTCCGCAGTGACACCGACAACAGCGGAGATCAAGATCATGCAAATGATCGCCGACTGCCAGTTCAACTCGGGTTCCTCTTCCTCGTCGTCTTCTTCTGGCTCTTCACCCTCTGCCCTAGTTGCTGAAGTGCGTACCACCTGACCCTTGCGGTTCACCATCATGCCTTCTCCATTCCGCTGGAAAGCCGATGACGTTCCATGTACGTGTGCGATGGCGTGTCCAATACCACCTTCCACGACCTGCGGCTGTTCCGTTTCGGGAAGGTACCTCGAGTTGGCAGACGTAGAGTCTTCCGATTCCAAATCGTTCTCCCCGGCAGCCCTCTTGTGTCCCGGCGCCTTCCTGCGGATCTTTCGTGCCAATTGTCCGGGACGACGGGTGACTTCGTCGGGGTATCGAGTGGATCCCGTAGGACCTTTACGATCGGCAAAGAGATCGGCGTGGGTGAAGAACTGGAAGAGTAGGTAGCCCATGTAGATCAAGAGCAGGATAATCGCCACACCGTGCGAAAGAGCGAGGATGTCGGCCTTTTCTTCGTCGGTGGTGATCGATGTTCCGGCGCCGTCTGTCGTGGTCGTAATACTAAAGTGAAACGCGGAAGGGATGAGGACGGCGATGACGGAGAAGAGGAGGAGGGACGAGTTGAGTTGAGAAGCGGTCGCCATGAATGCTTGTTCTGCGTATCGGGTGCCGCCACTGCGTATGGGAGGAACGTTAGATCCCGTCGAGGACAACAAGAGGAAAACAACACATACAGGAGGAAACACATTCCGCATACGAGAAGCAAGTTACTGAGAATCGAACCGATGAGGGAACTCTGAACGACTTGAAGTTCACATTTGATCAAGGCTAAGTGGCGAAAAGAAACAGACAGTCAGCCTCGGTTCGGCAGCGCAAGAGCGGCACCGGAATCAAGCGGAATGTCGAGAAGGAGATTGATTCAGGAGAGAATACAGTTGCTGCAGCGGGAACGAGCCTCGCCAGCGGTTTCCTTGACCAGCATCCTTTCGCCGTCGAAATGCTCGTCGTCGTTCCATGACTGGATGACTCTTCTCCGCCTCGAATTCACGACTCAGTACCATGATATCGTCAGGAGCCGCTGCCTCCCGCCGTTTTTGAAATCATCCAACACGGCTTTCGCCGTCCAGAAAAACCCGTTTGCAACACGCTGCGAATGCTACCGTAATTCCGTTCGAGGACAATACTAGTGGGCGGTGACGCGTAAAGCGGGTCAAAACAAGCAAATAGCGACGACCACCTGCTCGCCGCTTTCTACATTCTTGCTGTTTTTCTTTCTTCCGCCGCGTTCACAAGACAATCGCACATCGAGCACTCACCAATGATTCCAACAATCAACTCGACCACATTTCCCAATGTTGCATTCAACAACCCTCCAATCGTCTGACTCGTATACAGCGTCAACTGTTCCGTCGTATACCCCAACAGCGCCGCCAGCGGGATAATCGCAATAAAACAACAACAGAACACTGCAGTCGGGTTGTTGTGTTCGATGGTGAAATGCAAGGCCCAAGAAACGGGGATGAAGATGAGTAGGATGTTGAGGTACGATGAACGAGCGATGTTTATCCATGATCGTGCGTAGCCGGGTACTTTGCGGATGGGTCGGTCAGGAGTGAGCAGGCCGGTGGTCATTCGCTTTATGACGCTTTCCGTAGGAGGAGCATCGGTGCCGTTGGCATTGGTGCCTTGTCGCGGGGGAACACCAACGGACGTTCGTTTCTTCGGGGAAGGATCGACGGCGGTTCCACCCGTTGCTGCTCGAGAAACGGGAACAGCTTCATCGTTATGGTTGATTCGAGATGGTTTCTCTTCGAGTACTTGATGGGTTTGTGGGTATTTCTCGTACGTCTCCGCCGTTGGCGACTCGACTACTGGAGGTGGTGGTGTAGCACCGTCCAGGGGAGCAGCCAAATCGTATGCTGGTCCTGTGAGGAAAGGAAAGTCGAGTCGTCGGTCAGTCTTAGTCATTTCCCCAAATTGCCAAGGAAACCAAGGCAGCCAAGACCAACGCATCAAAGGTTGCCGCCGGGGTCGGGCGAAAGGACATTCTGTTCACCGATCGACTTACCGTTCATTTTCGCGTTATCTAATCGTGAATCTCCAGCGGGATCACTAACTATCGAGATACGGCGCTTTCTGAACAACTTGATTGATATCGTTCTAAATCGTGAAATCGTCCCTCGACGCCTTTTCCATTCCCGATCTCATTTTGCCAAGCCAAACAACACAGCTAACGCGCTAAACGAACAGTCCCCGCTCGTGACATCACCGCCAACTCTGGGACTGGCTCTGAGAGCCGTCAAAGGAGAAAAAAGCAAATACACGTCATAGAAGCATGAAGTGACAACGAGGCGGCAATGGGTAAACCAGCTGGCAGCTGGTAAACCCAGAGCTCCCCATTTGCTAGTACCGGTACTGATTTGGAAGGCACTATTTCAGTACGGGTACTGAAATGAAGCGTGCAAAACTAAATCAGTACTAACAAAACAGCCCAGTACTCGTTCGGTACTTGTTTCTAGTCAAATTTGGCTGTCAGTACGGGTACGGATTGTGAGTACTTGCTAAACGCGCTTTTCAAGAGGAGTACTGGCGCAAGTACTGGCTACTGACTGAAGAGTTAGCAAAGCTTTACACAGATCATTTCAAACCTTTCCACGACTCCGCCTTCGTCGCCGATTGACCTTGTTCCCGCCTCGGAAACCCTTCCTCATCGTGTCGACTACATCAACAACCATGCGTCTATCAAACACTGCCGCTACACTGCCGTCACGGATTCGGGAGGAACTAGGCTCTGCTTTTCGGTTCGTTGCGGTTTCATCTGGATTGCGGAATAGCTTTCACAGGTTAACGTCGGTCGCTTGATGGTTGATGTATGTTTTTTCAACCCTCCTGCCCTCCTTTGATTGCTTTGTACTAATCTCTCTTGTCTGGACGCATCAGCTTGGACTATTAGAGATGTATGACTGTGGTCTAGCGTATTGCATGTGGGAGGTGGTGATTGACGGAAAATAAGGAGGGGGTGGTGGTTTTCTCCGTGAGGAGTGGGTCATGTAAGTTTTCTGTAAGGTTAGGTGCATGCTCATGGTTTCGAATCTTTCAATAGCTCATGTTGGATATCGTTGTATAGCTTATGCCCTGTTCGGATCCGGTGTCGAGTTTTCAATCTACCCTGTGCTCGACTGTGCATAACAGAAAGGGTGCGCCGAACTTGGCATGGAGAGATAAACGCATGGCTGATGTAAGGCATTATCTGAATAGTTACCTCCGTTGGCCGCAGTTGCCCTCTCTATCTTCTCCCTTTCCAGCATCCTTTCCCTGTAGCATTGTCTCGGTACTGGCCATGTCCAAATGTGAGTTGGGCGATTGTCTTTCTGTCAGATATCAGTAAAGAGCTGATACCATCATACCAACGCGTTTTCAAGCCCAACCCGATAGTCAATTCGTCAACCACTCAAACATGTCTTCAGATGTTTGAGTGCGCAACAGGTGATATCGTCTGTCGCTGCACATATATTCCTATCTGCCGCAGGCCTAATCATCTTTGCTGCTCTTCGATCTGTGGTACAAAAAGAAAAGACTGCCATAAATGAGATCGACAATAGAGGTGGGACAAGGGGAGACTGGAGAGGCGTCATCCGCCATTTCTTGAAATATCATGTGACCTCCTGAAATAACGTGAGTGTACTTTAATCTTCCCCGACTCCGTTCAGATAGACACTTAGAGTTTGTGCCATATACAGCGACTCAGGCGACTGGCAATCAAGGAAGATGTTCTTGTCCCGACAGTTGTGATGTCGTTGTTATGTCCAGTCAGGGTTCAGATTAACAGCTTGCGATTGCGCTTCCGTGAAAGATTGTAGACTATGTTGAAGCATGACCCGTATGCGACATAGGTGGCAAGTGCTAAGGGAATTGGCACGCAAAATGGCAAGGTGGAGTGTCGCAGGCAAGTGGTCTAATCTACGTTAATAGTTAGCACCGTCGTTGCAGTGGGAACTTAGCACAAACGATGTACTCTTATTACTTAAGTCGATACTTGAATTATGAATACCGTGGGTGAAAGACAAGGGTAGCTAATCCTTGAGAAGTCTTGCACTCAAGGTAGCTTGGGAATTAAAGGTAAATCAAAGGGTGAGATAAAAGTCATAAGAGGCTATTACAAGAAGGTAAGGAGAGTGGCTATATATACTTATCTGCTAGAGATGAAGCAGCTACGCATCTGCTAGGGAGGAGCATAGTATGATTGAGTCCCAAGGGATTGGTAAGGCGTATTAGTCCCATGGGAGTCGGAAGGCATTTGAGTCCCAAGGAAGTGGGATGGTGTGGCAGTCCCATGGGAGCGAGAGCTGTGTGGGTCCCAACTCCCAAGGGAGTGCGAGTGTTGGGAGTCTCAAGGGAGCGCGCGTGCGGGCGGAGGCACCTGTTTGGATGACGTAAGCGCGCATGATGTCGGATTTATCTGAGTTATATCGGACGATAACTCAGATGATGCGGAGCCGGGAATGCTTACCTAATCGCAATGAGTGTGAACTGGACTAAGGTTCAGGCTATCGTTAGAGATCTGTGGGCAGAAGTAGCTAGTTGAAGAGATTATCCTATTTTATAAGGTCATCTCTAGCTATCACTATAATAGATCTCTACACGATGCACTATGGGACGCAAAGGCATGTTGCAACACACCTAACTTTACAGCGCGTTTCAAGCTTCCTTTCTCGGGTAGTCCCTTTGTTAGCTGCGCGACCAGCTCCTCACCATGTTTCAGCTTCTGAGGGCAACGAGTTCAAGTAAGCTCGATTACGAGGCTACCTGCTTGTCCCCATATTCTTCGCTGCCCAAGACGTCGTATACCACCGGACCCTTTACACACTCTCACCCAATCAGCGCTGATGTCCGATAACAGACAACCCACCTCTATCGGCGAGCTTGTCAGCCTAACTTCCGCTCGGTTGTCTGTCACGAATAATCAAATCGTAGCGGTCTCGCTAGTCGCTCCAGTTGTTGTTGTAAGTGCCCTTTAAGCGTCGATCAAACATGCTCATTGACCCTGGACCCTTTAGCTGACTCTGTTTTGGCTACTCCGCCGTTACGTGGGGCGACTATGTGTAAGGCGCTGTGGGAATTTTTCCAGATATCTTGCTAATCTCCCCCTCATCACCAATGAATCCCAGAAACTTTTGGCTCCCCGGCTGGAACCAGGGGAAAAGATCTCTTTCCGAGATCGCTCGATGGATTACTTGATCGACGAAAAGGTTGCAGAAGGCAAACTAAGCTTGGACAACGTCATGTCAATACGGTTTACGCGGACAATTCGAAACATCATGGTACCTGCGTGCATCGTCGGAGGAGGGGTTCTGATAATCATATTTAGCACCAAGACGAAGATCAGCATGGATACTCTCGGGTCACTAGACTCTGTAGTAGGTCTTACGAAGTCAGCGATATCAGAATCATCAGCCGCCAGCAGCCCTGTCGAAAGTTCAAATTCGACAATATCTTTCAGCAAAATTACGATCATGTCCTGTACAGAAGCCACATTGTGGGCCCCTATTGTGGTTGCGTTGAGCATCAACTTATTCGCTCATGGCGTGTTGTGGCTCCAGAATAGCACAGTAGGAACAGTTACCCTCAACACTGATAACGCAAAGACTAAACCTATCAAATTGAACAGATGGGGCGACTGAAAGAGAATTGGTTTAACAAGACACCATCTGCTCCTTATCTACGAACCTTACTCGTAGGGCACTATCTCTGATTGTGTGCCGTCGTGTTGACTAATTGGGCCTCATAAACAGATTTACCGCCTGAAACTCAGCAAGAGAATTTCTGATGAGAAGAATACATCGGACAAAGATTGTTTCTACGATGACAATGCTCTTCGCGCACTCGTGACTACCATGGAAGCCGGAGATATTCATATCACTGACGGTGTCCTTCTCAGCTCTGCCTCTGAGCGTTTCTTCAATCAGGGTAGCGATGTCGCGCGACCTCGAGAGATAATCGCAAATGTAAACCATCACAACAAAACTATGCGTGCCTTGGAGCGGATGATCGTTCGGTATGGGTATAAAAGTCAGTCTCACGTGACTCTCAAAGAATCGGTTGAAGACAAATTCAGAGGCAAATTCAAGGATGCACTGTAAGCCTACCATTGGATATATGTGTGACGATTATTTGATGATTTTTTAATTTATTACCTTCAGAAAAGAAATTGGAGACGCTCGGGAGAAACACAAGGGAACCTATGCTCCGATTCAAGGTAGCCATGGTGAGTAACCACACAAGCCAGGAAGTCAAGGTACGTCCGATGTAACCCTGACGATGATATTGTTTTAGTATACTTGACTTTTCGCTCAGACTATGACGCATGTGTAGCGTTCAAGATGCTCGTGAATAAGAAAGAGATACAAGTTGGTACCAAGGAGCTATACCCCCCAGCAGAGCACGTCATGTTCGCTCCTCCTCCCACAACAGTGCGTATCAATACATACGTGATACAAAGAGGATGCACGAACAAATATTATCTTTTCTCATTAGGACATTGTAAGCGAAGTCACGTACGACTTGGTGCCGACGAGGACCTAATGATAGGCCTTCTCAGCTGTGGCATGACGTGGGGGATAGCTCCAGTAAGGCTAGACGCAAGAATGTCATCTTCTACTTTATTTTCGCTGTGACGGTTTTCTTAGCCGCTGTGGTAACAATGGTGGTAAGTCTCCGCTTTCTGTGAAACGCAGCCTGCGATAAACATCATCTTCGAACCTCAACAGATCGGCTCTCTATACAACCTGGCGACTGTGTGTAGTTCTCAATGACCCTAGCCTGCTACACTCTAACCCACTCGCATGGTTGTAGCTCGCCCAAATACTCCCTTGGCAGTCTTTGCGCAATTTTGTCAAACAACACTCTGCCAAAATAGGAAACTTTTCATGTGAGGAGATCCCGCTTAACGATCCCATTTCCAGTTTCCTGAACTTTGCCCTTTCGTACAGCTATTTTGCCTCCAATCTTAATATCTTTGACCAATGTCCTCCTTGTGCCCCTTCTCATCGAAGCTCTGGCGAAACGTAAAAGCTCGGTAGGTAGTTCAGCGATGAAGCGCTACCGCTTGAGCTCGACTTGATTTTATTTCTAGATAAGTATCAGCCAGCGAAATCGGAGCTTGGTAAAATTGCTCTTCGCCTTTCAAGTTCTTAATCAATTCGTAATATTCGTGCTGATATCCCCTATATACCGTAAGTTTGCATTCACTATTCCTAGATTAAGTCTAATTTCGGCTTTGCGTCGTGTAGAGATTATCCTAATCTGGGTGGCGCCGCTTATCGAAGGTGGGAATTGGGCTATTCTCGATTTGTTGAGAGACACCTGGGGTGAGTTCCCCGCGAATCAGCTGAACTCTCCGTGACTAATCATGCCGATCGCCGTTTCCATAGACGTTGTCCTCGGTGTTCCTGTCGTAATTAGTTCAACCTCAAACTATTGGCTATCCTGGTTTATGTGAGTTGGTAACGCTTTTCGTCGTCCTTTGTTTTCTGCTTGAACGAGAACGCTTTTCTCAGCATTCAATGTATGGTGGCTTTGATCGGGTTTTGTTTGGGTATGGAAGAGTGGGTGGCAAGGTTCTGGAACACAAAAATCAAAAGGGACGGTACTATTCGGTACAGACTACAAAGCAACTGTTTTCCGTTTGATGCTCGTGAGCGACGCCTATCTATCACTTGGCATCAAGCCCCGCTGATACCGTTCGTTACACAGCCTTTCGATAGTAAGCTCCTTTCTGGCAGGATGAATGTAAAATACTCACACCTGTTCACGACTTTTACCAGCCAGAGTTTTGTAAGTTGACTTTGCCGCGGTCGGGTAACACGTTCTGTTTTCTTACGTCAACATTGCTCGAACAGCTGCTTCAAGTGACAGTGACTCTGATCATGCTCCCCATTGCCCCTTTGTGTGGTATCATCTCGGCAATATTGATGTGTATCATCAGCTATTCGCATCAGTATCAACAGTGAGTTGTCGTAATTGATAGATGAACATTTCAGGAAGGAGACTAATTCGCTCCCTCGCAAGCCTATATGTGGGGAGGGATCACTGGGAAGGACGAGGAGAGATTTGGGTTGCACTTGCAGATTGTTTCCAGGTGGGAGTCTGCTTAATGCACGTCGTGCTGGGCTTGGGTAAGCACGCATCCATAATCAAGTAATGAGATTATGCCTTAACTGAACGACAAGAATTTTCTGTGCAGTCGTCGCTAGCAATGGTGGCAGCGTTGAAAAGATGGGCGCAATTTGTGCAGGATTCCCCATAGTATTTTGTTGTCGACTTGCCTTTCGAAAGCAGTACATAGCTGTGAGAGAAGCTGTTCCAAAAAAGAAGCCGAGACCGATAGCAGGTGCGAACGATTTCTCCATCAGCACCATGTTCCGACATCCCTCTCTGAACTCAGAACACCCACCATTCGAGCGGTGTATGGTAAGGAAGAAGGATAAGATCAATCTGCTCTCCCTTCGGCGCTTGCTGGAAGTAAAGCAGTCCAACACTTCTTCAAAGAAAGCTGTGCAACAAGCGATGAAACTACAACAATACTTTACGGATTATGTCTACGTGAGTCTTTCCTTCTTAGGCTGGCTGTTCCGAGTGAGCATGAACAAGAACTATGACTGATTTCGCCTCATGTAGGGTAACGAAGGAGAAATGCTGGATGTAGTTTCCGATTGATGGAGAACAAGCATGTCGCAACCTTAGAGGCGGAAAAGTGGAAGGACGAAAGGCTCATTAAATGTGGAATAGTATTTTCTTGCGAACACGGGGTTAATTGCTAACGACAGGTCCCTCGCCAATTGTTCAGGTGACTTTGAAAGGCAAAAAAATTTAAGGCTCCAGAAAGAATCTTCCCGGCATGCTTCAAGGAAGTCAAGACCAGAGTAGTTTTGAGTCGGTTTACCTTCCTCGACATCTGATAAATAGCTGATGTAGAGGTTTCACCGCTCAGGTTCAAGAACAGTATACACTCCAATCAAGGATATTGGCTAGATAATTTGAAATATGTGACACTGAATGATGTAAAGACTGCAGTTCTTCAGTATATCGCTTTGTAGTCATGACGCTGCTGAGTAAATATCATTGGCCTATTTTACAACAATAAAGTTCTTTTAGTATTTGGTCTGCAGAACCTGTAGGATACCTACTGCCTAGATTCTCTGACTCCTACTTAAATCGCTATCACCGGCCACATCCTCGTAACTTAGCATCATTACTTTGATTGAATGACTACTCTGAAGTCAGTGTTATGATACGCGCTTTTATTGTCCTTTCGCGCTAACTTTCTCGCCTCAACTCTCGCCGATTCGGTATCTGAGCCAGTATCCGACTCATGATTATACGCCCGACACAGGTGCGATCAACAGATTGACCAACTGACTGAGCAGCAAGTTGACCAAACCGTTGATCAGTTCGGACTTACAACTGTTGTGGCAAATCTTTCCTTGGAGTAATGAACAACTATCAATCCCGGCTTTCCGGCTATGAGTTTTATTCACCACTAAACTAATTCACAGGCAAAGAAGTACTTCAATATTCAATTCAATCTTACCTTCAACTTCAATAAGGATTAGCTACCCCTTTGATGAACTTGGGAAGAAAAGACATTCATCACAATTGACAAGACAGGTCAGTATTAAATAAAACTGTGCAGTACCGCAAAAGCCGTAGTTGGCCTCTCAGACCCGCGTCGGCGTATTCCATTTGGAATTCATATGACGTGTAATATTTGATACTTGGTATACAAATATTTGCAAATTATATCAGTGCGGCTTAGAAAGAAGGATAGCTTTCGCTTTTCCGGTTTGACAATACTTTCCGACGCTCCCACAGACTCCGAACTGTCATGAATGAGATTATTCAACATAGAATAGCATCAGCTGACAGCTCGTCATCAGCTGACATGCATTGTCGGCTGAGACGGATGTCCGACACGTCCGTAGTCGGCTGACATCAAATGTATCAGCCATCACTCATCGATCATTCAGTTGTTTGCAATCCGCGCGCCGCGCCGCGCGTCGTTCAGTTCAGTTCCAAAGTGATCGAGGTCGCAGGTGACCCTGATCACTGTCCTCTGCCCCAACATGTATATATAGCGAGCTTTCAGACTCGATTCTCCTTCCTCTTGTAATCAATCCGTTTTGCTCTTCAGAGCAAGATCATATGTCCATACTATAGTTACGTGTTTTCAACTATAGCTTAGTGGTTCGAACCCACTGCCTTGTCATCAGTCTTAGCCTTAGTCCTGTTCCCTCTTGAGGTCATTGTCGTACCCAAGTGTTGAGTCTTAGCTCAACAGCCTCCCGTTCTCGACACGAACAGCGCCGGCAGTGATGGCACAGCTATTGTTCAGCTATTCCTTCATGTGTACCTGTCTCCCGTCTCAAGTTGAAACACGAGTGCCTTCCTCCAGCCTCAAGCGATCGGAAATGCTGTCCGTCAAAGACATTTTGCACCTCTGATGGGTCAATGGTGCTATCCGTGCGGTAGCGTAGCTTTTCTCGAAGAGTGAGTTTCAATAACGCGGAGGCGGTTGATGAAATATATGTACGTGATGCGGAATGGAGCATACATGCGAAGACCATGAGTTCACCGAGGTTGAGACAGCAGCGAGGCAAGTTTTCTGGGTACCGGTACCTGGCGCCTTCGTTTTTCTTTACAGAGTAAGTTCGGACAAAACATGTTGTCGATGCTGTAGTTAAATAAAGACAAACTTGACTCATTCCTTCTACTTCTGCTGTCGCGGGTAGTGGTACCCACCAGCTCTGTAAGTTTGGTTGTTGCCATATTTATGTTGAGTTTGTACTGAGTCATATTGTCTTCTGGCTCTAGGACAGTTCATCTTCCTCAAAGAAGGTGAAGAGAAAGAAATAGAACAAAACGTTGAATTGACTGGTCCCAAAGACGATGGTTCTGGTCTCAGTGGTTCGAAGGTAAATTGAACTGCGTTTATTTTGCGTTGGGATCTTGTTTTCTGACTGGGTTGCTATGTTTGGTGTTGGTTAGCTTTCTGAGAACTCCGTCCCGCTGTTTGATCTTCAGGTGCTTCCCGTCTCTTCTTACGTCGCTCCAAACTGCTTGCGGTTTGGCTCGGACCAACAGGCAAGTAACGGTCGGGTGAACGTTGCGGTCAGGCGAATGGGCGGCTCGGCGAATTGGTCTCCTTAGAGCCAAAAGTCGATGGGATGGAAAGTGTGTCTTGGTGACGATCTCAAGATACGCTTGAACAAAGACTCCCTAGTCACGTTGGAGACACTGGGGGTAAATGGGTTATCTTGGGACAAGATAAGGACGGTGTCGCGATTGGCGCACGGGAAGCTGCTATGTGCAACCATTGTGGGAGGGACTTCTGGAAAGGCCACAGGTCTCCTACTTATGTAGTCAAGACCTGCGCCTGGCCGACTTGCGTTGAATTTGGCCATGATGAGGTATTTGAAGCGGCTGATTGATGATCGCCAGGTTTTGATGGGCCGGCTGCTGTCGTTTTCCCATGGAAATCGAAACCCTAGTTGAAAAGGAGGGTGTAAACGCTCGCGATAAGATACCTCAGAGTAATTGAACCACGTACAAGCCATAAGGAAAGCAATCGGATAGAAGAAGTATCCCTTCCACGGGCCTCCGCGCATTGTGCCCATCACTATGGGTGATTTCGGGAATTATGTCAAAATACCTCAGTGGCGCCTCAGTCAATGCTTTGACCTGGTTGTTCGGTAATGACTCGCGATGATTTATAAGATATCCCATGGTCGTTTTCTGGTCCTTCGCAGCGCATATCTTGAGCATCGCTCCGGTCCATATTGTCATAACATGACCTCAAATTTCCTAGTGTCATTACATTGCAATCAGAGCTACTGCGCTTGTCAAACCTTGCACATCTGTTTGAGATATATTGCCCACGTATTCGCCGACCACTCAGCGAGGTTCCCTTACAATTAGCTTCGATGTCCACCTTCTCCACCGTCTCTACAGTATCCCATCACCTTCACTTTCGTCTTCCCAACCTTCCTCGTCGCCATCGTCAGTACCTCCTGCTCCCCTGCCGTCCTCTTCCACATCCCCCATCAGATCATCGTACCCTGTACTAACCTGAGGCTCACCTGAGCTCCCAACAAATGGATCCTGGTAAAAAGAATCGGTCATCTCACTAAGTTCAGCTAAGGAGAATTGCGACAAGTCGTGATTTGGAGTCTGCTGCAAAGCTCTTAAAGGAGTTGGCGAGGGGAGGAACCTGCGACTGAGCCTGATGTCAGAGCGGCCACCAGAATCAAGGCAATTTGCAAAAGTCGAACCGCCGAACGGACTTGATGAAGTGGTAGTTGACTTTGAAGGTCGACCAGGACCGGAACCTGGCGCCTTTACCGTTCTCTCGACAGTAACGATGGGAGGTTGGCAAAGTTGATTTCTGGATGCCGGAGATAAGGCGTCGTACTGTTCTTGCAGGGTCGTGACCCCTGGCTCTAAACGTGTGCCGGCTTTTCTAAGTGTAGGCATGGGCAAACGTGAAAATAAGTTATGTTGCACGAGAATTCGATATCTGCGGTTGCTGCGCAGGCGAGTTCAGGAGAGTTTGGCTTACTTTTGGTTGTATAAAACTGTCTTCACGACTTCTCTAATCGGCCAGTGCGTATCGAATCTCGGTATGTCAGTCAGGTCTCCGGTATAGAACGGCTTTTTCACTACATCCGACGTTCTTATCGTGTTCATTACCCGCGAGATATGTCAGTGATGTCCGTCTCCTTCGCCACTACCAGATACATACACGGGAAATCAATTCGTCGACTGCCAAGGGGTCCATCTGGTCGAAGGTTGCGTGACGACCGATCTTGTTCTCCATTTTGAAAAGGAAGATGGCGTCATGCACCGCATCCTAGATAGCAGGAAAATGGATTAGCGATGAAAGAATGATATGGGAGTCTACCGCATGAGAATTCTGCGCCAGCCACAAATCCAACCTACCCAAATCCAACTCAACATCCTTTTCCGCAATTTGTTGAGGGCCGGATCGCCACTGTCGGTACTAACGAGCCCAATCGAAAGCTCCAGTGGAGCAATTCGGGTCTTGCCGGTCTTAGCGATTTCTGGCTTAGCGATTTCTGCGACAGGCGTTCCTGTGGCGATGATTTCTGGAAATAGGCGAGTCAAGATCAACGCTATACCGAAATGTAACCGTACCTACCTCTCAAGCGAGAAATCTCTTCCGCCATCTTACGGTTTTCCTGATCAAACTCACCACGGGATTTCAATGTCGAAGGCGATTGGGCATCAACGTTTTCCTGCGTGTGGTTTGTTCGACTCGGGGCGGATGTTACGATGTTCTGAGCTTGTTGACTCGCCTCTATCCCAGGCGACGTAGAGACAGCCGCAGCAGAAGTTGCCTCCCCAGCACGCGCCGTCAGCGAGCTTGCGCAAAAGGACTCCGACGACGGCTGGCTGTGACTGGGGCGTTATCTGCTAGTATGGGCTGAAACACGGGCCGTGCGCGGAGAATTCGAGGCAGAGTGACGGAGTTGTTGACGGGGGCGGGTTTGGCAACCAAGACTTGCGCTGCCTTCCTCTTCGAGGCTGCCTTCGAGACAGTTGCCGCTGTTTGCTTGGGAGTTGTTTTCTTCTTACCACCTTTGGTAGTTCCCATGATGCTATTGTTTGCGAATGTCTATCAGCCAGAGTGGGGATCGTAAGCCTGAATTGTCGTTTATCGTCCGCGTATGCATAGAGAAAACCTTATATCGCAATGGCCGCGCTGCAAGGTTAAAAGCGCGGGTGCAGCAGCCTGCAGGAGCTTCTGAACGCTGTTTTCGGAGCTCTTCTAAATCATTCGGACTGTCAAGACGGCGGGTAACGCTACATCACTCACATAACAACCGCGTGAATAGCTCGACCACGTCTTCAAAAGGAATCTGCAGCCAGAATGAGACAACATGAGCCACTGAATGACCGAGCAACAAGGAATATAGCAAAGGTGGGAGTGACATCAGGCTCACCCAGAACATTGTACGAAATGGCTTATCCACTGTAACTTCGGAAGAGAGCCTGGCGACGAGGAACGCCATCGGAGACTGTTTCAGCCATGTTGAAGCTGTGCGAAACGGCCGGGTCTCCTTCGCCATCCATTACGTCTTGTCTGGGCTGCGTTCCTTCGGTAAGAGGCACTGTTCTCAGACGTCCGTTGCGCATTGCTGACTATGTTTGTCGAACATTCAGATGAGCGTATCGTTTCCCCGGGTCGACTCAGCATTTCCAAGCACCATTGAACAGGTAACCACGGACTGTGACACCCAGAGCATGGCAGGCATGGCGGATCTCATTCGCGACTATAATATTGACAAGGAACAACCGTGTTCAGCAGCGGAAGAAGACGAAGAAAGTGACAGGAGTAGGGTGACTAGTGGAGGCGGCCTAGGAAATGTCGGACAGGAGACAAACATAACGCTAAGTATGTCCTTTCTTCATTCAATGGCTTCACGATGGCGTGAACCTGACATATGCACGTCACCATTAGCTCAAAACCGGAACCGTCAAAAAAGCCTTCGTCACTTACTCAATCAAGCGAGGTTCTCCACACAGTTATCACGACGTGCATTCGATGGGTTAGCTAAATGGCCTGGGTTAAAGTTGGATGGCGGGTTTCGGCTCGATTCCTCCGATGTCATCAATCGGACGTTAAAGAGATCCGCCAAGCTCTTGATCAGCGAATTCGATTGTTGTGAGAAGGGGTGCATGGCATACACGGGAGATTACGAGAACCGTGACTTTACCAAGTCCTGTCCCGTCTGTAACTCACTGAGGCGCTGCCAGGTACTGTCGCACATCACGAACTTCCGCTCATAGATCAATCGTTTACTGACTGTCGCTGACATTATGCAGGGGGCTTTTCGATTCACCTATATCTCCCCTATCAACCGCCTCCGCGCACTGTTTGAGAACCCGATTTTGCGGGAGAAGATGAGGTATCGAACCGAGCGGAAGGTGGAAGGAGATCGCTACCAGGACGTTTTCGATGGAATGCATTTCAAATCACTTTGCGAAAAAAGACGTCAGATGGGAAGGGCAAATCATCACTCCTGGAAACAGATACTTTGCATCATCGACGGATGTTGCGTTGGGGTTTTCAACCGATGGTGTTCCGTTACACACCCGAACGGGCCTGGATGCTTGGCCTCTTGTCCTAACGATCTACTCGCTGCCTCCGGAGTTGAGGTATAGGCAAGAATTCCAAGTCTGTTGTGGAATCGTTCCGGGTGCGTCGCTCCTTCCTTTGTGCACTCTAGGGCCGTCGACTCATTGTCCGCTGGGTGCGAACCTTCAGGTACAAAGCATGGTAAAGAAGGATCAGTACAATTCGACACCTTTTTCAGAGCCCTTGCTACAGGATCTGCGAACTCTCGCCACTGAAGGGTTTCCTGCTTTTGAATTCGATGGGGTCACACGGGCGTTGAATCCCTTTCGTCTGAAGGGTCATTTACTCACCGTCACAGGCGACATGCCGGCAATTTCGAAAGTGAGTCAAGCCGTATCCCTTGGGTCTACCACTCTAGCTGCTCTAGCTCACCAGCCATTTTGTGAATGAAGTTGATGTGTTTTAAAGGGATCAACGCTGTCTGCCCGTGTCGATTCTGCGAAATGACCGCCGTAAAAAATCCAGCTGTTGCGAGATGTCCTTACTACATGACAACATTATCGCGTTGCAATTCCGAAAATCCCGACTATGCCAATCTAACACTTCGAACTGATTATGGTATCAAGCGCAAAGCTTACGAAATAGAGCAAGAGACCACCAATGTCAAGAAGGCCAAACTACAAAAGGATTCAGGAATAAATGGCCAGGTTAGTATCTATGCTTTCTTTCCCTATCGTCTGTTTTGCTAACTTCTCCCATGCTTATCTTCGACAGTCCGTTCTTTCAGCCATTGATTCCTTGAGCTTCCCATGGTCATTTCGACTGGATATGATGCACGTATTGTTCGAAAACATTGCTCCTCAACTCATTATGTCTTGGCGCGGAAATTACAAGAACGAGAAGGACGATAAGGGGAAGGACCAGCCCGATAATCGCGACTTCGTATTCAGCGATGCAGCATGGGAGGAGATAAAGGCTGAGGTCGCTTCTTCAAACACGATGGTACCCTCCCAGTTCGCCCTATGTGAACCCGATTGACAAAAAAAGCTATTGGACAGCAGAAGTATACTCCTACTTTTTGATGTTCCTCAGACCCATCATTTTGAAGGATCGGCTGCCGGATCGGTATTACAAGCATTTCATCAAATTATCAGAGATCACAAAGGCGATCATAAAGATCGAGACAACCAAGGCAGAAGTCGACTCTTTGCGTGTAGACATCGTGAACTGGGTCAGGGAATTTGAAAGGTAAGATACTCAGGTCCTCACTCCTCACAGCACTCAAACCCAGCCAAGCATACATTTACTGACCATCGGCCTCTCTCAACCAGATTGTACTATGGTTGGAATATGAAATACATATCTTCGTGTACAGCCCTCATTCATAGCTTGTTACACGTCGCTCAGTGTATCACACAACAAGGGCCACCTGCAAAATATTGGTGTTTTGCTATGGAACGTTACGGTGGCTGGGTCAAGCGGTATGCGAAGCATAATCGGAAGCAGGTGATTACTGCAATCAGCAACCGGATAGTCAAGGAAGAAAGAGCAAGCACAATTTCGACTCTATCTACCTCCTGATGCGTTAACTTATGACTTAAGGAATCCAATCAGTGGTGGGACGTGATGAGAGGGAAAACAAAGAGCTATATCGCCACTTGCTGAGAAATCTCGACCGAGGCGGCCGACTATGTCCCTGCACGACTGATTGGGAGGGTACAGCGAGATCCTTACCCGCTGAGCAATGAGCAACGCAAAGCGATTGCGACTCACCTGTCTACGCGGGAGTATACCGATCAAGACTGGCAAGCAGGAACCACCGCCCGACTCGACCAATCGACCTTACAGAATGTCGAATTCACCGGTTGGCGGGCGTACCACTCAGACTCCGATGCTGGTAGCCAAAGATACAGAATAAACATGGCTCAGTCAGATGAAGGCAGCAATTTTCGTGATTGTAGCTGGGCAACCGTAAGTATTATCGTCCTTTCAAAAGAGTCAAACCCGTACTTATTATATTGCTTTTCCAATGCACAGTTCACGCAGTGGGTTGATACGGATCGGCACACACGGCGTCCTGTTGCCAGATGGGAAGCAGAACAACGATGGGGCCAGATTCAGATATTTTTAACCTTCGTTTGGCAGGGGGAGCCAATCTCGGTTGCGGTCATTCAAGCATATGAGGTTAACGATTGGATACCCGGCATCGCCAATCCTCCTCAACAACTCGGTGTCCCTGACGGGAGATTGCTATAAGTAGTTGCATTGGAAGCGTTGGATGCTGTGGCAGGTAGGGTGATGTTGATCAGGAATAGTGTGCGTAAGACCGTCATTTTTGAGACTTCCGGAGGAATATTGAAAGGAATAGCAGATGAGGACGAGGGGTAGGCAAGAAGTACTTGCGTCCTGGTTGTAATACATATGATTCTTGTCTAAGATTACAACCGTTTGGACTTGGAAGAACACGTAGCCTTTTCAACTGTCAGTGACGGGTGAACCATTCCCTGTGTTGAAATCTCCGCAAACTTCCTTTTGATCTCCCGACCTATCATCTGGTTCTCCAATGAAAGTCGTGGACCGCCCAAGGGCTCCTGATTACTATACTTCTGCAAGGCGCCTCCAGCCCTTTCAGCAGCAAGGGCTAGCTGCTTGTTCCGAAACCATTCCGCACAGCTAGGAAACAGCCGTGATTCTAGATTCACCTTCTCCCACTCCAGCTTCTTAAGCTTATGCTTCACTCGGATGAGGTCATTCTGCCTCCAGGTCTCCCACATCAGCTTCTCCGGCTCATACTCCTCGTCCTCACTGTCTCCCATCGGGACATCCGTCAGAACGTGATAGGGCTCTGGACTGGGGGTTTCCAGATTGAGCGGCTTATTTGGCGGTGTGGGTGCAGCTTTCGTCGTGGCCGACTTGAGCGGCGTCCGCAAAAGGTGGGGCGACGGCTGATAAGTCTGAGTGGGACCAAGCTTTGATGAAAAAAATGAATATGCATGATTAAAACATTCCACAACCTTTTCCAGCTGACATACGATGGTTTCTTCTTCCACGACTGTTCTCTCTGCGTCTTGGCTATATCTTTGCTTCTCCTCGTCGTCGCGTTCCAGCTGGAGGATTAGCTGTCCGTCCGGGGACTGGCGAGCTCGGTTGAGACTGGACATCGTGGGTAGGGAGTTGAGACTGATAAATTCATACAGACTACTTCGACGATGTCTATGACACTCTCTATCGCAGTAGATCTCAGCCTTCATCATTCGCCCGAATAAGGCGGTACCGTAACGATCGAGCACCCTCGCGAAAGTAAATGACGAGCTTTGCGTAGAAGCCACTCCTGCGTAATTCCAGAAAACGCTCTGCCCAGTTTGACGCCAAACGCGAATTGTAAATCTGCACCTCAAGGCAGAAAACGATCAGCCAAATATGAAAAAATGCTTAGTCCCTTCTCTCGGTCGCCGAAGCTTGGATATCAGGCTGAACTATTTTTACATATTACTTTCCCTCGCTAACGATGCCGAGCTAATTTGACATAATGCGCCACACGCCATAGTGCATGTGTTAAGAGCCGATGCTACTAAGCCTAATCTGACAGCAACTTATAGTTTAATACAAGTTGTACAAGTCTTAGCTTTATTGTTTAAGTAACAGAGTCTGCTTAACTAGTCCCAGCGTCTCGGATCTACGCAGTGGTTATGCAATACTCACCTGTCTTAGCGACTTGCCTAACAATATCTACTTTGTATGAGATGACTTAAGGCTCGCGACTTCCTTATAATGCTACTGAAAGTATTGTATTGTTGGCTTCTTCCGATATTGCGTGTCATAACTAGATAAGGTTTTACAGAGAGTGGCAAAGATTTCTTCTACTTGTGTAGTTATCTGGCTAGCTAGAGGCTCCTACGAAAGGCATTCCGTCTCGAGATGGTGTTACAACATTGAGTCATTCAGGCTTGGTGTTACAACATCGAGGTGTTCGAACAGCAAGGTGTTGTCGCATTGTGACGTTGGCTCATCATAGTGACGCGTCGGCGGCCGAAAGTGAAGTAGGCAATTACATAATTGATTAACTGAGAGCGGTACAAACGGAGCTGGCTGGCGGTATCATTACACCTAGTAATGAGTCTGGGAGCTCATGTAATCCCTTTTCTTTCGCCATAACCTATCGGAAAATCCTCACCACCCTAGGCGGTCGGATTGAAGCACGGCTCGAAACTTACCACCAGGTGAGTGAGGTTTCGAACCAGGTGGGGTTGAATTACTGGGAACAGACACCGCTTCCGGCCTGGCTCCAGCGCCCCTTCGTCGATTGCGAAGTTTCGCTGCCAGAACCTCTACCCGAGTTGTACGTAGATAAAATATTCCTTATTCCATTACTGTTCATCATGCTCAAGGCGTCTCCTTTATTCTCCCGAAGTCTGAGTTCTTGCACGTTGGTTCGAGGCACGCAGTTGACTATCCCATTCCTTTGTTGCCCCGGTATCGTCTTCAACACGTTTTTCCCACCGATTTCGATGTCCAACGCCCTGAGCCTCTGAATCGTATTGACGATAAACAGCGATAACGCGCTACAATGCAATTTCAGCGAATATGTAGATTCTTCATCATGAAATGATGATGTAGTCACTGAACCTTTCGCAAGACCGCGCTCTCCTCCCCTCGACCTTTAAAGACCTCCACCGCAAGCTTCAACTCTTTCAAGCTGAGATTGCTGATCGCAGTCACCTGAACAAAATGCCATCGAAGACGAGTTGGCGCAATTTGCTGAAGGACCCGAGTTGCAAAATCCTAAGGGTCGTAGAGACTGGAGCTAATACCGCGATCGAATTGCATATCTTGATCATTTGCAAACGTGAATTGCACTTTACCGCGACACTTTACGGGTAGCGAATGCATATGGCGTTTTTCGATAGTCAAGTCTGGAATGTTCAGGCACAATCCTCTTTGGTTTGCAGCGAGCGCAATAGCGGTATTGGCAAGGCAATCTCGGTCGCAAATGCTGCGGCTGCTTCCCTCAAGGAAAGGAATCAACCGGGACCATTCAGATGTTAAGTGATCTATGATCATATCCAGTATCCCGTCTGGCAGGTGACCGAGGTTAAAAATTCTGGCCAAGGCGAGAATGAGCGTAGGTGTAATGGCCTTGACCTTCTGCCATTACTGACTTCACCTTTGTCTTATAAGTACTTTGTACTCATATAGTTTCCATGTTGTTAGTTTAGTTAGGTTCCTACTTTGGATCAGGAAAGGATCAGAACATTTTGCTATGTTGGATAAGATAAGTCAAAAGCCAATATTCCAGTTAGTCGCGTGGAAGATAGTTATCTACTTATGTTGTGACCATATCCGTCAGTACTTGTGATATCAGATGTTTTACTATTTGCGGAACATATGTGAACAGAGTGACACAGATGTGCACAAGTATGCACAACCAGGATTGGTAAGCAGATAGACACAGGCTTACACAGCTGTGCACATATATACACAGATGTGCACAAGTCATCGCCTAGGTCAGGTGACCTTGGGCTTTTCCCTTGAAGACCCTTGGGAAAGTCGCCATAGATCTCAGTGGCGACAAATCTATATATACGTACGTATTTGGTTGTATTAGTTTTTGCCACCATGATTATTTGATTCACGATTGATCTCACCAACCAACTCCCGAGCAACCGTCCTTGACTCCTTTCCCTTATACTTAGTAATCTAGTTAGACTCGCTATACTTGGTGGTCTTGCTCATTACATATAGTATTCCTTTACCTACTCTGATACTTAGATCATAAAAGCATAATATTTTTGACTTGACCCAACTAAAGATCTTGTACGGTAACATAAGATAAGTAATATTCCATATTATCTATCTACATTGCTACTACGTTACACGAACTCTTACAGTAGGTGTGCGAATGAAAAAAAAACGTTTTAAATCACTATCATCGATTCTCTTCACCGAGTCGAGCAATTTCTCACAGGCTTATATATACATGTACCTCGACTTGAGAGCTAGCGAACAGACGGCTTACTTTGCCACCGAATGGAGCATTTTTCACCGGTTGTAAAGCGCCGAGTACACGCAAAAGGGTTGAGAGACCTTGTCCAAATCACAGCGCAAGGTTCACAGGTGCACGAAGTGGAGCTGAGGATACAACCGCGTGTCTGAGGGTTGAGACACGCATAAAGTCCGGCAATACTCGCATGAATTGAGTGCTCAAAGGTTGTCACTCAGACACCGCTCGTCAGACTGTCCACTGTGCGCAGACATCAGTTGAAAGGGCAAGTAGCTCTCCCAATGTCGAACCATTGACGTACGCTTCAATTCAGCTTTGCTCGTCTACAGGCATTGGCGCAAGGGAAAAAACGTCTACGCGCAGATCAGATCTCAGGGGACTATATATGCATGGGAGCATGAACAGCTCTGGAGCAAGCTGATACCTCTTGCCTTGCCTCCTCCGGGCTCTCCCACTCAGCTCAAACCTCTGTCCCTCCTCCTCCTCCTCCTCCTCCTCCTCCTCCTCCTCCTCCTCCTCCTCCTCCTCCTCCTCCTCCTCCTCCTCCTCCTCCTCCTCCTCCTCCTCCTCCTCCTCCTCCTCCTCCTCCTCTACAAACCATACGGGTTTAGAGTTTGTCTGGTGCATTCCAGGCTAAGTTAGGGCTAGGGTTGGCAACGGCAACGGTGAACAGGTCGGTCGCTGCGGATAGCGACGATGTATCGGCTTGTCCCGACATATTGCGCTAAAACCCTGTACAACGATGTCCTATCGTATTTGAACCGCAGCCGGCCTTGCCGACAGAGGGAAAACCTGACTGGAAAACCTCTGAAAAGACCGAAAGAGAGCACCCCGGTTCTCCATCTGCTTCCGCGTTCCGGCGCCCGAAGCCTCTCTCCTGAACACTCCAACCCCGCAAGCGTGACGTCCTCGTCACGCCTGTTGTCTCCCTTCCTCCCCTGTCCGCCTTCACCTGCCGTACCTCCTCAACCTGATCTTTCCCACCTTCTTGTGTAGCATCTGCCCATCGATTGTTGAAACCGTCACTGTCCCTCTGAAGACTTGTCGAATCCTGAACGGTCCGAGCCACTTCCTTCGCATTTTGTTGATGGTCGTACTGGCACTATCCTTGGACGGGTCGTACACCAACACCAGCTCTCCCACCGACCACTCCTTCGCCACCAGCACCCCATTTCTCTCCAGCCTCTCCACCTGCTCGCCATCGAAAGCCTTCTCCATCTCCTCCTGCATCCTCTGCCTGTCTTCGAACGCCTGTTTGTGTGTGGTGGCCGGGGCCTCATTTCCCACTCCGAACAGGATCTGCCGAGGTGAGTAG
Source organism: Naganishia onofrii (assembly GCA_030039215.1). NCBI lineage: Eukaryota > Fungi > Basidiomycota > Tremellomycetes > Filobasidiales > Filobasidiaceae > Naganishia > Naganishia onofrii. Next base: position 145,455 of record JASBWV010000029.1, on the reverse strand, counting down.
CCACCTATCCAGTCGATCCTCCTGTCATTGATCGCTCGTACTCCTTCTTGCAGGTGGTCCCACCACTGGAACGTCCAGTCGTTTGTAAGTGGATCCAACGTCTGCCCCGTCAGTCGTCGCATGCGATCTAAGACCAGTTTGTTGGCAGCTTCGACCACCCCGACGTGTTGATATGGTGCCGCGACTGTGAGAAAGGAAGCGCGCCGCGCCAGCCAGGTCTTGACCTCGAGGCAGTTAAAATGGGACCCACCGTCTGTAAGTACCTCCGTCGGCGTCACGTATCTCTCTTCTAAGTCCTTCAATCCCTGAATAGTGTTCTCCGCCCTTGCATTCCCTGAAATCGGCCACGCGAAGACGAAGCGTGAATATACGTCGACCGCGACCAGCAGCTGTTTACACCCTTGGGCCTCCGGATCGACAAGTAGTCCATCGCAATTGTGGTGAAGCACCGGTACCTGGCCATTGTCGTGAGTAGTGCTGCTTTCGCCTTCGGACCGAACCTGCAGCAGTCCTCGCAAGTACTGATTGCCTCTTGCACATCCTTCCGCAGACTCGACCATGTGTTAGAGCGTCATGTCCTTTGCGTCTGAAAATTTCCCGATTACGATATCGCGGTCCTTGGCTTTCATCGCTCCGAAGAAAGCCGGGCAAGTGATGTCGAAGCTTGCCAGGTACATCTTGATCAAGGCCAGGAACGACATTGACGACGAGAATATGATAATCCTGTTGGCCTTTGGCTCGTCCAGCCAGTCGAGTACCAGCTGTCTGTGCGGTGTACGTTCGTCCCCTCCTTCAGCATACTGCATAGCTTTTACAAACACGCTCAGCACTCACTTTATGACGATCATCTTGGAAGACCTGGAAAGATGACGACGTTTGAACCACGATCAGACGTAAACGATTAACCCAGGTCCACTCACGGTATCACATCGATGTCTTCGCTCTCCCCGTCGTAGCGCCACTGCTGCACATTCATGTCCTGTAGTGTCACACAGTTCAGGCTCATTATCATCTTGTAAGAGTACTAGCTACGTTGTAAGTATATAGATAGTATTATATATAAATATGATATATCTAATGACTACAGAGCTAGATCTTTGGTGGGTTTGGTCAAAGGTATTATGCTTTCGCGACGATAGTATCGTAGAATATAACTATAACAACTATATGTAATGAGATAGATCACTATGGATAGCGGTTCTACCTTGATTACTTAGTATGATATATGATAGTCAAGGACGGTCGCTCGGATCTAAGGTTGGGAGGTCAATCGTGAATCGAATGAATCATGGTGGCAAAACCATTACAACTAAATGGGCTTCTATATATAATGCATTTGCCACCAAGGCAAGTGGCTCTTTCCTAAGGGCTCCTTGAGGACGCGCTTAGGTAGCACAGTGCATTGCACAGTGCAAGTGCACAGTCGCATTTGTGCACTTTGTAGCAAAGGCGCAGTTTTAAGGCAGAATTCAATCGTGAATCGAATAAATCATGGTGGCGAAACTATTACAACTAAATGGGCTTCTATATATAATGCATTTGCCACCAAGGCAAGTGGCTCTTTCCTAAGGGCTCCTTGGGGACGCGCTTAGGTAGCACAGTGCAATTGCACAGGCATCTTATCTCTACGGAGACCAACAATATGTCCGCGCGATCGGATATAGCCGATGTCCCTCGCCTGATTCCTCATGCTTCCTGGTAGAGATAGATAGATACAAGTTCAACGCCTATGCCCTCGGTCTATCGTCGACTTTAGTTTCCTAAACAAGCATAGCAACGCAAAGATGCAAGAGAAACTACTCCTTCCTCTCACCGACTCTCACCCCTGTCCGGCGGAAAACGAGCCATCGTCGTCAACCAGAGGAAATGGGAAATGGAAATCCAAGGCATTCCGAGGAATCGGTGTGTTCCTCTGTGCGGCTGCGATAGGAAGCCTCACGAGCTTTCCTAGAGCCCATCATACGCAGAATATAGAAGATTTGGAGCGAGTGAGGTGTCCGAAGCAGATGAAGGCGGTTGGAAAAGGTCCAGGATGGGTGAGTAATCTTTCGCTTGTGACCGGTAGTTTACAATCTATTCGAGAGTGCGTCGGGGCCTCGGGGGTATGACGTTTCAGAAAGTCGTTGCCGGTTACCGGCAATCTGCTTTTTTGGTACCATACAACGACCCAATGACTCCTCGCTGTCGGCCCGTATTCGACGGGTGGATGAGGAACAGCTCCGAAAGAAGAGGCAGGTTGCGGGATGCCCGCTCTTCCGTCGCTGGAGAGCAGCAGAGGGTAAAGAGCATTTTGGAGTTGGTTACTTGCAGAAGTGCTTTTGCGGGGTGTTAAGTGGACTGGCAGGGTAGCCTCAAACAGGAGGAGAGAAAGCGCTGGTGGACGATTATACTGTCCCCTTCCACGAAGCATAAGCTAATCAACAAGACCGGTCACACCTCACCCGATGTGACTGAACCCGCACTTCCCATTCTTTACTGTATACTCCCTCTTTTCCATTGCTGACATCCCTTTTCCCCTTTCTTTTCAACCCAGCACACCCCTTCAAACTATACAGAACTCGTCACTTCGCGACTCTCTCGTGCCGTCCAGATTCCTGTGCGTTCGTTTCTCCCTTGCTCCTCCTCCTCCGGTACTCATATACCGTTCCCTATCCGCTTCTTGCTCCCGATCGCAACTACACGTATGTAGGCGGTATCATACGACGATATGGGACCTGTCGGTACCGACCCGCGATGGGAACCGCACTTCAAATTCCAGAAATTCTTGGAGGATGAATATCCAGGAGTGTACGTTCCTCATTTATCCTCTTACCGGTCCTGCGACGTGAAACAGAGAGACTGATGTATCGCGTATCAGGTATGAAACGTTGAAGCATGAGATGGTCAACACTCATGGGCATTTGTTCACCTGGGAAGGCTCGGATAAAGCATTACAGCCACTCCTCCTGATGGCGCATTCCGTATGTCCTCGCTCATCCATTCTCCCCGTTTCCTTGCCTTCCCCTCCGGTACTTCCGCATTCGCAAGAACACTGATTCTCTGGAATACACTTGTAACAGGACGTCGTTCCTGTCCTACCCGCTACCTTGGAGAAGTGGACCTACCCGCCATTCGAAGGAAAAACGGATGATGAGTGGGTCTGGGGACGAGGTTCGGCGGATTGTAAGAACCAGGTACGCCGTGATATCTCATCGCAAGCTTGCCTGTTGGGCCTCAAGTGATTCTGTTCATGGCCGCTGATGCGCGTATATCTGCGGGTATTAGTTGATGGGTATTATGAACGCTGTTGAGAAACTTGTGCAAGAGTGCTTCAAACCGGAACGGTAAGTCGCGCTTTGCAGCATTAGAGATTTTTGGCGCGAAGGCTTACTGCATGATGAATAGGACAATCATCTTGAGTTTCGGGTTTGACGAGGAGATTGGCGGGTACCAGGTACGCTCATTGTCTAAATCGCCCGGTCTCTCCAACATGCTAACCCATCGGTCAATGTCAGGGCGCTTCCTATCTGGCGGAAACAATCACAGAGCGGTACGGCGAACAATCGCTCGCGTTCCTTGTCGATGAAGGATTTGGCGGGGTGGATACCGCTTTCGGCGCCAAGTTTGCCAGTCTAGGAATGGCTGAAAAGGGAGCGACTAATTTGAAGATCACTGTTGAGTGAGTTGATGGTGTGACTGGTGCGATAGAGCAATGTGTTGAGCTGATGTCTCTGTGTGTAGGACGCCTGGAGGTCATTCGAGTGTCCCACCTGACCATACCGCTAGTAAGGCAACTCCCCTTTTCGGCTCGGGCCAGCGAAGTTGGGCGCTAACCAAACGTGTTCATCGCAGTCGGTATCCTCTCCAAACTCCTTGTACACCTCGAAGCCAACCCATTCGAGCCATCACTCACCGCCGCCTCACCCTACCTCAAGTACCTTACCTGTCTCGCCGATCATGCGCCGGAGGTCGGCAAAAGCTTTGTCAAGTCCGTCAAGAACCCTAAACGATGGGCAAAATTGGCGAAGCAGCTGGCAAAGGAGAGTCTGCAGAATCGTGCGTTTTTGGCTACGACGCAGGTAAGTTCTCGTTTTCTATTTTCAGGTGTAATGTTGAACTGACCAGAAAGATGGTATAGGCAATTGATCTAATTTCAGGAGGTGTCAAGGTCAATGCCTTGCCTGAAGTTGCCACCGGTAAGTGGGTTCTGCTATTCCTGCCCTGCGTCGGTGCTTATCAATGGGTGCGAGATAGCGACCGTCAATCACCGGATTGCCTTGTGAGTGTCTTGAAATTGCACCTGTCTGGCCACGCTGCTGACATTGCCATTGACAGCACATCCTCTATCGACGAGACCACTCAACACGCCCTCAACCTCCTTGCCCCTGTGGTCCACGAACTCGGGTTCGAATTCATCGCATTTAACAAGACGATCCGAGGCGCTTCTTGTCCTCACGCTCTTGCCTTACAATCGAAGGCGGCGGCGGAGGGGAAACGCATCACTTTAGACATTGTTCGTGGTGCAAAGGGCACGCCTGGACTGGAACCAGCTCCGATCACGCCTTCGGATACGGAAAGCTTCGAGTTGATTGGGTCTACGATTAAGAAGGTTTTCGGAGACGACGTAGTTGTTGCGCCCTCGGCGGTGAGTGCTGCAGCGACAGCATCTGTGTTGAGCTGTGCTGACCGTGTAACGCTTCCTGTTTATAGATGTTTGCCAACACTGGTGAGTCCCGGCGTCGCTTCGAGTCACTGCCTTCGTTGCTGATCTTTCTTGATTTCAGACACCCGGGCGTATTGGAATCTTACTCGAAACCTTTATAGATTTGCTCCTACCTCGATCGGTATGTCACAGATGTCAATCCGCCAGCTCATCTAAAGGCTAACAGATTCTTGGCTTATGCAGCCGACTTCCGAAATCCACACACCGTCGACGAAGCCATGTCCATCAAAGGACACTTGACTACCATCGAATTCTTCTACCAGTTGTTGCATAACACTGCTGGATGGAAGCAAGGGTCCGAGTAGGCGAGGAATAGGCCAACAACGTGTGTGAAAGTGTGAAAGGTAGAAATAGTCTATGTGCATTATAAAAAAGTCGAAACGTGACATCCTCCTCAGCTTGTGCATGTACTAATTGCGATTTCTCCGACCGTCCGACCGTGCACTCAGCAATTGGAAGATATGATCCCGTTGAACCCGTGGCCTGACGAGTTGTAAGCGACTTTTCGTTGACGCGCCATCCTTTGCGTCTGTAAAAGAACCGCTGCAAGCACTTTATTTCCATAACCGATCACAATGATGAGCAGATCTACACTGCCATGGCCATCCCTACTTGATGCATCACAGCACGGAGCGTTGGGTAGCCAAACCAGTTTGCTGCACGCTGTTGTAAATATTGACTATCCCATAACAAAGCTTCTTGGTCCCGGATTGGGGTTGTATACAACTTGTAAATCCATAAAACAGTCTGGTTTAGGGTTTGTACCTGAAGCCCGGATGGTTGTTACCAAGCTTGTACGACTCCTCCGGCTGTACGCCTTCGAGATAGTGGTCGTACGCGCCTGCATCCCTCTTCTTGTTGTTGCTGCGAATGAATAGAAGCAAAAGTCCGCTACTCAGCAGGATGGTCGTGCTCGTAGCCAAATTTAGACCATTGCCAATCCTACAAGTGCTATGTCAGTCTCCAAAACGTTCTAGACGACTCCGTGCACGACTTACGGGTAGTTTGGTCCATCTTTCGGCAAAAACGACCAAGTACTGATCAGACCGCCGCAATTTCCCATCATAACGACGAAACCCAAAGCAGCGGCTCTTGCGGTATCACTGGCGACGTTCATGGCTGCCCAAGCGTTACCTGAAAGGAGGAAGCGACGCATAAGCATTTCAGGTCGTCGAAGGAGGAAAAATGCGACTTTTACTCACATAGCGCACCAAAGCTGAAAGCTCCCATCATGATCAAGAAAATCGCACCATAACGTGCGTGGGGATTGTTGGTCGCCAGGAAAATGACGTAGCCGATCATCATGAGAGGTGCGCTGCACATCATGATGATACCCCTGCGCCTAATCTTCATGGACACGTAGGGAAACTGTATCAAGAGTCGCGAGTTAACGATGCGGATACGCGAGATGCGAGAACAGCCACTCACCAGAACGGTAAATACAGCTCCCACAATGTAGGGCGGTACCGTGTACAATTGTTTGTGAATGGTATCTTTTTTCGGATAAATGGTGGCGACAATGGTCGGGGTGAAGAATGCGACTCCTTGAACAGTGATGTTGTTTAGCAAGAAGATCAGACCGATTACCAACGTGGTTGGCGCAAAGATTCCCTGTTTGATGGAGCGCGCGTTCATTTTGTCGAGCACGACGACAGCTCCGACTTGCTCCGCCTTGATTCTACTGGCCGCCAAATCTTTTTCCTCTTGGGACAACCATCGGGCTTTGTCTGGTCTGTCTGTCATCAGGAGATATGACGCGAGCCCGATCGTGGTAGTGATGATTCCTTCAATCAAGAAGATTTGTTGCCAAGTGTGGACCTTGCCGATGCCGTGTAACTTCAAAATGCCAGAGGCGAGGAGACTGGAACGACAGAAGGTGAAAGATCAACAAGGTATCCCACAAACTTTCTGGTCACTGTTTTACTTACCCGCCAAAGGCTCCCGCAAGCGGTGCGCATACGATGTAGAGAGACAATCTGAATGCCAACTCGTCCTTGGTGTACCATCGACTCAAGTAATAGGCAATACCGGGCAGCATACCTGATGAATTCCATGTCAGCAGATGTTTATTGGGAACAAGAGGGCTCGTCGCCCACTCACCTGCTTCTGCCAGCCCCAGCAAGAATCGGACGGCCAAGCCACCTCCATACGTATTAACGAATCCAAAGGCAATGGAAAGGACCCCAAAGGTGATTGTGTATAGTGGGATGGCTTTCCCTGGTCCTAACCACTTGGTGAACAGGTTGGCCGGGATTTCAAACGCGATGTATGAAACATAGAAGACTAGGTTTCAAGGGTTAGAAAAGCGGTAGATATGTACGTACCCCAAACCGACTTACTGGATAGCAGAATGTTGTAATCGAATCCCTTCAATTTCAGGTCCTTCTCCAATCCAGCAAGCCTCGCATTACCGATGTTTGCTCGATCGATAAAGGCGAACCTGTAGGATAAGCGTCAGTGGGAGGAATTGATAAGAAAGGTCAGCAAGTACTTACAGGTATTGCAAGGCTACAATCGGGACAATGTGCCAGTCGATCTTTCAGTCGCAAAATGCAAGTAAGCGTCCTTACCCAAACTCTCCTTCGGCGGTCCCGCTGTTACTTACCTTTCGCGCCAGACGGTCGCTTGCTGCCTTGTCAATTACAACTAGAGCATGGCCATGCAGATCCGTCGCCAGGTGACCAGCTGCAGCGGCGTCGTGGATGTCCACATGTTCTTTCGATCCAAATTCGACATGTGACAGCTCATGCTTCATTGGCTCCTCATCGTACGTTGGTAGTGTCGTGTGTTGCGCCATTGTAAAGGACGGTATGGGCTTTCCTGAAGTCAAACCAGCGTAGATTGGAGAAAGGCGACTTCGGTGTGTCATATATATGCGTCTCATGCCAAAACCACAAGCGGTCCGAGCGTACATTTATTGGATATCACCGCACGTCCGGGTGTCTGATGATCCCCTGGGAGCCCCTGAGGTGCCCGCTTAACCAGGGCTTGGAGGGAATGACTGTGCCCCGCTGGCTCCGCTGGTGCTCCTGGTGTGGCTGACATGGGGAGTGCGGAGAGGAGTGGAGAGAAGTGGAGAGTCGCAGCTTAGAGATCCGCCGTGACCAAGGTCAAATTCCGCGTGGAGTGTGGATAAATGTGGATACCTCCTGGGGATGCAAAAAGTCTTGGGAATCTTCCAGCGGCGATAAACCTTTTCGCTATCTGCCTACGGTCCATCCTGCATACAGTGCACACCACTGCGTCGGATTTCTATGGACCGAATGCATATCAAATTCCGCTCGTGTCAGGGTTACAGTCATGTCTCAGCTGGAACCACCTCGCGTAAATCATACGTGAGCTCATCCGACTCGACCGAGAGTCCGAAGGAAGACAGAAAGAAGCGTCTTATCGTCAACAACATACGCCTCGGTTTGCGGGGTGCTCGTACAACTTGTATGCGATACCGCGGTGAAGCGGACCGTTGTCCCGTTAGACTTGTCCCTGGCAGCGACCAGGATTACGGATACTTTATCTTCCAAGCGGAAACCTGTAACAGTCGCACTGTTGCTGTCTGCTCTACATATCGTGATAGCAATTCCCTGCTTTTGGGAACAACCGTGTCACTTCCTCCTTTATATGTGATCGTACAAGTGAGGATGTATGAGAGTGGTTTGGTATACGCCCCGCACCGGCGCACGCCTTCCCTTGCGCCCAGTGGTGATACTGCCTTTCCTTTTGTGGTTGTCCTTTACATTCATATCGGTCACTATCAGAGATCGGTATGCTCTCCAAGCCACTCGTCAACAAAGTGAGCGTCAGACAGAGCGGTAACTGGGCATTCTCGAATGAAAAGCCGTTCCCGCCCGTGTTCTCACAAGCGACAGCCATACATCTGACAATTAACTGACAATCGACTGACAATTGACAGTTCAAGTGCATTCATTCAATTCCATACATTACATCGTGATGCACGTGGCAAGTCTGGGCGTGACAAACTAGTCCATTCGGCCTCTTAGGTACCGAGTTACGACTTTATCCTTTGAGCTATTGTTGGCGAAGCACATCAGCTTCCTACTTCCCCACATACAATCGAACGCAAATGCAACGTTTAAAACTCACATGACATGCACGACCGCTCCCCAGCCTGACAACGCGTCTCTGTCCATGGCATTCAAGATCGTTTGCGAGATTGTTTCGAAAAGATCCTCCGGTTCCTGGCGTACCATGCAACCTATCCGTCAGTAAAGGAAAGGGTTCGCTTAAGAATGTAGAGATACATACAAGATCCGGTTCCCACAGTCCCTCGGCAACACCGTACAGCTTATCCGTTGCGGTACCTGCTACAGCGAAGTCTTTAGGAGTGGTGATACATCCGATACTAAACGACGGCTCGAGCATCAGCAACTAGTCCAAGGTAGCGCCACCGCAACGCGGACTCACGTGTCCATTGTCGAGATGAATGGCTTTGGGTTCGGGTTGAGCGGTGTAGCGTCCGGTAAACCCGCTACGACTGGCTCGATAAAGTATGGTCCAAATCTACACGCCTCGCCTCAACTGTCATCAGCTAATCCGTTCCCGTCAGACATGCCCACGCACATTGACGTACCGTTTTTCATACAGTGTACTGCTAACCAGATGCGTGAACGTCTCTGGTGTGATTTCACGCTCTTCCTTCATCCTGTACATGTTAACTCTGAACCGAAGAGATTCTCGTAGGGTGTAGGTGTCGGTGGCAAGACCAGAGAGACCGATGAAGAGCTTGTCGTTTACAGGGAAGACCTAAGTGATATAAAAGGGGTGAGGCGTCAGTTGAGAGTTTCTTTCATAAATCAGGCGTGCTTCGCCGAATTCTTGGCGAAGACAGCTCCAGGATGGTTGATTCGTCTCTTCTAGGGGCTTGTGAGGAGCCGTCCCGTCTGCAGAGACAGAGTATGATCCATATGCCATCCAGTATAGATGCACAGCATATTCCGTCCTGATCCTTTCCTTTCCATGATGACGGCTCACCGCAATTGCTGAATCGACGATGATACCCGGTCGAGCATCGCTGGTCTCAACTAGGCTTCAATTACGCTATGACGGCCTCGGAGCAGTTCTTCCAACCTCGCATCCGCAACACGAAACGAAGACACTCGCTTCGGTCGAAAGGATCATTCCCATCTGACCGCGTCGCTCATCACAGCCACCTTTCTCTCTTTCACCCCTTTTTTCGACCGAACTCACCTTTTCGAAATTACTCGCCAACCCAACCGCCTGCGAACCCAGTCTCAAATCACTAGCGATCGCCACACAATCCTTTCCGATCATGGCGACGACCGAACCACCGTTCATTTCCATGGGATTTGACTGATCGCAAGTGTATGATGCGGCATGGCGAGGAGCAGGTGAGATACTGTGAGCAACGGTTGGTTGAAGGAAGGAAGGAAGGGACTTGCCATTTTAGATGCTGCTCTTTGACAAGGATGAATTGGATGCTACGTGTAATGTCCTTGAAGTGGAATAGAGATGCCTTTCCCCTTGATGAATGCCTAACAACTGCCCATACTTCGTCATCCACGCTTGCGCATTGCCAGGGACTGGGCATCGCGTTACCTAAGCATCACGTGACTGCCCTTTCTTCGGGCGCGGAAACAAAAAAGGTTGAGGGTACTTCCCCTTCTGCTCGTCGTCGTCGCTGCTTGAAACGGATCTTTGCCGTTTCACCTTGACACAGGAGCGGTACCAAGAGGGGAAAAGATCCCAGAGCTATGATCCCCTCGTTTACGCGTGTGACTGGAAAAGGAATATCACGCAGTATACAACAACAGATTAGGATCCCCATCAGTCCACGGCGGAATTATTTCTCTATTCGTGCTATCACTCGCCCAGCAACAGCAACTGCCACCATGTCCGCCGCACCAGCAGTCGCCACCGCCGCCGCCACACCAGCGAAAGCTGTCCAGCCGGAAGGTGCGGGAATATTGATTCCCGCTTCAAAAGTCCATCAAGCGACAAAAACAGAATTGTTGGGTGTCTTGGCGAGTGATCCGTCGTTTCAAAGGGAAGGCGGGAGGGTGCCGAGGTTGGTAGGGATTCTGGCGACGGAAAAGGAGGATGCGAGGAGTTATGCTGATGTAAGTTGAGCGGGCCGAGTGGAGCGAGGCCAAAGCAGACTGGCGGCGGAGTCGCATGTAGGGCTCGAAGAGCCAACAACGAGGCCAAAGGCCGAGATAAGCGCTCCAGGCTACGATTTCGAAGGACCCTTCCATTCCAGGAGCGGCGTAGGCCGCTCGAGCGTAGTTTCCTCCCTCGCGCGAGCGATCTTGGGATTTAGCACCTTCCTCTCTCGGAAGTTGTCGTGAAACGGAACCTTCGAGCGCAGTAGTTTTCATCTCGATTGACGTGCGATAACTCTGCATATTCCCTCTTCGTATCGAACGCTCGTCACTTACCCGCCTGTTGCCTCTTCCCTTCTAGTTCACACGTAAATCCTGTGAATCCCTCGGCATCGAATACGAGCTCCGGCTCGTTGGCCCGGCTCGTCGTTCCCTTGGGGACCAGCCAAACGTCAGTATTGGCGTAGAAGAAGCCATCTTGGAAGCCAACGATGATCCGGAAGTCGATGGTATCATGGTCTACTATCCTATTCACGGTGGTAGTCAAGATCAATACCTGCAGCAATGTGTTAGTCCGTACAAGGACGTCGAGGGTCTCAATCACAAGTTCTTGTTCAACTTGTACCACAAGTACGTTCGTCTCGCCTCCATTGATCGACTTCTCGCATACCATACTAACCTTGCGCTCACAGCGTTCGATACATCTCCCCGAAAACCCTATCCGCCATTCCGGCTTCGCACCTGCCGGAATCCCTGCAGGCGAGCAAGGAAGATATCCCGCCTCCTGGAACCGTCAAATCAGTACTCCCGTGTACGCCTCTTGCCATTGTCAAAGTGCTCGAATTCGTCGGTGTGTACAACAAGCTGTTGGCGTATGGTGATCGTGCAAGAGGGTGAGTGTTTAGTTTGGGTGTCGCTTGTGTTTGCGATGCAAGTCCAGGGTGACAGGATACTGATAGTGCGGTCGTTGCGTGTTAACAGAAAAGTAATCACTGTTATCAACCGGTAAGTTGTTCATATGAGATCAGCACGACCTGAACTCTACTCATGCTATGTGTATCTTCCCCCAGGTCGGAAGTCGTTGGTAGGCCGCTCGGCGCGTTGTTGGCCAACGACGGAGCCAGAGTCCTCAGTGTCGATATCGACTGTAAGTTGAAGCGCCTCGTGTCTTATCCAAACTACCGCTCACCTCGTCTTCCGCATAGCCATCGTCGAATTCTCAAAACGACCTTCCTCAGCCTTGGCACATACATCGCGATTCAACCCGCACCACGTCGTCACTCCTACCAACTTGACATTACAGGAATGTCTTCGCGTCTCGGATGTCGTGATCAGCGCTGTGCCGCACAAGGATTACAAGGTCAAGACCGAATGGTTGAAGGACGGTTGTGTTTGTGTCAACGTCGCGGGTGATAAAAACTTTGAGGCGGATGTTAGGCAAAAGGTACGCAGAGCAAACTAGTTTACGAGAGGTGGTTGTTGAGCCGTTTTTGCTCATACTGGTTTACTTGGATGCTCCGCAGGCTTCCATCTACGTACCCTCGGTCGGTCAAATGACCATTGCCATGCTTCAGCGCAACTTGCTCCGTTTGCGTAAATACAGGGAGATGGCGGCACAAAACGAACAAGAGACGAACTTGTTCTGAGCGGGCGGTTGATTGGATGACGGACGGACGGACGGACGGACGGACAGGGATATATATGTAGCATGGATTTAAGAGGTTTATCAAGAGGGCGCTTGATATAGAGGGACGTGAGTGAGGATAGATACGTTGTTGTGGATTTTGTAGCATTTGTCATGGATATTCATCCTTGATGTTCTTGAGCTTTGATTCCGTCTGAGGCGACGGGTCTAGTTACAGAGACAATGGAGTGGCTGATGGGCACAGGTATGAATGGGACCAAGAAGGTGTGGAAGGTAAGCAGGAAGGTAGGGTTATATTGTATGGGGATGGTGCTTCCACGCCTAGATAAAAGTGACGAATCCGTGTTGCAGCAGCCAGTAGCCAGCAGGAGGTGGGAAGAAGCTTCTAATTTTTTCAAAGGTGGTACTGTAGACTGTAGCAGGTTGATCATCCATGGTCGCTGGCCGATACCACGCCAAGCCAGATCCACTTCTGGACACTATACCATTCTTCAAGCCCATCAGCGCTCTTTTCCTCGCTACCCTCCTCGCGACACCTCGGCGGCACATGAACAGGACTGCAAACGCCATTGAACGACAAGATGGAAACCACCTCTATCATGATTGAATCGATTCGCTTGGCATTGAATGGAAAGTTCCCGGCTGGACTGCCTGAATGGACTACTCCGTTCCTTGAGGCTGTGGAGATTCTAGAAGAAGTGGAAGAGGAGCAGGAGGATCTGCTTAGGGAACAGCTACAACCATGGAAGATACGCGAGAGGGCTCATGAGCTAGCGCTGGACCAGCTTAGAATGCAGTGGGGCATCACAGGTGGAGACGACTCGGCTGAGGAATGGCAGTTAACTGTGACAGATGTCATAGCAGAGAAGCGAGACGGCGCAGAGCGTTTGCTGCAACAAGTGAGTCGGTAGGGAGACCGCTTTGCGGAAATACTGCCAACCTTTCAGAACTTGAAGGCTATCGATGACTCTGATGGCACGGAGACCATCCTGTACACGTGGCTACTACTTTCGAGGTCCTTGGGGTAGAATCCGATCACGAGATTACGCTGTCCAGACGACGAGATGAGTAGGTGATTTTACATGAAAAGTTCCAAGCAACATCGTGTTTGTAAATGGTGATAAGTGAATGCATGTACAGCGGCAGCGCGATTGCATGATGACGAATGATATTCCCGCAGAGGTCATCAATCACCCTTCTACCTTATACCAGCGATCCTTCAGCTTCTGTTCCATCACGCACATACTCAACCGCAAGCCTATCACAACACCGCCAAGCAGAACATGGCAATGGCGGACCAGCAGAGCGCCTTTGAGCTCTTGGCTGACGACCTTGAACTCTCCCTCTCTGCCAAATATCCGACCGGGCTTCCGAAATGGGCATCGTCATTCTTGAAAGCCGTGTCAGCGAGTGAAGAAGCGAAGCAGATGGAACAAGAGCGCTTGGCAAAGGCTCGTCGAGAATCGTACGAGTATTATTTGACAAGTCTAAAGTCTGAGGAGCTGAAGAGGTTGGAGGCGGAGCTGGATGATCTCAAGGCGCAGAGGGAGAAGGACTTACAGCGTCGTGGTGAATTGATGTTTGTTCAGGCAAGTTTTTTCGACTCGGAATGGCCGAACGTCAAGTTTATTGACTCATGCACTTGACGGCTAGGCACTCCTTGAAGCTAATGGCAAGGAGGCAATTCTGTTGGAATGGGTAACTTATGACTGGATCAAGAAAGAAAGGTGGGCAGAGGCCCGAGATGCTGCACTCGCGGTCGTCCGCTTGGATCCCCTTTGTTCAAGCTCGCTATTCCGACTTTCAACCTGTTACGAGCAGGAGAGGGATTACGTCAACGCATACGACTATTTCCGCCGGGCAACAGCACTTCTGCCACTGGATCAACGAGCGGAGCACAGGGCAAAGTTCTTGCGCCTGAAAGAGCAGTCGGATGACATAAAGTCGAATATCATCCGTCAAGACCCGCTCGAAGTCCTGCCCCTGGAAATCGTAATTGAAATTATGAAGCATGGCCTTGACACGGACCGACACTTTGTGCTCAAGTCAAGCTGGGTCAGCAAGCACTGGCGGGAGGTCTTGAACAACCATTGTCCAGAGCTGTGGGGCACCATGGTCTTCAAGACAAACGAGGTCAAGGATCATTCCTACGACGACAAACGAGCGGCATGGATACAACGAGCACGAGAACATTTTCACACCATCATCTTCGAGTCCATGATGAAATCTTACGCAGACAAGGTGCCCAAAGCTTGTTTCCCTCTTTTCAAACACGTCAAGAAGCTCGACGTCGATGCCGGCCACGAAGATGCTGTTTTGGAGCGTATTCTTTATAAATTTCGAGATTCGTGCGAAGAGCTGGAAGACCTGCGCATTCGAGGAGGTTGGTTCCCGGGAGCAGCCGATTGGATGTTTACCGGGAGGCCGCATGTTCCCGCACCATACCCCGACCTTCACTGCGGTTTCGTCCATGGCTCAGCGACAGGGAACATCCGGACGATGGAGCTCGAGAGGATCAACTATCATCTCGAAGGATACGTGAGCCGGTGGAGCCTTGAGCCGATCGTAGTCACTCGAACGACCGACCGATATCCTGCGCTGAGACGGCTCTGTCTGACCGATTGCCAATTAGATGAAACCAAGGTTGTCGATATTACCGAGGGAGCCGAAGGAACGTTGAAACCTCGAGTGGATGCGTTACATCGGGCACTGCGTGGTGCACGGAAATTGGAATACCTTAAAGTGACCGATGACAAGAAACAAGCACGATCCACTCGCACTGATCCGCCCGTGCCGAGTTGTCTCATCCGACTCAATTCTCTACGATCAGCCATCATACCTCCTCCTTCCGCCAAGTGCATAGATATTCACGCGCCCAATCTTACCGTGCTCAGGTTCGAAACAACACATGGCTCCCGCTACACAGACAGACCTTTGGTGCCTACGATCGAGGCATCACCCTTCCGTTCTTCAGGGACGGCGGCGCTTGGTCGACTGAAACATATCTCGTTCCACTGCTCTGCCAGCGATGATATACACCGCCTTTTGGAATGGTTGCCCTATCTTAAACGAGTCACGACACTTGTCATCCGAGGCGAAAAGATCGAGTTTCCCAAAGATTATACTTTACCGCCCGCGACGGGACCCGGCCAGGGCCAGATCAAACGCGCTCAACTCCATTTTCTCCAGACACTGGCTGACAATCCAGAATGGTGTCCTCGACTGAAAGACCTCAAGCTCACGTCCTGCTACCTTCCGGAAAAAACTCTCGTCACATATGTTCAACAGCGCAAGAAATCGAAAACCTGTGCTTCGATAGATCAACTCACGTTGACCAGCTGTTCGATGCTGACAAGACCCACGCAAGCCAAGGTAGAGCGACAGGTGACAAACGTTGTAGTGGCGTGGAGAGACCACTGGGACAGTGATTTGCTTAGCGACACTTCCGATTCTGAATTTGCTTCTGATGAAGAGATGATGTAATCTTTAGGTAGTAGCAGCAGTAAGAACATGCATACTATTGATTTCTCAGATTGGACTGAGAAATTGCTGATTCGCCTGATGGTGAACCCCTCACCGAGTTGTTCGTCCCCAACGGGCATCTTGAGGTACACCGGCAAGACCAATAATTAGTTCAAGTGTGCTGCTCGGATTTCACGACAATGGGACCCGGTTTTATCAAATACCACGGTGAAGGGAGGATTACCAAGGAGTACAGCAGGCAGCAGTAGCTCATCAGGCCCTTGGAGGTACAGTGACGAATCATCAGAATGATTACCGCGAGCCAAAGGCAGGTCACTGCAACATGAATGAATCATGTAAATATATCTAGTAACCACTTCGTTCTTCTTCTCTCAACCTGGCTGCCCACCTTGGGTGTTCTGCATTCCTCCCCATCAGAAACCCTCGTCATGGCAGACGACCTCAGAGCCGCATTCGCCAGCAAGTACCCGACCGACCTTCCCGAATGGGCGACCTGTCTCGTCGAGCACGCCAGGTGCCTGGAAGATCTCGAAAAGGCAGCAGCTCTGAAACGTGCAACGTATCCTCCTATGTTTCTCGGGAGGTTGACGGAGGATCAGGAAAGGCGACGAGACGAGTACGAAAAATTAAAGGCAGATCGCATTGAAGTGAAGAGGAAGACGGAAGAGGAGGCTGAAAATCAATTTAATAACGTGAGTGTGTAGTTCAGTCTCGCTGCGGTGCGGTTGTCAAATCATGACCACTGACGTTATGACACGAACCGGTAGGCAATCCCTCAAAGCGGATGGCAAAGAACCTTTTCTGTTGGAATGGCTTATCCATCGTCGTATTCAAGAAGACAATTGGGCGGAAGCTCTTTCAGCAGCCATCGCACTCGTCAACCTCAATCCCCTATGTCCCGCTTCGCTCTTCCGCCTGGTTACGTGCTACGAACAGCATCGCGAGTTCGTCAAAGCATACGACTGCTTCTGCAAAGCAATGTCGCTTACACCGCACGATCAACGAGAAGCGCTCAAGGCAAAACGAGCGAGACTGAAGGAACAGTCGGACGACCAGAAGGAAAAGGTGTTTCGCGGAAATCCCCTCGAAATCCTCCCTCTAGAAGTAGTCCTTTCGATCATGAAGATGGGCTTGCAGGATGACAGGCATTTCGTGCTCAAGTGCAGCTGGGTCGGAAAAGGATGGAGAGAGGTGTTGAACAATCATTGTCCCGAGCTTTGGGGGACGATGGTGTTCAACCATAAAGAGCTCAGGGACCAGTCTTACGATGCGAAACGAGCAGCATGGAAGGAGAGAGCGCATTATAAATTCCACACGATCATTTTTGAGAAAATGACCAAGACGGCCGCTTCCAAAATCAACAAAACGCTTTCCAACATCTTCTACCACGTTCAGAAACTTGACGTAAACGCCGCTGGCGTCACCATCTTGGAGCGGCTCCTGCACAGAAAGTTCGAAAATAGCTGTAGCAGCTTACAGGATCTACGTATTCAAGGAGGATGGCACCCTTACATCTCGGCACGCGACTGTGCTCCTCAACAAGAACTCCACTGTGGTTTCGTCGCGACCTCACACCTGGATGGTTGGGCGACCGAGAACCTGCATACGATCCATCTTCGCGGTATCAACCTTCACATGGAAGGATATCTTCGCCCTTCTCGTGCGCCGATCTATGTACCACGGGAAAGAGATCCCTATCCGGCGTTGAAACGGCTTTCTCTCATCGAATGTAGGCTGGATGAAACACATGCGGATACCGAGAGGCCCAACTTGAAAGCCGAACCTCGTCTTGATGCTTTACATAGAGCACTTCGTGGTGCACCGGACCTGGAATACCTCAAAGTTTCCGACGACAGACAACCAGACCGTTTGTTTCCCGACGGCGCCTCGTCCGTAGCCGGTAAACCAATTTTCTTGCGTCATCTGCACAAGGCTATTCTTCCACCACCCTCGGCAAAGTGCATCGACATCGAAGCAGGTTCCGAACTCACGGTCCTCGGGTTTGAATCCGAGTATGGGTCACGATACCATAACAGGCTATTGGTGCCTACGGTGGAGGCATCACCTATCGGACAGGGAGGAACGACAGCGCTGGCTCGGCTAAAATACGTCGGGTTTCAGTGTTCGGTGAGCGACGATATCGACCGATTAGTGGAGTGGCTGCCTTATCTGAAACAAGTACGAATACTCGTTATTCGCGGTGGAGATACACATTTGCCAGACAGATATGACCCGCGACCCGCAGCAAGAGAACCGGGCCGAACTCAATGTGCTCAGCTGCACATCCTTCAAACGCTGGCGGAAAACCCGGAATGGTGTCCCAAACTCAAACATCTACAGCTCTCGTTCTGCTACGTTCCCGAAAAGCAAATCGCAGCGTACATTCAACACCGTCGTGAATCACCCGACTGTACCTCTCTTGCTCAACTTACGCTTCATCGCTGCTCGACATTGACGGAACTTGATCGGGAATCGGTCGAGAAACAGTCATGCCAGTTACGAGAAACCGGCGTGTACTCGGTTAATACGCTATCGTATGTCGATGGTAGTGAGGATGCTTGGGACGAGGAGTTGCAGGTGAGAAGTGGTAGCGGGGTAACGATGTGAAGTGAGTGAGTCATTTACAGATGCCTGTTAGACATCAAACAGTGAACGGCTTCTTGGTTAGCTGTCATCCTATTTGCACCGAACTACCTGCCCTCTAAAATCTCTGGTCGCCAAGACGCGAAAGGACTTCACTTTGATACGATCTTCCTGGACTGTGCGGCATTACCAGTCGCGGACGCGGCACTCGATATAACAGTACCACAGGAAAGACGATTACATGACGACTATGAATGTCCGCCGAATGTTCCACGCATGACACTGAAGACTACGAAATTCAGTAAAGTACCCGAAGCGAGGGGACCATTGCCGCAGGGAAACAAGATCTGATATAGTATGTACCTGTCTGACACATATCATCGCAGAGCAGCACCGCCGGAGCATAGAAGCTATAAAAGAAATCGGCATCGCGCGCACAAGTATGGAAGAACGCGGATATGGCTATCGATTTGTATCGCTCCTACGTTCCGAAATATGTTCAATGATATGATGCCTGAAAAATCTCTACACCAAAATGGGCTTCTGTACTGACCGGGGCAACATCTCTAGTAGCCGATCCCAAGGTTGTAATGTTGTCTAGAGCCAACATACAATTTCACGCATTTGGCGTGAAAAATCTTTTAAGATGTATCAGACCTTGCTATAGTACTATATATCAGTAGCATGTTCGTCGAAGCGACTTCGTTGCGTTTGGGGAGACATTCCGTTCAACACGCAAATCGATTTGCTTAGGCAACACCTTTGTCAACAGATTGTGTTACAACTAAAGATGGAGTCGGCTGTTGCACGCCACAGTCGCTACTGGATTAAAAGTGTACCACGCATTACAGATTTTGCATCATCTATCACTCGTCTCTATACATAACACACGCACCCCGCTCCCCAACCAAACCGGATCCCTCAACCTATGACTCCATCACACCCCTAGTCCCCCGCGCTACTTTGCCTGCCTGCTCTGCTCCCGCGTCCACGCCTCCCACTGCTGCCTCGTAATCTCCCACCACTGTCCACTCCACTGTACAACCTTCCACCCGGCGACCCCAAACTCCCGAGTATCCTTGACCATCAATCCTTGTCGTTCTTCATGTCCTGGCTGACCGGGCAGGACCGCATCGTCCCCGCTTGCGATGTGGATGAATGGCATTTGTTTGGTGAGCAGGTTCGTCAAGCTGGAGGAGGCATAGGAGGGGCTGGAGATGATGGCGCGTTGGATGGCGGGATGTTGTGAGCCGGGGCGGTCAGAGGTGAACGCTCGGGTCAAGGCGTACGAGACGAGTTCTTCTTCCAGGCCTTTGTTCCTGTATTGAGCGTCGACGTAGAGGTGTCGGATGTGTGCGGTGGTGCCTTTCAAGTGGTTGGCTTTGGTGGTAGAGGTAGCGGTGGTGGTGGCAGTGGCTGATTTTTCAGATTTTCGGTTCTGCAAACTCGATGATCCTTTCCCTTCGGTGGCTGTAGATGTAGCCGTCGACGCAACCACTCGCTGAACACTCTCCCTTGCTCCGTTCTTCCCCCTACCCCTCAACCAGCCCAAATTCAAGCCACCCTTGATCTTTTCCGGCTTGACTCCCGGGATCACGCTCTCCAGGTTCTCCCCCGGTCTTTGATAGTCAACGGCGATGAGACCAATGACTTCACCTCGGAATTCAAGCACGGACAAGTCGTCGCCATAGTAGTCGGGAATGGAGAGCAGGTCTTTTGCGCCTAGTCGAAGGCGGAGGAGGGTTTCAAAGTAATCCCGGTTGATGCTACAATGCGTACAGACGAACGGTCGGTAGAACAAATCTGCTGAGCTGGACTGTGTTGCAACGTACTACCCCATGCGATACTCACAACTCGACAATACCCAAGAGCGGCAACGCAGCAGCTCCGAACCCGGTCAACAACGAAATCGGACTCCACCAAATATCATCCCTCGGCAACCATCCTGAGTAATAGTCGAGCACGAGAGACAAGGCGATGTAGAACGTAAGGATCAGAGGGTGGAAGTAGGCTGTTTTCACACACGAGCGACGAAGAAAGTCAAGTTAGCACGAAACGGAAGGGAGACCTGGAGCTGCCGTTACGAGGAGTACCAGCGCAAGGCGGCAACGGCGACGACGACAGCGACCTACTCTGCTTGTTTGCTTGAGCGAGTCCTTCCATAACAGAAGTACCAATCATCATCCTCACAGTCTTGAGGTCTTTCTCCTGATACGGCCGGATACCCGTTGGCAAGCGTGGTGGTGGTGCCGGTGCTTCATCCTTGGCGGGGTTAGCATCGGTGTGCGCTATCGAGGACATGGTTCGGTTCTGAGGACTCTGATACGATAGTAGAGAGGGTAATGTTCACGAGCAGATGACTACCGATATACCTTGTAAAAAGATGAAAAGATTGGGAAACCCCATTTACAGTGACCACCAGCTCAGAACCACCCCATCATGCCAAATGCGGACCGAATAATGACGCAAGGATATCAGGGGCTTGTTTCCGCGCACGTGCCGGGTCATTGCATCCAGGAGTCGTCGCCTGCTCAGTATCCATCTACTCTAGGTCCCAACAAAGCAAGCTAATCATACTATATATACCAATTGGAATGATAATATGCCTATAGCGAGTCCCTCTTTACAAATGCTGTTTGTCCTACCTACAAATCAAACACCTTTCCCCTACAACTCCCACAGGTATTCTCGAATCCTATACAACGTGTTGATGATGCTGAAGATGATGATGATGGTAATTTGTTATGATGCGCAGTCATTGAAAAGAAAGCGGCGGTTGATAATGATGGTATTTGCATCGCGTAGCCCTTGTAGTCCAACGGTGGTAGCCCATACGCATACAAGGGATCATTGACATGCGTGGCTGGTATTTGAAATGCTGTTGAATCGTTGTTGTGGTCGTCGTTGTCGTCAACCGTTCCGTCAGACTGTGCAAGCTCGGCGGTACGAATGGGTGCATCCGCTCGAGTGGGAGCGGTAAATGATGATGATGCGTTCTTCATGATACCGGTGCGAGGTGTGGTCGTTGTCGTTGTTGTTGTAGAGGAAGAAGGCGGGATAGGACCTCTTGGAAAGGAGAATCCCCGGATCCGATCCACGTCGTTTCTCGGCTCATGTTTGGCGCTGATACGGGATGGCGTAGGGCTGTTGTTATATTCCAACGTCGTTGTGCTTGTGAGCGCGTTCTCAAGCCTCTGGTTTTCGATCCGTAGCGCTTGTCCCTCTGCTGTGTACGGAGCTGGGTCTGACGTAATGGTGAGTCCCCTATCCTCAACCGTACGATCAAGCATCACGTCGTTGTTCAGTCTCGCGCGTAATGTCGCAGCTTCTGCTCTTGCCTGATCCTTCTCCGCCGTGAGTTGCGCAATGACAGAAGTCAACTTGAACAGTTCGTTGCGCATCAAGGCGACTTGACTAGGTGATTGGATGGTGCTGGTGCTGGTTGCGGATGGCGATTCCGTCTGGGTGTGGTATGGCGATGACGGGGCAGAGCTGGTAGCAAGGCCTGATAGAGAGGAAAGGTGGTCCCCAACTGAATGAAACAACGTCCAAGTCAGATTTTGACGCCCTCGGCACACCTCTTCCTCACCAAAGACTCACGTTTTCGAACTCGCTCCCGCAAAAACACACCTTGTTCCTTCTCGTGCTTGAGCTGCATTTCCAGACCCTGGCACCTGCCCTGCCACCCCTCGATATCCTCCTGCATCGTGTGTTTCTCCATCTCGAGATGCGCAACAAGCCGCTTGAGCCCATCAACGGTCTCGTCGCCTGACGTTGTAATGGGATTCTGGCCACCAGATAGAGTCGTGCTTCGTCGACGAAGAAAGCCGAATGACCGGGGATCATCTTTTCCGCTGCTATGCGGGGCATCTTCCACCTCGTTCAACACACGAGATCCACTGGTATAGGAAGACGCGACCGAGGATCGCTTGTTTCCGCCGATGCTGCCGACGCCGAATTCGCTCGTATAGCTGCTAAACAGCTTGGAACCCATTCCCGCGGAATTCCTCTTGCTGCTGAACCGTTTAGGAGGGTCCGAAAGCGCAAGCGGGGTTACGTATGTACCGTTCTCAGTAGCCTTACCGGCCGATGGCGATCTCAGAGCCTCGATGCTTAGAGACCGCCTGGACCCGACTGATTGCGCGTCCTGGTCCATGGGTGCTGAGGAGAACGAGTTCGTCGAGTTGGAAGTCATGGACAAAAGCCTCAGCGGTCGGATCTTGAACGAAGTGGCGGAGGAGACATCTGGTGAATCAGCCGTTCCCGTAACGGGCTGTGCAGCTCGGTCAGGCGTAGACACCAAATCCGTCAACATCTTGTCTTTTCTTGTCTGTGCCTCTGCTGCATCCTCGATTAAAGGCTCCGGTGCGATCACCTCACTCTCATCCTCCTCTACCAACGTTCCTAAATTCGTAGCCTGGCTCGCCATACTCGTGGAAGCCAACAATCCTTCGATACCGAGACCATTAAGTCCACAAGCACTAAGCGGAGCAGTGACACCTGTCGCTGAGGAGATGTCGGGAAAGTGAAAGGATGAAGAAGGAGGTAGATGATGAAATCCTTGTGCTTGTGAGGCAAGAGGAATCGGAATCCCGCGAGCATCGGTGTGGCGTCCTGGTATCCGCGAGGGCGAGACCGGCGGTTGAGGCGAATGTGGGAAGAAGCCATCTGTGAATTTCGGCGTAGCTATTTCACACGAAAAGACATGATCAGCATTGGCCATTGCAGAGTGTCAAACCAGCTGGCATCACTCACTAGTCAACCCGCCAGTAAATCCAGCCTCGCCTTGCCCTTGTCCCACGACCGCGGACGATGACGGCAAATCATCGTCATCCATAGGGGGTAACGCAATCTCCACCGTCGTTGTTTCCGAAACACCACCAATCCTGCTCCTTCGGCGTGACGACCTCTTGCTCGTCCGGTTCCCCTCCGCTGCCCCTGTCCCACCGACGCCTGCAAACGCCTGTAAACCCGCCAACCAACGCGGTGCATCTCCTTCCCCTCCAGCAGAGGGCGAAAGCACCCGACCATGCCGGCCTTCAAGCGCAAACAATGTTCGTTGGCGCTCTTCCGCTGTTTCCTGCTGTTCCCCGCCGTGCAAGTCGATCGCATGCTCGGAAGGTGATGGTGAACGGGATAATGCTCGACCCATCGTTTCCGCGGACGATAATAGAGCAGATACAGATGTGTTCGGGGTGAATGCCGCACGCGTGGAAATGGATGTCGAGCGTGTATGGGAATGGCGTCTTCTTTTCGCATCCAACGTGGGTTTCTCCTGCTCTGCTGCCGGAACTTGCCCTGTTGATGAAGGAGGTGGCGATGATCCCAAACGCGCGGTTCCGAACGTAAACCCGGTGAACCGACTCTTCTCATCATCATTGACTCTCCCGTCCCCACTCCCAGCCACCACACTCTCATTCTCGCCTGCTTTCCTCTCTGTGCCGGAATCCATATCCACCTCCTTCTCGCTCACATCGAGATCCTCCCTCGCAAAGGCCGTAGGAAACGATGGAAACGCGAAGTCTTCTCCTCCCTGCATGATCGGCTCTCGTTCATGTCCCTCACCAAAGCTGTTATTACTGTCGGCGAGTCCGAATCCGAATCCGAATCCGAATCCGAGGCCGTACGCGGACCCTGTTGAACTGTGACCGTACCGGAACGTCTCGTCACCGATAGGAGTGGACGGGACGACCGTCACCTCCGGAACGACCAGCGGCATGTTGAAAGGGCCGGGCATGACCAGCTGTTCGGGTTGTGACTTGCTGAATGTGTTTGATGGAGGATGCACGTCTTTGTTGCCTTCGCTGTACTTGCGAGCGGCGAGTGATTTGGACTGAGGGAAGGTGAATGATGTAGCAGTGACGTGTGGTGTAGGTATGGCGGGGAAGGAGAACGTATCATCTTTACTGCTGGCCAGTCGCTCGCTGCACTCGTCGTCTCCTGCGGAATCCGTTTTCGTTCGAGTCTTGGTGTGCGGTATTGATTTCGGTAGAGTCGATACCTCAGGAAGTACCGGCATCACAAGCCCTCGTCCATCAATGTCATCATTCACTTCTCCAAGCGCGGTCGCCGTCGCCGTCGCCGGTCGTCCAAAACTGAATCCCGACAGTCGAAATCCTTCTGACGGACTCGATAATGGCTGCACAGCACGTATCGACGCTGTTCCCGTTGGTGCTCCTGGTCCGGTCGACGAACGCATTTCCCATCCCTGTCCACGGTCATCGCCGCCCACTCCGGCCACTTTTACCTCTCCTCCACCTGCATTCCCACTCACTTCCTTATCCTCAGTTGCCTGTACGATCGGTCCTTGCGTGCAGCTACTATTCGTTGGGAACCCGAAACCGGATATCGAGCTACCGCTTCTCACATGTCTGGAACGTGTTCGACCATGTGCGAGCTTGTTTGTGCTGGGGAGGAGGACAGGCAGTGGTGTTCTGTTTGACGACGACGAGGAGGAAGCGGTGTTGACTGGTAAGGGTGCAAGTAATGGTTCGGTTGTGTTTCCTGCTATTATTGGTGGATTTGCTGACATTGTCGCGGAGCCAGATAGCAGTCCCGCCTCTCTGTCGTCGATAGTTATTAAGCTCAAGCCTCCTCCTCCGACGTCCACGGTCGGCGAGGAGGTCGGCATCACCACCGGTTGTTTCTCCGTGAAACATTGATCGCTTGTAGATGACGGAGAAGACTGAGCGAACCGTGGTTGCAAGGGTGATGAAGCAGAGGAAGAGGAAGAGCTTTGTCGTAGTCTGCTGTGTCTTTTTGATGCAGTCGTCGTCTTTGTTGTGGTGTTGGCGGTAGTCGATGCAGATGAAGATAATGATGGTGATAAAGCAGAAGGAGAAAGCTGCTTCACCGCCTGGTTTTGCTGTCCTTGAGCCTCCTGGTTCTTTACATCCGACACCAACCCTGTCATCAACGTCGTGGTCGTTGTCGGTGGCGGTATGTTCTCCTGCGATCCAGTAGTCGCCGGATGCTTTTGTGCGCGAAAGGAACGCAACTACCGAGAACGAAAAGCAATAATTGCACGTCAGCCAGACACGCTCCTTCGCTCCAACAGCTCGGTCGGTGTGACGTACCTTTTTCCGGGCATTGCGGACCTGCTCTGCGCGTTCCTGCTGCTCCGGAGCCATGAGAAGGGAGGAAGGATGAGATATGAAGGGTATGGCGGTATAGATGAAGTAGGAGAGGGTAGGAATATAAATCTTTTAGAAGAAGCGATGATGGTAAACAACAAAAGAAGAAGAATGGATGCCTTGACGCGAAGCCAGTTGCATCCGCCCAGGCTCACCAGACAAGCCGAGACCGGAATTCCGGTCTTATTGACTAAAAAGTAAACACAAACCCTGGCCGTACACGACCGTAAGACGTTGGGTAACTTCTGGGACACAACAAAGTACATTTCTGTGTGCCAATTATTGGCTTAGATCATGTGTAGTATCTGTTCTTAATACTCTGACGAGTATTACGGGTCCACTGGACCCTTTATCGTCAAGTAATTTGTTCCGCCTGATCTGGACCGCTGGGCTTGCCCATGTCCGATCGTGTTGTCCTTGCCTATGCACTACCGGCTTGTGACGACAGGGCTCACCCTCTTTTTGGCGGTTTCTTTTGGGTTTGTTCACTAGGTAGTACTTTCCCTTGACCGGCTGGGAATTTGACTGGCTGTTATTATCCTTTTGCAACACCTGGCAGAAAGCGCGAGTACTTAAACCCATTTGCGAGATTAATGCTCGTATCCACCCATCGCCATTCAAGACGGCATGACAGCGAGTCCAGGTCTATATAATATTCTTATTTCTTGACAGATGAGTCGCTTCCCATGGTAGCTGCTGTTCACTTGATGACAATTCAGGACATCCGTTCTGTCTTCTTCTATTAGACCTGAAAGTACACACGCTGACCTTGCTCCTCGGGCCTTCTCAGGCGCATGATGCTGGGCGAGTAAAGGGCAGAGAAGGCATGACACGGACCATGTGCGTCGAAATATGAGGTTCTGATAAACCGACTTCTACTCATCGACTGCTCCGGTCGAGAGATACTGTCTTTCCGAAGAGCCTCGCGTTGCGTTGAAACGAACGAGACAAGCAGCTGTTACAGAGTCGTCATGTCATTTCCGTTGTAAACAGAGTTATGCGTAATTTTGCCACTCACGTCCGTACTTCCCTTTTTCCGTATGAGTCGCATACGGATACATTTAAATCGCCTCACTGTCTCAAAGACGCAATCAACATTCTGCGGTGAACGATATGGCAATGCTGGTCACATCCTTAAAATATCCTCTGACAACAAAGATATTGCATGCTAAACATAAAAGTCGCAGAAGTCGGCGTAGCTGTAGCTATCCCACGAAAGCACACACAGTGCAATCCGTCCGTCCAACAAGCCCAGCGATAACCTTAAAACTAGTACAACACTTAAAACTAGAACCACAGCCAAACAGTATCTGGCCCGAGCAAAACCACCACCTGTACATGGCCGCCTTACGCTCGAATCAAGCCGCGATTGAGAAACCTACCGCCACTTTGCTCGTCCTCCACCTGTCCTATGTCTCCCATGCTACCACAGTACACCTTCAGGATCCTTTAGCAAAGCCTCGGGAAGAGGTGGGAGACGTCAATCAAAGCCAAGTGGCAAAGTAACAAGTTCTCTCCACCAAAAGAACAGACACGTTGGTAGATTTCCTTGTTCCCGCTCTTCAAATGTCCATGCAACGCTATCAGTACGTCACTCCGTAGTCACTTCTTGAACCTGCATCTGAGCTTTATCACAAGGGGTCACGAGCGCATCTTAGTCGGGGACTGCACCACCAGCCGTCATTCCAGAACGATAGGGCTTATTCGATCGCCATGACAACATAACAACCACACTCGGCTCCATTAACACGGTCAAGTCCATTCGAGGAGGTTTTCTGGGGGAAGCTGCTGAACGGTATCATTCACAGACACCTAGGAAGTTTCCGATTATGCTGCTGCCCACACAGGGGACGTACCCACGGTACTATGTCTTTCACGAAAGGAACCCCAAAAGTGGTCATTTGACGCCCGAAAGCCATTTCAGCGAGATGTGAGGTATGAATAAAGACAAGGCATTGATCCTTTTCAATGCTTTTTATGGCGAGTCTTCGCACCAACGTATGAATACAGATGACATGGACATGATGCGCTAGGCGTGATGAGTGTGATGACTGACATGAAGATGTTGCTATGTTCGCGCCTGAATAGGGCGGCATAGCGATGGTGGCGGCGAATAAAGGATCGTGATTGGTAGCGTCGAAAAGAGAGGTCCGAGAGTGACCATCTGGGTGCTGATTCAGCCACTCTTGGTCCATTTACAAGGCTTGCTAAGCGGCCACTGTACCGCTGTAGAAACGGGCAGTGACAAGAACGAGACAGACCTGCAAAAGACATCTGGGTGTGCCATAGTGAAACAATCTTCCAAAAGCATTTGCTTGAAACACATTTTATACCTTCAAACAGCTAGCCAAAAACGAAAACTACATTCCTTCTGTACTAGTCGGCAAACCCCAACGGCCCGTGCAGCGCGCCTATTGCATCTTGGAGCAGATCTCCTTGATCTTCTCGGACGAGAACGACTTGGGTCGTTCCAACGGCAAACCAAGAGCTCGGGACCAGATCAACTGGGACATGCATCCAAGGGCTCGAGAAACACCGAACAAGACCGTGTAGTAGTTTTGCTGGGTGAATCCGAACGCGGTCAACAGCTGTCCAGAGTGAGCATCGACGTTGGGCCAAGGGTTCTTGGCTTTACCGGCCTGCAACAAGATATCGGGAACAATGTGGTAGATTTGTTCGACGAGCTTGAACATGGGGTCATCCGGGGTGTGCTTGAGACCGAATTCTCGTTGGGCAGTGTATCGCGGGTCAGTCTTTCGCAAGACGGCGTGTCCGAAACCGGGCCAGACACCGGTCTTCAAGTAGTTCCAGACGTATTCCTTGATTTGGTCGTCTGATGGGTTCTCTCCGACGGCATCTCGCATCTTGTAGATGGCTCGCAAGACTTCCTGGTTGGCCAAACCGTGCAAGGGACCGGCCAAACCGTTCAAGGCGGCAGAGTAGGACAAGAAGGGGTCCGACAAGGCGGATCCGACCAAGTGAGAAGTGTGGGCCGAGACGTTTCCACCTTCGTGGTCCGAGTGGATGGTCAAGTACAATCGCATCAATTCGACGAATCCGGCATTGTCACCGTAACCGAGCATGTTGGACAAGTTCCACGAGTAATCCTTGGAAGGGTCAATGGCGGCGACTTTACCGTTTCCGTAAACGTTTTGGAAGATTCGACCGGCAATGGCGGGAAGCTTGGCGATCAAGTCCATGGAATCCTCGTAGATTGGCTTCCAGTAATCCTTCTTGGGGGTACCCTCGGCGTAAGCCTTGGCAAACGACGAATCATGGTTGAGCGCGGTGACAGCGAGCGAGAATTGCGACATGGGGTGCAACGTGTTGGGGCATCGGTCGATCAAGTCTTCAACAAACTTGGGCAATTGACCTCGGGCGGCCCATTCGGCGGAAAGACCCTTGACTTGTTCCTGAGTGGGGACTTCACCAGTGACCAACAGCCAGAAAAGGGCTTCGGGCAAGGGTTCGGATCCACCTTCAGCGGTAGGCAACAACTTTTGGCATTCGGGGATGGTCAAGCCTCGGAATCGGATACCCTCGTCTGCGATTCGCGAGCGAGGGGTGAGCTAGTTGCGTCGTAGGATACAGTCGTGGGAATTACTTACCGGCGTCAAGAACGGAAGCCTCCCAGATCATACCCTTGATACCTCGCATACCACCGTAACTGCATTTCCGAGGGGAAAACGTTTATCAGCGCCGCGTTGTTCCACCCATTTAACAGCTAGACAACTCACGCCATGTCGACAGTGACTTCACCCAAGACCTTGTTGCCGTGCTCCTTTCGGATAGCCTTGACCTATTTCCACACACGGAAACCCGCCGGTCAGCACCCCGCGCGCCAAAACAGAACGCAGACGTCTACGTCTGGTGACCTACATTCTCAATCTCCTTGGGAATGAGCTCGGAAAGCCTCTCCTTCAAGGTCTGAGCCTTGGCGGCAGAAGCATAACCTCGTCGGGCGAGCGTGGAGGTCTAGTGATCGCAGTAAAGTAGGACAAACGTCAGTTTTCTTCTTCAGTCCAGTCGGGTTCCCACCACTACACGGCGCGGCAATTCGACAGACTGGACTTACTTGACCTCGAACAGCGTTTCGAAGGGCGAACATGATGCACAAATGAAAGTAATGATTCGGATTGTGGGTGTCGAGCGAGGCAGAGAAGATTCACCTTCTGACGACGACGATGTGAATGTATGGGAATAGATAAAGTGCGTTCCCACGGGAAAAGTTGGCTGGGCGGTGGTGGTGAGTGGTCCGCGGAATCAAACAGACTCTCGCTTATTTAGGCCCAATCAGCCAATCACGGGTCAACGGCCTAGGAGATTCCCTGGGTCACCGGACACCCGGCAGTGAGCTCGCGGCCGCTTTCCGCGTCATAACGTACGGTCCATTCCGAAAGTCACCGTGTTGTGTTGTTGGGTCCTTTGCTGGTGGATTGCTGTCATATTGATTCACGTACAACACTTTTGCGATGCGTTGAGAGAGGAATAGATGTTGAGAGCTGTCGGTGCTGGTGCGTGGAATTGCCACATGCCAATATGTATGCATGCATAGATTGCTATTCATGAGTGGTTCATTCCAGACAAGACAATGCCTTTCCAACTATATGTATAATACAATAATGTGCATCAACATCGATGCATGCTTCTATTCGTTCCCCGGTACTACTACAAGATGATACAATGAAAAGGGGCGCCCTACTCGAGGGGGTAAATGTCACAACCGGTCGTGAAACGACAAAGAAAAAGTGGGAAGAACCAAAATAAATTATGAAAATGTCGTGCGTGCGTGCGATGTCGTATGTAGGGTATGTCGCTCGTCCTTCCAGGGCGGGCAAATGCAGGAGTCGTCTATCGTGTCGCGCAACAAGAAAAGTGCCCTTTTAAAAGTCCTCGTCGAGGGTGAAACCCTTCTTGACGGCCGAATGATCATTGTTGATACTCTGGTTGACACTCGACTTGGAGTAGGCCGACACACGCGACTCGAAAAAGTTGGCTTTACCCTGCAGCGAAATGTTCTCCATGAAATCGAATGGATTCGTGTCATTGTAGACCTTTTCGTTTCCGAGTGCGACGAGTAGTCGATCGGCGACGAATCGAATGTATTGGCACATGAGCTTTTCGTTCATTCCGATCAACGAACATGGTAGTGCGTCTGTGAGGAATTCACATTCGAGGTCGACGGCTTCCTTGATGATTCGCTCGACGGTTTCAGGGTGAGGTCGTCGTTTCAGGTGGGTAAAGAGAAGGCATGCAAAGTCGGTATGCAGACCTTCGTCTCGAGAGATCAATTCGTTGGAGAAAGTCAATCCGGGCATGAGACCTCGCTTCTTGAGCCAGAAGATGGATGCCTGTGGGGTGATGACAAAGGGTAAGCCATCACGATGTAGTTGACTGAGGCTAGAGGGTACGTACGAATGAACCAGAGAAGAAGATACCCTCGACGGCAGCAAAGGCGATCAAACGCTCAGCAAAAGTCGATCGAGTATCAGAGATCCACTTGAGTGCCCAGTTGGCCTTTTTGGCGATACAGGGGACTGGAAGGGACAGACAATGTCAGTTTTGGTATTCCTCAACCATCGTGCAAACACCACAAACTTACTGGTCTCGATAGCATCGAACAAGTATTGACGCCTAGCAGGGTCCTTGATGTATGTATCAATCAAGAGCGAGTAGGTCTCGGAGTGAATGTTCTCCATCATGATCTGGAAACCGTAGAAGAACTTTGCTTCGGCGCATTGAACTTCGGAAGAGAATCGCTCGACGAGGTTCTCGTTGACGATACCGTCAGACTAGCGAGGTGCAAGGCATTAGCAGGGTACCTCAAGTACTGAGAGGAAGAGACTACTCACGGCAGCAAAGAAAGCAAGGACGTGTTCGATAAAGTATTTTTCGTTCTCAGTCATCTTGTTTTCCCAATCGTGCAAGTCCATGGCGAGGTTGATTTCCTCGGCGGTCCAGAACGACGACTCGGCCTTTTTGTACATTTGCCAAATCTATTTCGATGATAGAAGGTTAGTATTCGGCTTGGGAAGGAGCAACCTGCAGGACAACTCACCTCTCGGTACTTGATTGGGAAAAGAACGAATCGGCTCTTGGATTCCTTCAACAGTGGTTCCTCGCTTTCGGGGAGGTCAACCTCACCAACAAACTTGGTTCGGTACTCCTCCAAAGGCTCGGCCTCGATCTTGGCCAGATCGGCAGCAACAACGGCAGCTTCATCAGCCTCGGAAGACTGCTTCTTGTTGGCAGGGTCTGATGTACCCCGTGCAGCAGCAGCAGCGAGCTTGGATGCCATGTTGGCCGACGATGTCTTGGTTTCGGGTGATGAAAGACCGATGGTGGATAGCGAGTTGGCCAACGGCTTGGAAGGGGTTTCGAATTCGACAGACATGGTAGGTAGTGTAGTTGGCAAGAGACTAAGGGCGAAGAAAAAGCAAGTGTGGGTGATGGTGTTTCGACTCCAGGTCTTTGGTGGTGAAACAATCTGATGCCAGAGCAAGATCGGGTCTCTAGGTCGAGCTTATATACCAGGGTGTCCTGGGATGGGAAGAGCGACTGCAAACCAGGGAAAGGGAATGAGGACGTGTTAGGAAACGCGCATCGCGTCCAAGACGAAGAGGATGAGAGAGGTGATCATTCCCGGATCATTCACGCTCGGGACAACAAATTGCGAATCACTGCACGTGACTCTCGATCTAAAGTGTCAGCCATTCTTTTCTGCAGCAATTGTGCCCCTGGCTCTGGAGTGTAATGTTTCCCCAAGCGGGTATCACATTAGTTGGCACACAGAGAGATAAATGAGCTGAATGGCTCGACGCGTTGCTAATCTGGCGATGAAAGAATGAGGTGTTCTTTTCTGTTTAGTGCCCGGTGGGTGAACTGTGTTTGGGTGCTGACTAGCCAAGATGCAAGAACACCTTCATGGCTCAGTGTGGACCCGATAGCCCAAGTTCATGGCATACCGCATATACAATATATCGATCCGGACCTATAGTCGCGACGATCCGAGCCTTTTCCTATACTACTGAATCGCATGGCCGTGAGGAACAGCATGCGCCAGTGAAGAGGGCGAACATCCGTACGTGAATATCGCAGAGAGGTCTAGACGTCTCCTGAATCCGAAGCGATTCTGAATGCACTTGGTAGGACAGGACGACGGCTGTCATGTCTATCGCGAGCGTTCAACTAGGTTGAGATGTACTTCTCGATGAGACGAGTAATGACACGCTCACAATAGCGCATTTCATAGGCCTCCGCCACTGGAATGGCGAAAAGTAGCTACAGTATCATTCGGGAGGTTGTAGACACACTATAAATTAGAAGGCGACTTGGGTAGCGCTCGGTACTTGTGCACCTTGCGGTGAATCGATGCGTCTTCCTGCTGTCCACTTGGATACCGAGCTGCTCGAATAACGCACCTTCAACCGACAATTGCACGTTTAATTCATTATCACTCGGCGCCGTGAGGCACGACCATATGACGATTAGGCTGCTGAGGCCATTCAACCAGCTGACATGCGACACATCAAGGAACTTGCTATAGTCTAGATGTTATCGAATCAATAAGGTCTTCTCGCTCTCGTTTCCTGCCTTGCTATTGTCATCGCTCCTTGGCGGGTGATACACGGTTAGAATTGCGACCAACTTGCGGTGCGTCGGAAATACGTTGAAGTTTGTGCGAATAGCAGTCGGCAAACCCACAGATGGCCTCGGGTAATGCATTTTTTAGTATACAGGGTGACAGTTAACAGGGGTATAGTCAATCATCTTTTGTCAAAAACCGACTCTTCTCACTGTCAGTTGTTTCGGTGAACGATAGACCCGCGTCTGCGCCCGAGCCATGTTTCCATCATCATACGTTTCTCCCGACAGCTGCACGAGGGGGATCGTCCATGCATCGAATAGACAGGAGAGCGGACTTACTCATCTCAGCCAAGACTGAGCCTCACAGTATCGCCCTTCCAGTCGCATTTCGTAGCATCTCAGTACGAGAAGACCAGGCGCCTCACCGTTCCCCGGTTCTTCCCTTTGCCAGTCTCTATCGCTACCCAAACCGATCAACAGAGGCTGCAAGCTGTGCAAGACAGGCGCACAGTCTGTGGCGTTTGCTGTGCTTGCGACCTTACGTTATGGCAGGTATGTACTCACCAAATGTATCAGACATGCCAGACAGCTCTGCGCCGGTTGCGATGACTTTCGGATAGCTCGTGCCCTGTTTTCAACCGAAACAAGCATTCGACACGGGGGATGCGGTGGTAAGTCCTCAGACTGAGTGGCACTGCTGTCTCTCGCAGTTTCTTCCTTGACGCCACGTCGTTCACGTTGTATCCTTTGGAGGAGCCGTCATTCACTGTTTCCTCGTCAATGACTCGCTTGAGATTCGTTCTTCCGGCAACATAACGAACCGCCCGGTTAATGTCAGCCACACAATCTGACCACTTACAGGCGAATAGAGAATGGGGGCGAGTAGCGAGCTGCCGCCATGCCACTGGTCAAACCAATTTGCATGCTCCAACACTTCCGCTGCCCGGCGAACCGTTGCGACTTTGAACGATATCTGTGAAATTCAAAGAAGATGGACTGCCACTCGAGCTCATACGAGTGAAAGTATTGTGGTTGTATGACGGTGGCTAGGGGAAGATCCGCCGCCGAGGCGCCGTGGTGGGCCAAATGTTCGACGTTTGACATGTGAAGGGAAACCTTCCAGCGCGTATCCTTCCGGTGGTGTGGCTACCATAAGGGTAAGCAATGACTTGAAGCTTTAAAAACCAAAGCTTGTTCACATGTCTTAAGAGGGTTTCCATCGGTCCATAAAACGCTGTTCAACCCTGTTTTAAAGCTAAAAAGCTTGCAGCAGTATCATGGCGTCAGTATGGATGACTGTACCTTTATTACGGCGACCAGCCACTCATGGCTCCTACGGAACCCACGAAGAACGCCAGCTGCTAGACACTGCAAGAAGGTCATGGTCGGAAGGGCTGCCGGAGGAGTCACCTAAATTGACCGGAGGCAGCTCCGGGGGCGAGAGAAAACCAGGTATTCCGCCCAAATTCCAGACATGTCGCTGGTGGGGAATGATGCATTTACTGGAGTAATGAATGATGAAAAATCTCCAGTCTCGTTCGCCATTGTGGTGACGGCGCCTCGCGATTCTAGGAGGAGGATTCCAGGAGGAGAACAAACGAGTGGCGAATAAGTGACTCGCGAAGGGTGAATTTGGTGATCGGTCTCGGAAGTTCAGAGTAC
Source organism: Naganishia onofrii (assembly GCA_030039215.1). Classification (NCBI taxonomy): domain Eukaryota; kingdom Fungi; phylum Basidiomycota; class Tremellomycetes; order Filobasidiales; family Filobasidiaceae; genus Naganishia; species Naganishia onofrii. The sequence goes on along the minus strand of JASBWV010000029.1, from coordinate 110,583 downwards.
GAAAGAAAAGCGCAAACTTATTAGGCCTCTTTAGTATTCTGTTACAATAAGCACACATCATTTGTACTCTCACTGTGTCATTGTGGGATACACAGAGAGTCGGTGTTACCGGGTCTAGTACTCTATTATACCCTTCGGCATTGAAATTACAGCTGAGAAGAGTTCGTCGTCGCTCAGTATAATCCCCGGGAAAACAAGGTGCTGCAAGACGAACAGCGCTACACCGCCTTGGCAACGACATCCGCATGGCACAGCTGGACTGGGTAGCGATCCAAAAACAAACGGTACCGGATCATTCATATCGACCATTCCGGACGCAGAGGCAGGATTTATTGGTTAGGAAGCAGTGATACGGGAACAGTGAAACAGAAAGGCCGAAAGTGGATTTGGTTGTGAGTCTGCGACGAACCTTTTACCTTTTCGTTTTCTCCCTCAATGTTTGCGGTCATCTTTCCCGCTGCTCCGGTATAATGGTACGAGCTTTGGCCTGTTTCTTCTTGTGTTCTGGGTTGGCATTCTTCGAACGATGCGGTTCATATTGTGCCAGCGGTATTCTTTCGTTCACTCTGGTAGGGTGCAGCTCTGATCGCTGAAGAACTCTGAAAGGACTATCCCATTTCCCACAGGGATTGCGGATGGTTGACATACCCTGTCCTTCAACTCGAGTGATAGATGTATCGCTTTTGCGACCCGGAATTCAGTTTCCGTTCCAGCCAAAGAAGCCGTAGCCAAAGAAGGCGGGACCCGAAGGGTATGCTCTCCCAGAGGTGTAGCGGGATAGGCAATAGGACAAGGCGAAGCCACCGGTATGGCGACGTCTGGCGTTGTTTTCTGTGCCTAGCATGTGTCTACCTGGCGAGCTATCGTCTGCTATCGGCAATGAAAGCATCCTTGTGTCTCTTCTTCGACTTGCCTTGGATGACGCTAACTCTGCATTTTCATTGCGCCGTCTAGCGTATTGATCGGGAGCAGCTGTTGCGAGGCGGCAACGGGAAGTACACTCGCACTATTTCGCTATACGGAGTCTACACGGGGTGTAGAGATCAGATTTGCAGACTAGCGAGTTCTGCAAGCTTACCACGACAATGGAGGTGGATGAGCAACGCGGATCCGATTCGAGGCCCACTCTCAGTAATACATCACATGGTACGGTAGCAGGACGTCCGCCAAGGTTCAGCCTCGATGATTCTGGCGGAGAAGGTTCAGGTCCCGTAGCGACGCACAATCATATCGGAAAAGCAAAGTCACCTTCGTACCGAAACGACCATATGACGTCCCCAGGACGCCCCAGTACTGTTTCACAACCGCCGCCGTTTGAAGGAAGCGTCTTGGGAAAGCGAAGAGCGTCGCTTATGGAGGAACAAAAGTTCCCCTTGCACGCCGATTTTGGGCCGGTGACTTCGTTATCTCTAGCTGGCCACTTGCGGAATGGAAGCAAGTCACAAGCGACGGAAGACGTCGTTTCTTCGGTCTTTCGTCGCGAATCAATGATTTCGCCGGTAGATCTGGCGCCACTGCAATCTCGATTCGACTCGTCGCGATCATCTCCGTCACGCCTTCTGCCGTCGCTGGCTTTGCATGCTTCGCCAGTACCGTCCGCCGATGCACCCGGAGAGAGCGGAAATTTTTTACCGGCGAACCGCAAGACACACGCGCAGAGCTTGAACATTTCTGTTAAAAAGGTCCAGGCTGATGCTATCAGAGGGGCGGAGATGGATCATGGTGAAGCCGAGGAGCATCGTCCCAGTCTGCCCGGTTTCAAAAGCCTTTTTGGAATGGTTGATACAGGTTGGTTTCACCGTTTGAATGATAATTAGGTTAGATTTTGACACTGAGCATATAATCACTGTTCAATAGAGGAACGACCTGTCCTCTCCCGCAACAATTCATCCGGCTTTCCGGATCTCCAGACCTTGAAAGCGCCGCTCTCAATGGCTTTAGGGCCGCATAGCGGTACCAGATACTCCAACGATTCCGGAACGACGTCAATATGGAGCTCTTCTCGATCTTCGTTCGGCACAAGAGAGTCAATATCGACTTCAACACACACTGGTTCAGCAGGTCTGACGCCATCGTCGACGACTTCCTACTTGAACTTCCCGTTCAAGCCACAGTCACCAGGGTCCGCTGGCCCGATACGACCTACACAGCGTTACCAGAGGGACAGTGGTCCCCAAGGAATCGGTACAAGTTTTCACCGAGGGTCAATGTCCCAGCCTAGGACGGACCAGGACACGCCTGGCGGCGATGCCGAACGTGCCGGCTCGCTACTGCTCGATCTGGCCAAACGACCATCCTACGTCAACTTCAGTGCTGAAGTCGAGAAGCAACGTGCGGAGATCCAAAAGCAACGATCAATGACCGAAGCAGAGGAAGCATGGAGACGGCAAAGTGACAACGCCGCCATACTGTCGGATGAAAGAAGACGATTGCTCGGAAGCAGTCCTCAACCATTGCCGCATCGCGAATTACAAAAGTCTGTCGAAGCTGCACTCGAGTCTGCGGCTCCGAGTATAGCGGAGCAAATAAGTACCCTCCCAGACGATGCGACACGGGCGGCGCGGACGAGGCTGCTAAGATATGAGAGCTATCCTTTCGGCTCGAAAGATGCGCAATCCACAGCACCAGGTACGATAGTCCCGACCGAGGGGACTGACATGCATCGTCGACAATCGATGTTTCCTCACCGAGCGCAAAGTGGAATCGTTGCATCAGAGCTGAGGAATTCCATCGACCGCTCGGACTTTGCTGGAAATATCCCACAGAATACCTTTTCCGTAGGCTCCGGCTGGCGAGAGCCTCAAGAACAGCAACATCGATCGTCGACAAGTTCGCAGAGAGATATGCAGTTTGAAGATATTGTGCGCAAAGCATCTATCGATCTGGTGAAACGGTCGGCTACATCAAGCTTGACTGGTACACCTATCACAGCTTCCAGGACTCTGGTATTGCCTGGTATGACGTCGGAATCTGTGATTCAGACGTCACCTGCGACGACCCTTTTACAGAACCGACCTTTTGATGCCGCGGAGGAAGCGAACGCCAGGGAGAGGGAGCAACGGCAATATACCAATCCGCAGATTTCAGCTTCTCCGAGCGCCCTCGCATCTCGCTCTACTACACCCCGGAAGATGACAAGCCCATCACATTCACGCAGCGGCGTGTTGCCTTCGCCCTTTATGCCAGGCTATGCACCACAACATGACACACAATCACAGGGTGGTGGACAGGGAATGGCGCCGCCATGGGCGAACACGGATGACCTTCGTCGCAGCAGCTTCCAAGTCCTAATAGATGCTACTCGTCCGGAGACTCTAGGGCGATCGCATTCCCAGCACCGTCACTCTGTCCCAATGGACATCGATCAGCAACAGATGAATCAACCGCGGCGTAGTCCGCTCCCAAACACTGTCGGACAGTCAGTCAGCTCGTATGCAGGACCGACAACCCGGCATGATAGACCATATGACTTGCCTTTATCATGGCATCGAGCCCATGGTGCCCCTCGTCACGACGAATTCAAGGCAGGGGAAAGTTCACGCAGAAGATCGCACGCTCACGATGCAATCATTAATGAGGGAGCAGTCCTACCTTACTACGACAATTCCGAAATGTTGGCCGTGTCTGGAGCCAATGATTCCCCGGGATTCCCTTCCGTGCTGAGAAATGAAGTCCACATGGAAACCAACAGTAATATCCCGAACTTTGGAGGCGCCTCCAATGCCTCAAGACACGAGTCTGCTAGGCCAATACGATATCACTCGAATCAGCCTACACCACAGCAACAGGACATTCCGGTGGAAGCTCACGGCCTGTACAATGCGTGGAACCCGGACCTTCGTATGGGTTCATACACTTCTTTGCCTCCAGGCCCCGATCGGACAGTGGCAGCTCCGTTGACGGCATCGTCTACCACCTTGCCGGGTCCAAGGTATACCTGCGATCACTGTGGCAAGAGCTTCAGCCGCCCTAGCAGCTTGAAAATACATATTTACAGCCGTGAGTAGAGCTTTGTGGTGTCAACTCTATTGCACCGGAGACTGAACCTCCTTCGCATGGCAGATACCGGCGAGAAACCCTACAAATGCACATGGTTGAACTGTACCCGTTCCTTTTCGGTGCAATCCAATCTGAAGCGTCATGCCAAGGTGCATCTCGAAAATAGCAGCGGACACCAGGCTCCGGCCGGAGGCGGGAACGATCATCTTCACATGGAATTAGGATCTAGTCATGGTGCAGCCGGCTTCCCGGGTGCCTCTCAAAGCTCAGGAGGGGCCACTGCTGGCGGTCCATCCTCTGGCTATTCCACTGGATTCCTCACGCCCCAGACTGCACAACCCCTGCCGGCGAATTATAAATCGGAAGGCTATTTTGACCTCTTGAGGGGACAGGCAAGACAGTCTGCTGCATCTCACTCGCCAGCGCCTAGCGGACTGTCGAAGCCTCCCGTGGGACCCACAACACATTTCGCATCGACAGAGATACAAGGGTACCTCGCATCGCCGTTGAATGCCGCGCACCCGGAACCTCACGTCCCGCCGTCGTCGTCGTTTCTGCATCACTATACACAGGACCCATTATCAAAGCAACGTATTTCCGATGGCGGTGCACACAGAGACCCCAATTTCAGATAGGAGAGCCTGCTTGGCTACCTCTCCACGACAACACGCGCATCCCGCCGACCACGAACCGACTTCGACAATGGTTCTGAACATGTACTCTAGCCCGAGGGGGTAGAAGGGAATATAATGAAGCGCCAGACGGACCGGCACAGAATCGCTTCCTACAGACCGCCATGGTTTCGTGTAGTAGATGACCCAAAAAGTATAAAGAATATAATACTGCCTGCTATTTTGGCAGGGCTTGAGCATGATTTATTGATTGGGAGCTGTTTGGTATGATGCTTTAGCACATGTTCAGCCGGAAGAGCGACCAAGGAACAGACGCGGCTGATGTTGAACACAATCTTCAAGCCAAGGGGTCGCTTGCATATTTTTTTATAGCAATAGGTACAGGATTGCGTACCACCAGGGCGGTTTCATCGTCACAACCTGATGATGTAACTACTGAGTACTGAGTGGTCGGTGGTCGTAACAGTATCGAGCGAGGGAGAATCTACCCTCCACGACCGACAAGGTTGCAAGCAAATCATACAGATTGAACGCCCTCCATCAGACTAGACTGTTCATCTACATACCTACCTATCTACCGACTGGTTAGCAGGCCTGTTGCTCCGGAAGATGTTGCGTGGCAGTAGCGTCGCAGCGTGAAAGAGGCTGCGTAGGCATGCTGGTTGATCCTGGAGAGTCTATATGTCGGATTTAGGCTATGTCTTTGCTTTGTTTCTTCATTTATTACTGGGTCTTCGTACAACGGACGGGCTCGGCGGCAGGTAAACGAGTCACTTTAGGGACTGCAGTACCGTACCATACCTCTCACCGATCTCATCCTCTTCTCTGCTCTTTGTGCCTTTGCTCTCTTTATTTGTTTCTTGCTTTCTTGCTGTTCGTTCAAGACTTAAGCGCCTCGTCCCTTTACCGGCTCACCCTTCAAATCCTTGCCGGCGTCCCAGGCCTTGTCACTCGCTTTCTGGCCAGTGGAACCGATCGCGCCGTCCTTTTCGAAAGCGGAACCTACGGCACCGCCTTGCTTCGCTGAAAAGGTGCCACCGACTATGGTAGGGTGGAAAGAAGAGGCATGAGGGTTAGTATGTTGTTGTGAGTAGGGACAAGAAGAGGGACGAGGAGAGAATGGACGGAGGGAGGTGAAAGTAGTAGGACGGATGATGTGGGAGGAACAGGAAGGAGAAGAGGAATCGGTGGCAGACTTGGATGGAGGAAACAGAAGGGAAAACGGACGGCTGGACAAAACCGCACGACCCGGTGCGAAAGGAAACGTGCAAAACGTGCAAACTCACTCTTCTCACCGACTTGTCCAACTTCACCATCAGCCCTAAACTTGGATCCAACGGCACCACCATCAGCAGAGAATGATTGAGCGACCTTTTTCACTGTTTCTCCGACTTTCTCGGCGACGGCTGCGAGCGAGCGCGGGGGTAAGGGAAGGGAGAGGTTAGTATGCGGATCATCAAGGGGGAAGGAATAAGGAACGGGGAGCGGAGAGATGATGAGCAAGCACTACTTACTCTTATCGGCGTACCCTCGTGCAGCGACGGCAGGTCGTGCAACTCGTGCAATTTGGACAGAAGATCGGAAGAACATTGTTCGGTTTGTTGTTTTCTGGTTGTGGTTGTGTGTGATGAAGTGGTATGTGACAAGCTGCTCAATTGGACGAAGAAGGGCAAGACAGCTTCAATCCGCAAGTTTATATACGCCACTCCCTTCTGTAAAGGCCCTAGAGCCAGCCAGACCGACCTGCATCCGCCAGTCTCAGCGATGACGGCATCGATCCCAAGCCTAGTCATTCAAAGATCGGAGCGAGGAGCGATAAAGATCACGAGATGAGCGGGAGTGGGAATCCCATAATTTAGCAAGGGAAAGGAAAGATGATATCATCGGAATCGGATTATGTAAGCTGCTTTGCTTTAGGAAGTAGGGGTGGGGCACCGCACTTGTAGGAGTTTCGAGTCTCTCGGGAGATACCGCGATCGATTGGTAGAAAGGTGGAGGTCGGTCTGCGTTTCAAGGGGCGAGCGAGCGACCAAGAATGAAAACCAAAAGTTGGAAAGGTGAACGGCGGGTCAATGTCAGAAGAAGTGAAAAGGTAAAATATTATACTGGTACATAGTGGCGTTTCATTCTTGCCATCCATCCGCATCTTTACGATCCCCACCGTTTCAATACCATTGACGTCTAAACCCGAGCAGAGCCGCCACCACGCACCATGTTCACATCCACCATCACCACCACCACCCGCCTCGCCTCTCTCACATTCACACTCACACGCACACGCACAACCCTCCGCTCCACCAGCACCACCTTCACCCGCACACTCCACACAACGCTCCCCCACCTTCGCGCAATCCCACCACCAGGCCCAGCACTATCACGTCCCGGACCACCCTCACTTCCTAAAGCAGACCAAGAAGAATTCGACGCGCTCGTTCGCAGAGCGGAGAGTGGGCAGTTTGGGGATGCCGGTGGTTCCCCTGGAGTGGCTGATATAAAGGATGCGCTGAAGAGGGCTGCTGCGGCTTCGAGCACGAGCACGACCACATCACAGCAATCTGCACAATCACAAACGCAGTCACAGCAGCAGCAGCAACCCACACAACAGCACCCGGATCTACGGAAACAAGCTCCTGCGCAGTTCGAGGGTGAGACGAACCCTTTTACGGGCGAAGTAGGAGGACCGAAGCGGGATCCATTTGTGGCGGGTGGAGGGGATTGGCAGTATAGTGGACGGGTGACGGTGAGTTTCTTTGTTGCGTTTTGTTGGTGGGGTTGTTGGTTTTTGCCGGGTTTGTTGGGTGGTGGGTCGTGTTGTGTTGGGGTAGAAGGTTGCGTGTTTCGGTTTGGGTCTGGGTTCGGGTCTGGGTTTGGGCGTGGGTGTGGGTGTGGGTGTGGATTGGACGTTGGACGTTGCAGATTGAAGATTGGAGGATGTTGTGGACATACATATAACGCGGTAGTGCATGAAAGAGCTGACTGAACTTGCTTGCCTTCGTTGTGGTCCGGCGTTCGCTCGTTCGTTTGTGTGCTTTCAGGATTTCTAAAGGCGAAATGAGGCGAAATCAAGCGAAATGGATCGAATGGGATAGAAAGGAAATGGGTTGGAAAGGACTTCGAGGTGATTCTCAATTCGAATCCGATTCCAAATCCGAACCGAAACCGAAGGGAATCCGAATCCGAAACAGAAACGAACCCAAGCCACAGCAAGGCGAGTCAGAAACGAAAACGGATCACACCCTTGGCGGAAATGAAAACGAGTCGAATACGGGGGAGCGAAAACGAGGTAAAGCGAATTCGAATTCGAATCGAATCGAATCGAATCGAATCGAATCGGAAACGAAGTCAAGCGAAAACACTACCGCCATCACCACTGTACCATCCACGTCCGACCCACTCACTCACTCACTCACTCCACGCACGCCACGCCAAGGTGTGCAGCCGATCATCGCTCGCAACAGGAAAAGAGAGGAGGGGAAGCGTAGTGGATGGAAGGATTGTTGGTTTTTTGGTGTTGGTTTTGGTGTTGGTTTTGGTTTTGGTATTCAATGAGTTAGGAAGTAACCGTATAGTTTGGTTTAGTTGGGAACTGGGTCGGGCGGGCAGGGAAGGGTGGGTTGTGGATTTAATATGAAAGGTATTTTGGTAATAACCTTTAATATGCCACATGCTAGACGCACAGACACACAGACACTCAAACACACAGACGCACAGACGCACAGACGCACAGACGCACAGACGCACAAACGCACAGACGCACAGACGCACAGACGCACAGACGCACCGTCACCCTTGCACACACCCACGCGCACCCACACCCACGCACACATTTTGTCACATGCACACACTGTCACAAATACACGTAATCTGGAAAACTTTCCGACGGCGCCTAGAGCGAGGTAGCGACGTAGCGACCCTCGTGACCTGCCTACCCATCCAAAACAACCTACAAACCTACAAACCCATCCAAAACAACCTACCTGTCTCTGGAAACAACAAGAACGCAAACGGAATAGAACTAGAACATGATAGAACATCGGATTGACGGTAACCGGGCTAATGGTTGGCAAGTACTGATTCTGGTCTGATTCTGGTCTGGTCTGGTCTGGTCTGATTCTGGTGTGGTGTGGTCTGGTCTGTCGGTCTGGTCTGTCGGGTCTGGTCGGTCTGTCGGTCTGTCAGTTTGTCCGTCGGTCGATCAGTCCGTTTGTCAGTTTGTCAGATTGTCCGTCAGTCGGTCGGGGATCCGCGGCCTCGTCATTCATGCCCCAAGTGACGCGGTGGCGCTCTTGCTCTTGCTCGTGCACGCGGGGCGTAGGCGAGTGGTAATACCCATCGTTCTCATCATCCCTCCTAACGTCTCCTCCGCTCTTCTCACCTCTCTACACCTATGCTCACCTATCCTGACCTATCCTCACCTCCCCTATGATGTTTGAAGGCACCAAGGACATCTTATCCGATACCCGCGTCTTTTCGGACCCGTGGTGGGTTGGTTGGATAACGCCCATTTGACGGTTGCACTATCTCTTGCAGGTGCCTACTTCCAGGATGAGGAGGAGCGTAGGGTCGCGGCAAAGGAAGGGAAGGCAATACGGAGGAATACTGTCGCAATTGAATTTGATGGATTATTAGTCAGCGTTGCGTGATCAACCCGGGGCTCCCCTACTAGTTTTGGTGTTTGCATCCGCGCATAGGTTCTAGGAAGAAACACGTTTATTGTAATGAAGCAAGTCAAACCATACCAATACCAATCAATAGCAGCCCAAACGACCTCGACTGGCTGGCTCCTCCCTTCTCCCTGCTCGGACCTCCCTCCAACATAAACGTACATCTCATGGCGACACATCCGCCAACGCAACCAACAACACAACCAGCACCGTCGCCGCCGCCGCCGCTCAGGTTCAGGATCGCAGAAACAGTCAAACGGTTCTGGGATTTAGGGTTTACTGCGTTTGGAGGTGAGTGGGTGTGCGAGGAGTGGCGTTTTCGAGCGGAGTGTGAATTAGTGCCTCCCGAGCGGAGCGAGAATCAGTGTCTTTCGAGCGAAGCGAGAGTATTGCGCCGCAGGCTACGAGTCCGGAGGACTCTTCCGAGGCCGTAGGGCCGAGTATCAGTACGAGCGAAGCGAGAATCCGTGCCACCCGAGCGAAGCGAGGAGATTCCGGAGGCCGTCGTAGGACGGCCGAGAGTCAGTGCTTTGCGCCCCAGGCGACCAGTCCGGAGGACTCTTCCCGAGGCCGCCGCCGTGCGGCCGAGTATTAGTCCTAGCGTAGTGAGTCCCTCGAGCGCAGCGAGAAGCAATGCCTCCCGAGCGAAGCGAGAAGATTTCCGAGGCCGTCGTAGGACGACCGAGAGTCAGTACGAGCGCAGCGGGATTCAGTGCCTTGCGCCGCAGGCTACCAATCTATAGGACTCTTCCGAGGCCATAGGGTCGACGATCACTTTCTTCCGAGTGCAGCGAGAATCAGTGGTTGTGCCTCTTTGGAGAGCAACGTATGCCGGTCGAGCGTCTTGTTGTCTTTCTTACTTCGCCGAGGTGCGCTGCCGTACGCGCCGAGTATGAGTGTCTTCTGGCTCTTGGAGGGCGGTGCAGGCCGCACAAGCGTCGTCGCCTTCACCGAGCGCAAGCGAGATTCCCTCTCAATGACCGTCGTATGACGGTCGAGAGCATTTCGCTTCACCGAGCGCAGCGCAGGCCACGTGAAATCCAGTAATTCTCTTCTCCCCGAGACCGCCGTCGCATAGCAGCCGAGAATCAGTGTCTTTAGTCCGCACCCTCCGTCCATCCGTCGTCGTCGAAAGGTCGGCGCGTATCGTGCTTCCATCGAGTGTGGCGTAGGCTGTATGGCCGTCTTGTTTTTGTAGCTCTGTCGCGCGTCGCTGTGCGCGCCGAGCATCCTTCGAGCGGCATCGAGAGTATTGCGCCGCAAGTCACGAGTCTACAGGACCTCTTCCGAGGCCGTACGGCCGAGACTCAATGTCTTTTGCCTCTTCGAGGGCGGCGTAGGTTGCCCGAGCCTCGTCGCCTTGATCGAGCGCAAGCAAGCAAGAGCGTCTTTTTTCTCTGCGAGGCCGCCGCAGGGCAGTCGAACGGTGTCGACCATCATCGAGCACAAGCGAGTATCGTATCAGTCTGTTCTCTCCGCTCCGAGGCCGTCTTATGGCGGCTGCAGCGTATAATTTCCTTCGTCGAGCGTGCCAGTGTAAGGACTCGGTGCACATGACTCCTCGAGACCGTCATAGGATGGTTGAGCGTCGCGCCGGCGCCTTCACCGGGAGCGTGTAAACGCCAGACTCGGTGTATATGCCACTTACGAGGCCATCAGTCGCCTCCTTCACTGAGCGCGCGCAAGCGCCAGACTCGGTGCGTTTGCATCTTCCGAATGCGTTGTAGGACGGCCGATCGGGCAGTGCCTGCATCGATCGCAAGCGAGCAGATTATCGCGCCGAGCCTAGGTTGCCTGGTACTGAGTCGCGTTGTGCACTCGAGCTTCCGGGGTAGGCTTTTCGTCTGTCCGTCCGAGAAGCCCCGTTTACTTTATCGAAGACCTGCCCGCTGCAGGTAGAGAGGATTCAGTGCAGGTGGATACTCCATTGATACGGAGAGGCCATGTGGCGGTTCATTCAAGAAGGCGATGGGGATGGAGAAGCAGCAGGAAGGCAGGTAGGCAGGCAGGCAGACGGATCGCTTTTTGCGAGGAGGTCGCCATGTCACGTCTAGCAGAACCCGTCCGTATGGACACTGGTCTGCTACGGGACATCTCAGAGGACCACAACGGTGAACAAGAAAAAAAGGACTTGTTTCTTTCCTTTTTCACCTTTTTTGTGTGTTTTCGCAAATGTCGTCCGGTGTCTTTTCTGGCCTGCAGTCATCATCCAGCGTGCATCGAACGCGAGGGACCAAGAACCAACCCCGCCCGGTCACCTGGTGAACAAAAGATCCGATCTCGCGAAAGTCGACTCGACATGGTCATTTGTCCCTTCGTAACCCTTCTAGCCTTTTCCTGGCTGACCGACTGACGAGCATGTGTGATACGTAGGTCCGGGTGTCCATGTCGTTATCCTTAGGTACGTAGGCTGTGTACCTTGTCATACCCTTAAGCGACTTATCTTGCCTTCCCTCGCCTCGCCTCGCCTTCCCTACGCAAAGACGCCGATTCGTAGAAACCCACAAATGGATAGACAGCACCACGTTCGCCGACCTTTTTGCGCTGGGGAATGCACTGCCGGGCCCAGGGTCGACTCAGTTGGCGTTTAGCATTGCGACTGTTCATGGCGGGATGGTGTGTGGGTTGATTGCGTTCTTGTTCTGGTCGTAAGTCCGCGCGTGTGTGCGTGCGAAAGATTCCACCTTGTCCATCACTAGCTCTTTTTTCCTACTGTTTCTGACACTAACGCTGAAACACATCGCCGTTTCACTGCCCCTCCCGTCCCCCTAGGATCCCTGGAGCAGCAGGCATGGCAGCCCTAGCCGCCGGCGTCCGTTCCTTCCCAGATAAACTCCCACCCATCGTCCTTGCCCTGCTCACAGGCCTCAACGCCTCCGCCGTCGGGCTGATCGCGTTGGCCGCGTACCAGCTGTCCTTGGCTGCCGTTACGGATGGGACGAGTCGGCTGGTGTTGTTGATGAGTGCGAGTTGTGGGATTTGTTACCACGCGCCGTGGGTGAGTCGTAGCAGCGGTTTCGGGGGCGTTTTGCTCCCCCTTACCCCTTTGCTGATGACGGCCTCACGGACTGATACTATTGTGTTTGCCATTTCGCTTCATGGTGTAGATGTACCCCGTTTTGGTAGCTTCAGGAGGACTATCAACGCTCGTATATGATAATCGACAGCGGCTTCTTTCTCCGATTCGGCAGAGTCGTCTTCGTCGTCGTCGTCGGCATCGCGATCAGCAACGACAACAAGAAACCAATCACCGAGATGCTGCGGCCGCGTCACTGCCATCCAATGAAGCAGAAAACGGAGAGGGAGGAACAGGTAAAGGCGAAAGTATCGAAATGACAGCGGTGGTTCCGGTCTTGACTCAATTTGCTGCGGATGAGACAACACCGAAAGATCTCCTGGCACCAACGCCGGAACAGGTTGTTCCTGTTCCGCCACTGGCGAGAACACGGTCAAATGGCGTCTTCACCGTGAGCAACGCCGCCTCTACTTGGCCTGTGGATGCGTATGGGAAGGAGGGGGATGTGCTGGCAGTGCCTCATGATGGGAAGCGGGGATCGGATGGTGTTGGATCACCAGCTGCGACAACGCTTGCTGAACAAGGCTTGCGGTATCGTCAAGCCCATGGCCATCACCGGCATGGGAACCATGACGAGACCCCGCCGCCCAATGCCCCTGCCCTTGTACCGGCGCCAAAGGATGATAATAATGACGAACGGCTACGCACGACATTGATGGTTCCCTCGAAACGGTGGGCATACAGCCTAGGCGCAGCTTTCCTCATCTCAATACCCATGCTGCTCGTCCTCCGTGCCAAGTATCCCCGTCCGGACGGGCAAATATCACCGCCCCGGGCGTTGGACTTTTTCGTGAACATGGTGGTGGCGGGCGTGATCATTTTTGGTGGGGGGCCGGTGGTTATTCCGCTGCTGAGAGGGTATACGGTAGAAAATGGTGAGTAGTCCGGGGTTGTTCCTGGCGGTACAAGCGGGGAGGAGTGTGAAGTGCTGATTCTCTTGATGCTTGGTTTGACGTAGGATGGGCAAGTACAGCCGTTTACGTTGTACTTTACTTGATTTCGCTTTACTAACCATCCTTCACCACCACCGCCCCACAGGTCTCCTCGCGTGACTTTCTCCTCGGTTTCGCAATCCTTCAAGCATTCCCCGGACCCAACTTTAATTTCGCAGTATACCTCGGCGTCCTCTCCCTCCCTTCTTCGCCAGGACTCGGCGCCTTGCTCGGCTGGCTTGGGATATTCGCGCCTGGGTTGGTGTTGAAGTTGGCCTTGTTGCCTTTATATAACAGTTGGAGACGAGTAGAAGCGGTCAAGAGTGTGTTGAGGGGGTTGAATGCCGCTGCGACGGGGTTGGTGTATACCGCTGTTTGGCAATTGTTCCTCGGTATGTGCTTGCCCCTGCTCCCCTCTTTGCCGGATCGCCGTACTTACATCCCTACCGCCTTGTAGTGGGATACATATACCAACCAGCGACGGGCCCTGCAGAATCTGCATCGACAACAACAGCATCAGGTCCACTGACTATCTCTCCCTGGTGGGGTGTAGTCGCGTCATGGTCTTTTGTCTTGACACAATGGTTCAAAGTACCGCCAGCTGTAACTATCGCCCTCGGCGGAGTGGCGGGGTTGTGTTGGTACGGGGTAGCCAGGTGAGCACTGCTGGGGCTCGTCAAGTAATAGTATGTGTACATACATCACCTCGATACCATTGGAGAGTTTTGCCAGACATGATTTGGCTTGCTACCATCCGTATACATTATGGGTCTCTTATAATTCTTAGTTTTCAATCGTGATCCCTACCATCTTTGTTGTCTTTGCTTTATTTGCCATTCCTCGCTTCTCAATTCACCTTGCTTCGTTCTAGAAACTATTTGCAAACGAAAGACGCTTCTGAATTCTGATCACCGCCTTGATAGACCGCCTGCTGAGGATACTACAGAGTTGCAAGGTTGAGGTCAGCAAAGCACTAAAGCTCTACAGTCTTCATCACTTACCGGGCATAATTTCCGGGTGAAACTAACACCGCTAGAAGCGCTATCGTTGCGATACTTGGTAGCGACGATATGGTCCACTGTACGATTCGTTTCCAGCCATTCAACCATGGCGGCTTGAATATCGTATTTCGAGTTGTTTTCAAGAGGTGGCGCAGTGTTTCTTTGACTTGCCGCCCCGAAAATCCATGCACCTTCGCCCGTCTGTCCGAGAACGCGTTTGTTAGCTTTCAAGGGTACCCAGTATAGCTAGCATGGGTTTACTTACAAAGCAGTGCCTCATTCCCGGTACTGTAAACAACTTGAAGTGTTCATCTGGGTTGATTGCTGAATTGGCCAAAGTGTATGCGTAAACGTCTTTATACCATTTGATCTGAAGAAAGACTGATGAGTACCTGAATAGAAGACTTTGCTCCGGATAGATCGTGACACTCACGCTGTTTCCGGGGGAGATAAGCTGGTCGTTCCAGCCGACGTATTGGATCACCTTGCCACCTCGAGCGAAAAAGGCGGTGAGATCAGGCGTGTTTGTCTGCAAGAAGCCCGGGGCGATGTCAGTCAGCGCCTTATGCCTCAACACACAGTAAAGAGACCACTTACATCCATCTGACCAGGGTTTATGTCCATTCCAAGCTTGATCGCCGAGGCATTCAGGGTGTGGTAATCCCAAGTAGTATCATTCAACACAAAGTACTTGTAATAATCGGTGGAGATTTGGTACGGTTCAGCGGTTGCGAGTCCCGTGGGGTATCCCAGTTCGCCTCCAGGCACATATCCGGAAAAGATCCAATTTTGATCGCCGTCCAGGTAGTTACTGTAAAGCTTTCTGAGCGATTCGAGCTGGTCGACTGTGAGGCATTCGCTGGTGTTGCTTTCTTTTCGACAGGTAATCAGCTGGGGACGGAAGCTAGAAAGTGAGTGTAGCCTTTTCAGCTCTAATTTACACTGTGGCTTGCACACAGAAGATGTGACGTACTCGCAGACCTCCGGGTTGGAGATGATCCCGTCAGTAACCCCGTCCAAAGAGTCGCACTGGCGCAAAGCTTCCTTGTGAATAACAGGCCAAAGGGCAGCAGGGATCCATCGGGAGGAGTTTACAGGCTGAACGTTCAGCGATTGATGAATAGTCCAGGGCTGAAGTCTTGCCATTGCATTGGCAGGACTTCCGATACTGCTCAAATCAAAAGGGTGCGTTATAGCAAGAGTTTTGGGCTAGCTGACGTCTTTTGACTTACACGACTCCATCATAATCTTCCGGGAACGACGACATTGCCTTGATCCCTTGTCTGCCACCGGTCGAGCAGGCCATGTAGTAGGATTTAGTGTGGTTATAGCCATAGTATTGAGACGCCAAGGATTTTGCGGCAACGGTCGTCAAATGGAGAGCTCGGTACGCAAAATCGATAATCGCATCGTCGTTTCTTGGACCGCCAAAGCTACCATCTCTGGAGATACCGTTGTGACCTGGCTCAAACGAGGTGAGCAAACATCCCAAATACCACCAGAGGAAGGAGCTTACCAGTATTAGTACCAAAAGCGACATAGCCTTGCTGCGCTCCAGCAAGCGCGATATCAGCGTATGGCACTATCGGTCGTACGCATGCACCGTTAACGAAACCGTCTACTCAAAGAAAGTGAGCGAAGACTCACCACCACCACTCCAACCTCCATTACCGAACCCCAAAGTCCTCGAATTCCATCCATCGGGCAGCCAGACTTCGGAGTATGCGGCCTTGCCGGTAGCCGGGTTCGTCGTAATGTTCAACTGCAGCCTGCAGAACGCTGGCAAACTGGAAGTCGTGATGGTTTGAAGCGGACTGCTCAGGTTGACGAATGCGTTGGCTTCATAGTACGTCACATTGAGGAGGTGGACGTTTGCAATGACAGGAGCGAATGTGGTGCATTGGTCTTTCCAGGCAAGTGCGCCGGGAACGGAGAGTAAGAGAACTGGTAAAAGGAAGAACATTATGAGGCCGACTCAATGAATAACTGTCCTTACTGGACTCACCGACCTAACCTGGAGTGATGGTGTACTCTTATATACGCTCAGGTAGGAACCACTTTGACCGCTTATGGTCGAGGTGCGGGGTAGGTCGTTGCAAGCCGAAGTACTCGTATGGAGCTCGTAAATCCGGGACACCTACTCGTACAGTACATCAGTTGGTCAGTTGCAAAGATCGGAATGACTGACTCTTAGGTTTGAGCCAAGGTCCTCCTATAACCTATAACGCTAATGACGCTAGTAATTGCAGGAACTACCAGAACTCCTTGACGCCGAAAGCAGCTCCGGAAAGCCGACACGGCTTGCTGGGTTGTGGACTGCAGAGAAGAGCTGCTCTAACTGCTGCCCTCTTCTTCGATGTCCCCGCTTTTAGATGAATGTCACCTCGGGCGTTTATAAACAGCAGCCCAAATGAATATGGATATTGAGATTAGTGTAATTAACATTTTGGTCTCCCGCTTTCCGGAAATGACTCCGGGGGCGGGGCTCATCCAGTGGTGAGCAGCGGTGTCACTGACATACCAAAAGCTACGAATTCGTTCGCTCCCTCTTTGAATGCATCTCTCTTCACCCCACCGGTCACTAGAGAACCACGCTGTCATCAGGTGCAAGCAATACTCGGTCGCCAAACGAGTCCTCCGCACGGCATTCTTGCTCCACGCAAGACTCGTCTTTTCACGATGCGAGTTGTTGTAGCATGAGATGCCTGTGTAAAGGCAAGAGCAATGATTGCCACCATTGTTGCCCCTCTGGACAGTCCCTTAGCATGAGACCGAAAACAGAGCAGACCGCTATCCTTACAATCGTAGTCCGATAGTCGGTAGTTCATGAAGAGGGAGGGGAAGGAGGACCTGGTAGACTGGTAGACCTGGTAGTGGTGGGAATCACAGCCGGCGGCCGATTACGCGTTCATTCAGCAGCTCAGCAAGAGATCACATTTGCTCTCACTGCGTCGGGGCGTGTTTCTTGCACATGAAGGGTACATGAGCCGCAACAGCCCGGAATATGTTGGCGAGATAGAAAGGTCATTTCATTTGAGGGCTCCAGCTTATCGTCAACCTCTCCCAATCAGGTCTATTAAACACAGCGAACTCTATCTACTTTCCGAAAAATGGGGAAGAAAAAGGCATCGAAACAGCAATCTGCGGTCCTTCCTGCCATCACGGCTAACGACATCCGCGCTGCCTTGGCCGTCCAGCACCCTGACGGCTTACCACCTTGGACAACGCCATTCATTGCCGCTACAGTACTGTATGAACAACTGGACGTCGAGGATGCCGGTGAAGACGAGAGAAGACGGCAAGAGGAAAAATCGCGTGGCGTCGTGACGATGCGAATGGCTGTTGATCAGATGAGAGGTATAGTGCGGCCTCCGCCAAAGGTTTCGGAAGACGAAATTCGAGCAGCATATGACGAGGTTGCTTCAGCGAAGAGGAATCAGGCGGAACAGTTGATGCAGCACGTGAGTCGGTTCGTAACAGGATCGTGAGCAGTCATGCTGACGGCGAATGGACTAACAGGCGATAGATCTATGCAACGGCACACAAGTGGTCCTTTTCGACTGGCTTATGTACATACGACTCCGGGATGAAAAATGGACCGAGGCACGACAAATGGCCCAGAAAGTTGTCGACTTGGTTCCATTCCACTATGCGAGTCTCTTCCAGCTATCCACTTGCTTTGAACACGAGCGCCAGTTCGTCAAGGCGCACATGACATACAAAAACGCCATGGCATTCTCCCCGCTCACGAGTGGCCGGCGCACAAGGCTAAACTTGCGAGGCTCAAGGAACAGTCGGATGATGAACAAGCTCACATATTTCGTGGTGATCCGCTGGCCATCCTGCCCCTGGAAGTCATCAGCGAGATCATGTTGATAGGCATGGAAAAGGATCCGTACTTTGTGCTGAAGAGTACCTGGGTCAACAAGAAATGGCGAAACACGCTTATCGAGTCCTGTCCCGAACTCTGGGGCACGATGCGACTTCCCTGGAAACAAGTCAAGGATTATACATTCGACGACAAACGACGAACGTGGTGCGATCGCGCAAAGTACAAATTCGACCGTTTCCAGATCGTCGACATGACGTGCGCAGGCGTCGACAAGATTGCGAGAGAGCTTGTCGCCAGGATGGAATTCATCAAGCGTCTCGAGGTTTCCGCGATTAGTAACAAGGCATTAGATCGTCTATCATCTCGATTCATGCATCAGTGCAACGAACTTCAACAATTGATCGTGGATGGAGGGAAATGGCAAACAACAGAGGAGGGCATGACAATCAGCGCACTGCATTGTCTTTTTGCCGGTAACACGACTTCGCTCAGGACGATGGAGATTCGCAACGTTGATTTCCGAAAAGATGATTTTGGAATGGACAGCGATTCAGAAGTTGGGTTTCGTGATATCTTTAGCTACTCCTTGATGAGGGCGATGAGGATCACGAGGACGCAGTCGAATGGGTGAAAAGTACCCCTTGCTTCGATCGCTGGAAGTCGAGGGGTGTTTATTCGACACTAGAACGTCCCCGCGTTACCAGGATTCCGAGGAGGAGACGGGTCGGGTTTCCGATGATGAGGAGAGGAAGAGAAAGAAGCCGGCAGGACCACCGTACAAGTCAGATCCTCTTCATGCGGTCTTGCGGTACGCGCCGAATCTCGAGTACCTACGTATCAAACCGGAGTGGACCGACCAGCTTTTCTATGGGCGTCAAGATGAACCAAAGACGAAGACGACGCTTCCGCGCTTGACAAGGGCAATCATCCCTCCTTCCAATCTCTGGGGAATCGATATCATTGCGCCAAACCTCGAAAGCTTGTCCTTTGCGATCGATGACGACAAGTTTCGTCTTCAGTTGGAACTCGACCCAAGAGGCCTGAAATCGCTCATCCCTACCATCGCCGAATCCCCTACCACCATCGAATCGCTGGTCCATCTGACCGAGATCTACTTCGAATGTAACGTGGCGGACAGCATCACCCAGCTCGAGGAATGGCTTTCACATCTACCAAACGTCCAAAAATTCTTCCTTCGCGGTGCACCACGCTCATCAGTCGGCTCACGTGCGCTCGAACCCGACTTGCCCGTCAACCCGGCACACGCAGAAATCACCCAGTCGCTCGTGGACCATCCGGAATGGCTTCCAAAGCTCGAGCATATTGACCTGATGTACTGTCAACACTCGGATGAAGCTATCGTGGCATTCGTACAAGGGAGGAAACGTCCAGAGAGCGAGGAAGGGGGGCTCAAGAGTGTTGTGTTGAAGGGTTGTCTGAATGTTTCCGATGAAGTATGTGAGCGAATGAAGAAGGAGTTGGCCGTATTTAGCGCGCCTGCGCTCTTGTCTCCGAAGACTTAAAGCCCTGTGGGATGCTACGGTGGTTGCAGCTCGCTGAACGTGGGATGGGAAAGTTTTCGGTATCTCGACGCAAGAGGATCTGAGAAGTTGTATGTAAGCAATGTTTGGGTAACAACCAGTATCGAGTCTTGTCTTGTCAAGTCACAAGTCTGTTCATACATTCGAGTGTCCTTATACCCTGGATGAGCCACCGGGCTGGCGGGGATTCCCCGAACTCATAACCGCGATGCCTCTGGCGACTCACGTTGGGTTTAGTTTCCGCTTCAAATCCATTGCAGAACAAGTGTTGGCCTTCATTGACGCACGTATCCCATTCCCCTGAGTCCTGCTACTATCCTTGTCCAAGCGTATTTTCTACGGAACAGGATGAAGCGTTCACCTACAGTTGGTGATATGTTCCTCTGATTGATCGACCAAGTGAAGCAACAAGCCCAGCATCGGCGTGGGTTCCTCCAGTCCTCCCATGTAACGGGCCCGTCCTTTTGTTGTGCGTGTCATCAGTGTCGAAATAGTCTGCTTGACGAGTTGGCCTCCGGAACATACCATACTCTGTGAACATTTATCGCCTGAGATCACGCGCTATTCAATTCCGACATTATGGACATCATCCAGCCAATCGCTCATCAGCAGCAACGCATAGTTATCTGCTCCATGCCGGTAGTTTCGCGCACGCAGAAAATTCGACCTTAGCATGATACCAGACACAGTCGCAGCTCGCTTTTGGCTTTCTGGAGTGAGGTATATAGTATATCACATTGCGGTCAGCATACGCAGTTGCTTACCAGCTGCACTTCCGTACACAAACAGCTGCCACTGCGAGCGGAACAGCCCAATGATGAAGAGATTGTCAACCGGGCCGGAGCAGCCACCAATAAACGAATTGCGCCTCGCCACGGACAGTAATCGATAAATCCTTTACCTCAATCTTTGCTCCAGTAGCATCTTCTGCTGGCTCTTTAGAGTGGCGTCAAATCCGCCGCCGTGGCGTCAATTGGCGGCTCTCTTCAGGTCTCTTTTCGTTTGCCACCCTTTCCCATACTGTCTTTCCGCTCCGCACGATATCATTATCGGCTGCGTTCAGCAAGTTGAACACGGAAAATACGGCCCATGTCTTTGAGAGCTGGTCCGGTACGTATAATTGGAAAACAAAATTCATGATTGGACAAACGTTGTCGATACTAACCTCAGTCGTCGCGACTATGCCAGTTCAATCTCTAGCTAATCCTGCCCGCTTCGCGCGATATTCAAGATCTTTCTTCGTTGAGCCATCACGTCGTTCTGCCTCAGCTCTGCGTCGATCTTCGGAGCTGGACCAGCTTTCGTAACCACAGTTACACCTGACAACCTACCCCTGCTGGTCTCGCGGGGGTTCATCACCTGCATATTCTCGTTCAACGCAAATTCACTCACGTTCATCGTCTTCTATAGGCTGCATATCGACAGCTATACTGACATTGTGGGCGTCCTTGATAGCCGCTCGTTGAGCATAACTACCCTCGGTAGGGGTGCCTGACTCATCACTACGGAGATCTTCAGTTGTTACATCATGCATAAGTACAAGAGAGCTTACATCTAAAGATGAGCTTAGAAACGCCAGCGGCGCGTTCATCAGCGGCTTTTTAGCTGGTGACTAGCAGCAGCTCCAAGCAGCGGCACAGAGGAGGGCTGAGGAGCCTGAGAGGTGTGAATTGAATATCATAATTCGACGACCAACTAGAACGGGCTCGTTTGTGTTACTGCACCCCGGAATTACTGTAACGTCTATCGCAATGGCAAAGAAATTGGCAAAGAGAGCTGTAAAGAGCTACCTCCGCTTTCTGCCATCTTCTCCCTCCTCTCCGCTCTCCGTTCTCATCAATATTTGCGGGATTGCGATCGCGGAGCTGATTGCGGTCGTTTATTGTTGTCCCAAGATGAGAGCAACTAAAGAACACAGAGGCGGACTTGTAGAAAGCTCTTTGACGCGCCGACGACAAGTTGGCTCCTCCGAACATGGAAAATCGAGCCGTGCACAAGGAGCGCACATGGCACAAGCTCACAACCTAGCTCGTGCACAGAGGCCAGGCCAGAGGCCGGAGGACCGGAGGTACATACGGGTCAAACGGCGGCAGATTACGAGAGGACTTTACGGACAGTGCTATGGTGCCAGTTTTTCGGACGAGGGTATACTGAGGAGCTTACTGAGGGTATGCAAGTACAGCACCCCTCAACTGATCCCGTCTGTCGTTCTGTCGCGCGTTGCCAGCTGCGTTGCCTGCGGATCTGTTAGGTGGTCGAAATCTGCCTTGCTGGCAGCTCTTCATTTTCACCATTTTGGCAACACGCGGAATGTCTTGCTTGTGAAAATCAGAATTTCTCTTACGTTTGTTTGTTTTAGGCAAGCTGTAGCTCTGTAGGCTACAAGCCCGGAGCTGCCTCTTGTGGCTCTGGGTGCTGAGAGTAGGCTGTAGCCGTCAGCCAGGCTGTTGTAACAGTATACAGTCTGCAGAGTCTCCTGCATGCTGCTCTGAAGATTCTAGACTCCAGAGTGAGATATGATAGATTGAGAGTTGAGAGTTGAGAGAAGGGAGAAGGCTCCAAACGATATTTTGTGTGTAATTTTGCACGACTACCTTCTTTCACCGCGCGATTTGTCGTGCCTTCCCATACTCTTCCCGCGTCAGATCGCGGTAAAGCGAAGATGAATTCTGCTCAGCCATCTCATTCTGCCACGAGAGAACGAGAGACCTCGTGTCGTTTTGCACCGAGGAGGCTTTGGTCACGACCAGCTACATACTAGGTAGCTCTCCCCTCCGATCGACAGCCTATCAGTCACCCATCAGCAAACGACATCTTTTGAAGTTTTACAGTAGTTTCGCGCAAACAGCGTCGTGTGTTGAGAGAGAAGATCGACGCTCGTTTTTTATCCGGACCCACTACGCTGAAACAAAACACGCAAAGGTTGACCGGCCGACAAAAGAGACATAACGTTACTCCCGACTAGAGAGCGTGGCATCACCATCCTTTGCAATCTATACCACACCGGACTTCTTGTTTAACGTACATCTGGTCTAGCATCTAATGAAAGAGGAAACGTGAAGTCGACTCGACGTTTGAACCGCCTATTTCCCTTTGTCCTCGACAATTGATCGCAATAGGTCGGAAGACACCAGGGAGAAAATACCTCGAGGAACCGCGCTACGATTACAAGGAAAATAAGGCCTCACCGGCACCAGGTCCTCGCTTCTCGAACCGCACGAAAATACAATTCGAATAATACCTTTCACTCAATACCTTCTCTGACCGAATAAACTGGATACAAACCTCACCATACCCGAAGAATGCAACAGCAACCACAACAGTCACAGCCGCAGCCTCAGCGCACGCCGAGTTACGCATTTACAGGCGGCAGGGAGATGACGCAGGGCAGTTCCATGGACCAGGGTGTTGGCAAGAAGTCGTTTTGCGGAGAAGTGATGCAGCAGGGTGCGCCGATGAGTAGAGTGAGTGTTTCTCTTGATATCGGTTGGAAGAGGCTCGTAAAGTCGGTAAAGGGATAGTCAGAAACGTTTGTTGGATCTGGCGAAAGAAAAGGAGTTGGCGAGCGGAAGAAAGTCATACAACGATCTACCGGAGAAGGACTGTGACTGTTGAATAGCGCTCTTGATTGCTATCATTACTTGCTTGCCACGTTCATTTCAGCGAATCCCGGAGTGATCTGTTGACTGATGTAGAAAGTATCAGGCGGTCGAGCCGAATCGCTAAACAAATTCCTCCTCGCTAGACACCGTCTCTTCGTCCGGAAGACGCTGGAAAACAAGGATACCCGTCAATATCACCCACGGGACAAGTACCGTATCAACAAAACGTCGCGCTCGTTGAAGGACAAGACGCGCATCGACCGAGTTTAACTCCTATCCAGCATACCCAACATGGCTGGAATTCCGATAATGGTATGCCGTCTAACCAGCATTCTTCACGCTCGTCGATGGAGATGATGCGGAGCAACTCGTCCTCCGCTGGTCAAATTAGGCACCGCCCGGCACCGTTGAATCTGCAAACGGGATCTCATATCCTCAAATCGAGCCAGTCAAATGAACATCTAAAGATTGAAGGTTCACCATTTGATCCAAACTTTCGTAGCGCGTCTGCTATGAGTTCGTCGCCTTATGGTCAAGCTTATCAGCAGCATCAGGCGCATCGTCTACACTCCGCGCCGAGTATGTCAAGTCCGACTATTCAGACGACCCAATCAGGCTTCTATGGTGTGACGCAAGTCAGTCCTTACGCATATCAGGTACAACAAACACAGCAATCTCAACAACAGCAACATCAACAACAGCAACAACTGCAGCAACAGGCACCGCTTTCATCACATCAACATGCACCTCAGTCAACGTCCGGAGTCTCTTATACGTTCTCAACCCAGCTGCCATCGTTGCAGCAATATGTTCAACCATACAACGGTCGGCCTGTCACTTCAGTTCCTTACGGGATGCAGCATTCATCATACGGCCAACCAGGACAACCACTCCAAATGCCTCCATTGAACCATATGGCGCATTCAGCGCCTTCATCTATCCCGCAACAAAGTTCTGCTACCGCAACGGCGTACCACGAGTTCCAACAGCATCAACAGCAGAGACCGAATCTGTTGCATACATTTTCGTCCATGCCGAGTGGTGGTTCTTCATCGGATCGACCAGAGTATACGGGGTTCAGCTCCTATCCAATACAACGGGGACAGGATCGGCCGCACAAGTGTGACCAATGTAATCAGAGCTTTGTGGGTTGACCTTCGACTGAACACGCGGGCTGGTAGCGCTAATCAATATCGTCCTTAGAACCGAAACCACGATTTGAAACGTCACAAGCGGATCCATTTGGAGGTTAAGCCATTCGCATGTAGCGCTTGTCGGAAACAGTACGTCGTCGAGGTTTCTACATGGCTGTGACGCGCAAACTGACTCTCTAATATTCTAGATTTTCGCGGCGGGATGCATTAACAAGACATTGGCTCGTAAAGAAATGTGTAGGCTTTGATTTGAACCCGAATAATCGTGAGTCATGAAACTCGTTTCTTGTCCCTTCCATTCTGATTTGTATTTGACATGCCAACAGCCGAGTATACACCACCCACGGGTGCGAACCGTAAAAACGCCGCAGCCATTCCTCGGCACTACCAAAACCTATCTAAAAAGGCACTTCAAGCGAAACAGGAGCGGCAACAACTGCAACAGGACCAGGGAGGAGGCACTCATCCAAGGGATGGATCGAAAGACAGCGATTCCGGGTCGGATAGATCGAAAAGTGAATCCGACAAAGAGGACGAACCCATTGATGCCAAAATGCAACCGAATCAATCTGGCGGTCCGTATGCTAATCTGCCAAGCCTACCAGCGCTTTCTCCCCCGACTCCGCTGATGTCTACCGCTCCTCAATACCCGAATCAAGGCGGGCAGAATATGGCAAGATCAGCAAGCCATAGTATGATCCTTGTTACTCCGGACGAGAGCAGCATCCACATTCCAGCACCAAAGCTGTCGCAAAAGTCCAACTCGAGCCCGTTCCTGACAACTCATTCACAATCGGTCTATTCGCACCTCATACCGGAAAAGTCTATCCAGTCCAATGGGCAGCATGGTAATTACGATGGTAATTCGCAATCTAGACAGATGGTTCCGCAATACTCGGTACCGCCTGACGCGGTAGATCCCGGTAACGCTGCAACGCCGAATAGTGGCGTCAACCCGGGTCAATTCGTTTGGCAGCAACAAAACGGTACTTATGCGCCTAACAGTATAGCTACAAGTCTACCTGTTGCCACAGCCGATCGGCCTACCAGTCAATCGCAACTTGCCATCTCAGAGGATAGCATGAAATCGACTGAAGGTTTGGTTTCTCAGAACAATCCGTATGTCGAAGTTTCCGCTGCATCGCCTGCGGGGCTTTTTCCCTTGCCGAAACCAACGAGGAATTCTAAAGACTACTTTGATGGAATCGCCATTTCCGATAAAAGTGCGCATCAAGCAATGGACGTGGGTAACGCTACCCCCTCCAGCACGGTTTCATTCGATCCAACTTTGCCGTCAGATAACCAGGATGCCATTCAGCGGCCTGTCTTCACCATGCCTTTTGGAAAGTCGAAGGCTGACCATCCTATGCCGGAGAATACCCCGACGGAAACGTCGCAAATGACGGGCCAATGGCAGAGATGGCAAGCACACTTTGTCTGGCTCTGGCTCCTGTTTCTACGCTAATGCGCTTCATTTATGCAGGCATCGACCGTCTTTCCCTTTCCCCGCCGGAGGGCAAATGCAACAACGTCCGGAAACTGCTCATTCCGACAACGGTGGATTCTCACCGCAGAGTACACTTCACCCGGGGATGCAAAATTCGCAAACCTATGCTAGGAGCAGCCTCCATTTTTCACATAGTTCAATAAACACGATGACAACACAACAACCGTCTGCTGAGTTCCCTCTTGCGCCGCCACCGCCAAATGCCACATGATCGTGCCATCACACAATCTTTCGCCTTTCTCCGTCTCGGACCCCCCTCTATCAGAACTTATGCTTGCTTGCTATTCGACCGTTGTATCAGGGATTTAAAGAACACTGTAAATTTGTATCTGACCGCATGAGGAGTTTGCCACGTCAATGACACTGGACATACCAGGAGCAGATCTCGGCGACTCTGGTTGCTGCCCTTGGTGACTTTCCTATTATCTCCGTGGGACCGGAAAGAGGCCCCACATCGTCCCGGCTTCTTCGGGACTTGTACGCTCGATTGCTCGAGCCATTAGGAATTATTATTGGAGGACTAAACGACATGGACTAATTTGATATGCGTGGAGCAATTGAGATATATAGTCCAGCTCTGTCTCCAATATGAGTGTCGTCCAACTTTCCCGTAACCCTTGTTGCTCTTCACGTCTCATTTCAATACCTATCATATTGTGAGTAAGCTCTCAGGACGTAAAAGTTGTGCCGTATATCAATACCGCTTGCATTCACCACTCCCAGACAAAATGTCCGTCAAGACCCCCACGATCAAGCTCTCGACTACCAACGATGAGATGCCTCTCGTAGGCATGGTAAGTTGTTCCTCACCTTTGGCTGTGTATGTTACGATTAACCCAAACTCGCGCGTACCAGGGAATGTGGAAGGTGCCAAATGAAGTCTGTGCCAACACGGTATATCAAGCTATCAAGGCCGGTGTCCGAATGTTCGACTCCAGCAGCGACTACGGAAACGAGAAGGAATCCGGTGAAGGTCTTCGAAGGGCATTGGCTGAAGGTCTCGTCAAGCGGGAGGAGCTATTCATTGTTAGCAAGCTGTGGAACACGTACAAGGTGGGTTGGATGTGCTGAGCTGTGGACGACAAGGCAGGCTTATGGTCTGAGAACAGCAACCGGAGCAAGTAGAGATCCAGATCCGACGACAGCTTCAGGACTGGCAGACGGATTACTTTGATTTGTAAGTCATCAGTGTTTCGTGACCGGTGCCAGACGTTAACATTCCAATCTTGTACAGATACTTAATCCACTTTCCTATCGCTTTGAAATACGGTACGGAGGTCTTCCCTGCTTGATGGAGATGTAAGGCTGACAATAGACTCCCCCATTTGGGTATGGTGCTCAGTGGACCCCGCTGTCAGCTATCCTCCCGGATGGTTCACTGCGGAAGGAAAGATCGAGCTAGATCGGGCACCTCTTCACGTACGTACCCCTACCCATCGGCTAGCCAACCCATGTTGCACCTCTGGTTACTGATTTTAATGTTTTTCATTTTTGTAGAAAACTTGGGCAGCTATGGAGAAGCTTGTGTCTCTCAAGCTGGCCAAGAATATTGGTGTCTGCAACTTTGGCGGTCAGCTGTTGGCCGACCTCATGACCTATGCAGAGATACCTCCAGCAGTATGTCAGATCGAGAGCCACGCGTATCTTCGACAAACAGATTTGGTTGAATTATGCGAGGCATACGGAATTCGAGTTATGGCATTCTCCACCTTTGGTCCTGCGAGGTATGTGTTGACCCAGTATCGATACTGTGGGCGCGCAACAGCTGATTCCGCTCGTTGTACCAGCTGGCTTGAAATCGGCGTGCCTTCTGCTACTCAGGTCGATTCGCTCTTCACCCACCCCGCGATCACCAAGATCGCCGATGCACACCACGTTACTCCGGGTCAAGTCCTCCTCCGATGGTTCACTCAGCGAAACATCATTGTCATCCCCAAGACTGTCAAACCTGAACGAATGGTCGAAAACCTGAAGAGCTCAACTTTCAATCTTACCGAGGAAGACATCGAAGCTATCAACGGTCTGGACAAGGGTTTCAGGATGGGTAACACCAAGGTCTTTGACCCTAGGTTGGCCATCTACGCTTAAGTCTCCAATGAAGCAGAGTTGGAAACAAAAACGTGGCGTGAGCCATAATAGATGACCTAATAAATCAAGCATTGTTGATTACTACATCACACTCACTCAAGCATTCAATGTGTTACATACACAATACAAGCACTACGTATAAATTGACCACTACCCTATACACAGAACTGGTCAGACTTCGAGAGATATTCAAGCCAGTCCATTTCCAAAATGAAATAAACTGCCGTTCATCGACCGCGCCCAGTCTTCTCCGCTCTTTGTCTCGAAGCGGACAGTCGTAAAGATGCCTTCTCGAGCTGGCGGAGCACAGTCGACGTCTCGTCAAGCAGGTCCAACGCACATTCTCGAAAATCCAGCAGGAGTGATCGTCGACGTTTGATCTCCATTAGAGACACTGCTACTTGTCCATGAGGTACTCTACGCAGATGGCGCGGGTGTGAGTCGTATCCCAATCCTTGCGGGATTCGCGAATACGGCGAGAGGCCGAGGAGCGGTGACGGGGTGCCATTTGACAAGCGATAGGGCGCGATTTGCGGAAGTAGATGTGGAGTAAGCAAGAAGTTGCTGCGTCCTTGTCGGGAACACGCTTCATGATGCAAACGAGGTAGGCCATAAATCGGAGATGAGGGTCGCGGGGTTAACGCATAAAGATGTTCGTTGGACGCAGTCGGGGGACCAATCCTTGATTGCGGTAGAGAAATCGTGGCTGCTACACGACTGGACTTTGAAGTCCGCTTCAAGAGTTCAAAATGCTCTGAGAGCTTCGTTGTCACTCTGTGTTTCGACGGAGGAGGCAGTAACACTGCGTCTTCCCTTGCTTTCCTCTTTCCTTCAGCGGAACCCTAAACGCATATGGGGAAATGATCAGCGGGAACTTCGTATCTTCGTAGAACGCGCTCGAGTCCACCTACCGTCTTTGCTCTCAGCCGTTCTTCTGCCGCGTCGTAACAACTGCTGCAGAGAGCTCTGCCATTGTGTCTCCGCGGATGATGGCCCAGCTCTGTAGAGCTGCAAATTGCGCACTCTGATTCGCCGTGTTTCGCTTCCACAGGTGAAACAGTTGCCGAAAGGATCATCGATTCGCTGAGAGGGCTCGATCTCGAGCACGAAGCATTGTCGTTTGCCGGAGATGATCCGTAATGTTCCCCGATGGACTCGACGACCTGACCGATAGAGCCGCTGTGTATCTTTTCATGGGAGACACTTCTGTCCCGCGACTGTTTCTTGTCGCTCCGGGTGCTAGCATTGGTCTGCCTAGGAAGACTCTGAGCGGTTGAGCGAGTGGTCCTTCTGAATGCCCGAAATACTCCCTCCGCATCTCCTGATACGCCTCCTCTACTGCTGTCGTCCCCACTAGGTCTTCTCTGGCTACTTTCTTTACTACCAGCGGAGGCATAGGGGGTCTTTGGCGAGTCTGGAGAGTTCGATAAAGTCGCTGGCCAAGGCGTCATCAAGTCGAAGCGGGACTGGTGTTCGTGATCGCTTTCCATTTCACGATTACTGACACCTGGGAGGTCAAGCTGGAGAGAAGACTGAAAGTTATACCGGCGGATGAACTTTGCGATAGTTCTCGGCGGCGAGGACCGAACAATTGGTTGGTAGGCGGATAAGCGATCAATCGCTCAATGTGTGGTGGTCGAAGA
Source organism: Naganishia onofrii (assembly GCA_030039215.1). Lineage (NCBI taxonomy): Eukaryota > Fungi > Basidiomycota > Tremellomycetes > Filobasidiales > Filobasidiaceae > Naganishia > Naganishia onofrii. Next base: position 80,912 of record JASBWV010000029.1, on the reverse strand, counting down.
AAGTGTGTGTCGAATTGGAGGTGTTGGTGGCTGGGAGGGGGCCTAGCGAGCCAAGGGATCAGACTCGCGCCTCTCGCTATAGATAAGCCTGGAAATCCGCCTAAAAGGCAACCCCTCACTGTCAGAAAGGAGTGTCGACCACCGAACGAGCAATCACTGACTTCCTTTGCCATAACCCTTAACGGGCGTTTACTCAAACGTAGGATCCCTCACTCGATCAATGGCGGAAAAGGTGGCCTATTACGTTCTGGGAGACGGCTGTCATAGGAAAGGAATTTGAAGCTTGCTCACCGGGCCCAAAGAGCCTCCTTTCTTTCATAAACGAGAAACGTATGAAACCGTTGTCAACCGGGACTGACACGATCACAACATGACGGCGTACTCTGTGCGTTTCAAAAAGCAATGCGCGATAGAGCAACAAACCCAGTTGTGAAACGCATCAAGGGCAGCCGAGAACCGTGCTTCTAACCAGTGGTCGGTGAACGCTCAAGGACTCTTATTGGTGACATGCACAATCATGGGAACAGAGAACTAATGCCGAAAATTACACATCACAACCTACGATATCTATACCCGATGCTTCTTCCACCCTCCTTTGACCCCTGCGAGCAATGTCCATTCTAACAAATATCTAGATTACTGATACCGATTTCCAAAGATCATGCGAGAATGTTAAATTCCGTAGTACCGACGAGGTGCACCTTCACCGTGTAATCGGTGTTGTTCTTGGAGATGGCGGCAACGCCCCAAGGCAAGTCGGTTGTGCTGCCGGTGGTAGAGAGGTTCTTTCCGTTGACCATGATGAAGTCGGCTGTAGTAGGGACGTATACCGTGGCATCGGAAGGATCTGCTCGAAAGGTATGTGAGCCAAAGAAGGAGGAGGGTATATGGCAAAGTGATGTATACTTACAGAACATAGGAGTGATGGTCCAGTTCATGGCCCCGCTCGAGTCTTTTCGAAGATCCAAAGAGACCTGACCCCGCGAAGTTGCGGCAGTGCCGTTGATCCTTGTCAACTCTCCCATTTGCGGTCGGACGTCGTAAGTCGCGTGGCCCAAAGACGTGGCCTTGACACCCATAACGTATTCACCTGTGTTTAGCAGTCTGTTAATTATCGCTTCGCGTATTATCTCATTGCCTGTAGACTTACTGAGCAAGGTGATTACACCGGTACTTCGGGATGCGACCAGCTCGGTGTCTGCGTTGGGTTCAAGATGCTCCCAGTAACCCTTGGAGAAGTAGTTGCCTTCGGAAATCATCTGGAAGTTGCGCAGTGTGAGTACAGAGATGACCGAATTGAAAGTGTATATACTGACAGGAGTCCAAACGCTGTTGATCAAATCCATACCGAGACTAGTGTTGCAGACCTCAAAGGCGGCGGCTGCATGATAGTACTAAGATCGACATGAGCACAACGAATTAGTGTTGTGAGACTGCGAATTTCCTGGAGTGCTTACAGCAGAGTAGGGTACTGCTTTGTGGGGATAGCCATAAGCGTCATACGAATATGCTAGGTATTTACCCGGCTTGCTTGGATCAACCAGAGCGGCACTCATCGTATCCAGAATAGCTTGTCGGTCCCCAATAGGAGCAACGCCATACAGGATAGCCATAGCGTTAAGATCTTGGGCAACGCCAGTCTTGCGGTCAGTGGAGATGTAGTAGAACTTGTTCTGCTTGTCGTATAGTTGATCGTTAATGGAAGCGTGAACCTTGTCTGCAAGTTCATCGTATTCATCCGCGAGTGTGGCGTTCTTCTCGAGGTCACGAGCGAGGAATGCGGAGGCCCGGAGTGATTGGTACCAAAGAATGTTGACTTTGCCCAAAGTACCTGTCGGAGAGCCTTCATAAGGCAAGTATCCGGGACTGGTGGAGTTTTCCCAACCGGCCCAGTCTCGGCCATACGACGAGCCTTCGGGGACAGTAATCTAGATTTCGAACATGAATGAGCGGATTGCAGGTAGCGATCATACGCGACCACCTACCAAACCGGTGTCGTTAGAGGCTTGCGACATCAAGTACTCATTTAAGCGTGAAAGCGATTCAAAGAGAGATGGGTATTGCTCGTTGGCCGTGAAAGTTATGGCTTCGACGTCGTTAGTTGCCATGACGTAGTCCTTGACCGCGGTGGCGTATTCTACCCAATAATTCTAGAGGAGAAACGGACTGTGAGCCGAAGAACCCCGAGCCGCTGAAACCATGTTCATGACTTACGAAACCGAGGAAGAAGTCGACAGGAGTGTTGTCAGAGGGCCAGAAGGTCTTGGCAGGAACCTCAGGCCATGCCCATGTGGCGATCCTTCCGTTTCGGTTTTGATCGGCACCCTATGAATGATTGCCCACGGTCAACGGAGCTTTGGCACGATTGAAGCGGGAAGGCTTACAAAGGTATGAAGGTTTCCCAGTACGAATTCAGGGGTGAACCAACTGTTGTAAACAGCTTTGGCAGCGACCACGGTGTCTTGAAGATCCATTCCTCTTCGGTTCCTTGCAGCACTGATCAGGACGTTTTCCTACAAGGGAGAAGGGGCATCAGCTGGTGCTGACCGATGCAGAGCATATCCAGGACTCACCAAAGTACCTTGTCCGTAGTATGAAGCCTCGGCAGAGACTTGAAGTTGCTGATGAGCGCCTGAGACAAGAGGTAGAAGTGAGCCTACCGCGTTCCTATGTTCAACTAGTATGATAACTTACCTTGGTAATCGCTGTTCAGGAAAGCCTTGCCGGTACTGTCGAATGCGGTTACGTTGGACAAGATGACGGCCTGACCTGTGACAGTTCGGTAACCAAAGGACCCCTTGGAAATGGGAGTCTCTCCGTTGATTGTCGCAGGGACAGCAAATCTCGCAATCTCGGTGCCGTTAAGACTGACGACAGCCGTGTTATTGTTGTAGTAGCCGAAGCTGAACCTCCACCAATCGCCCTCGGTGATGGGTACTGGCGAGGTGGCTTCTCCCAAGACGGTTCCTGCCTTTTCGCTGATGCCGTAAACAAGTTGGATTCGGTTGGGCGTTTCCGAGTGTTCAGAAGCAACGTTGAAGAGGAAGGCGTTCTTGACAGCGTCAGCTTGACTGTAAACTCCGAAACCCTTGTGGATGATGTGGGCGTTGATGTCAATAGTGTAGTTGGAGATGCCAGGGAACGACATGAACACGCCAGATGCTTGATCGTCGATGTAGATCCCGGCACCGCCGTGTCGGAAAGGCTTGTCGTACACATAGGCCTGTAGCATCGTAGTACTAAGTGTATGGGCACCGTAATTGAAGATCTTGGAGATGTTCTGCATCCTACAGGAGTGGATCAAGGGTAAAAGATACATGTAAGCTGTGAACTGATGTAACCAGCAAACCGTTGTGCCTACCATCCCGGTCCTTCACCAGAGAAATTACCGGCCACGTAAGGCTGGGGTCGGGGGAACGTGTTGACTGAAACGACAATCAAGTCAATCAAAGGCCAGCTTCTGATTATCGAGAAAAGTCAACCTACCGAGAGCACCAACCCGGAAAGCACCCGATCCCACCGTCAAGATTTCCAGCTTGGTGTAGCGGAATGTGGTACTAGAAAAACTTTCAATTCTAGTGGTAGCGGCATCGAGGGTGTAGTTCCTCTGACGGTCGGTGTTATGATCCTGGATCATCGTGTCCCACATGGTGTCTCCAGAGTCAACAAAGTCGAGCGATTCACTGTAGGTGATTCGGAGTATGGGCGTGTTGCTGCTACCGGCGATGTTGTAGAAGTCCATTCCAGTGTATGTCGCACCGTAGTCGATCTTTGCAGGGGCAAACGTGGCAAATCAGCGCAAGATACGGCTGGCGAAATCTGTACTGGACTTACGATGCATGATGCGATCTGATCCTTGGTCGTGGTCAGAACAAGGGGACCCTCGGAGGGTGGCCCAGGGTAGGACACATTGCCCTTGACCTGAATAAGTCGATCGGGCTGGATGACCAAAGGATAACCGTCCAGATACTTCCAGTTATGTGTCTTCTCCCATGCAAGCACGGATGTAGAGGCGAGAGTAACGGCGGCGAGCAGTTGACAGATTGGATTAAACAGCATGATGGTGACTTCGAGGTCGTTCTAGGTATCTATATCTATCGGTTTGTCGGTGGCAGTGAGCGAAATTGTCAATCGGAGTTGAGCGCAGTATTGAAGGGATGGCGACTAAGCAAATATGGATTATAGGGTGTAAATTATGAATTGGTGGGGATGGATTTGCCGCTCCTGCCACATCAAGTCCAAGATGCAAGGGGATTGAAAGAGGGTGAGGCATCTTTATAATACTTCATCGCGAGCTTGCTCAGGAAGATGTCTAGGGTACGTTGGTAACGGCAGAGCCGGGGCGTTGGAATCGATCATCAAAGACCACAAGGTGAGCGACGGAAAGGACGGACGACGAGCGATTTCCGTCGAGCGATTGAATACGAAGGATTCGATCTCGATGTATTGATTCAATAAATCATATCAGCTACCGACTCGGAAGCTCGAACGGCGCACACCTTCTTTTACAGTCAGCAAATGCTGTCCCGGTAACGTCCCGCTGTAACGAAGAACGGTTTGCCAGGCGAGTTTGCAACGCCATGGACTTGCAGGTTACTTTCCTTGGCCATTGCAGAAAGGCTTGTACTTCCTCTTGTGCACCCGATGGCGTTTCCTGGTTGTTGATGCACAGTTGGCGAACGTGCGATCAAGATGTCGTCCTGCAACCTTCAAGTAGCCTGTGTGAGGAGAGAAGACATTAACGGCTGTAGGTGTTATCGCATGGGGAACCTCGATAAGCGAAACGACTTACGGTGCAGTTTCCTGAGAGATCATCGACAGCGGTGCTGAAGAGCGCTTGCTGGAGAAAGTGTGTGAAGCAAGCCAAAGTCACCCAGCAGTTGCTCTGCTTCCGAGCTCGACAGGACGACGTTACGACAATCTCGAACATCCGCCTGCGTACCTGAATAAACTAGCCCTTGCAAACGTCCTCGGTTGGTCCTTTGCCGATATCGGGCATTGCGTCACAACGGGTTGCAGTTGCCCGACAAGGTAACGTATCAGTCGGTATGAAGGGACTGATAGGCACGGTAGAACGAAATTTCATCGTCCAGAAGCGGGTCCTGCTTTTCCGTTTCGATCGCGATCAGATTGCGACACAACAGCCATTATTCTTGTATGGTATGGATGATTCCGTGAACGGCTCGTGAACGCCCTGCGACACATATTCCAAACAGCTTTTATAAACCTGCACAGATAGGTCGGGAAACGGTCGAATATCAGGCGATAGGATATGCCATCTGCTTGTCATTCTTTGTATTTTCGTCGATACATGATGTTGCAACAACTTGGACGGTGATGGCTCTAGCGATTGTGGGCGGACCCACCGCATCCGGACCAATTGTTGGAAAGGCAATCATAGCAAGTTTTTCATTACGCTTCCTCGTACCTGTCGTATTTCCGGCTAGCCGAGACTTGCACCTCGGTAGCTGGCTCGATAGCGAGAGAAGCTGTAACGAACCGCCATACAAGAAGTGATATGTGCAGCTTATGTGCAGGCATTCGGGACGATCCGATGATGCCTTTGCTTGTCCGATCCGCTAGCCGAGCTATCAGGCTTCTTTGTGCTGACAACTCTTCGGCAAGTGTGAGGCATGACAGTCGCAACTGATAACGAAGGGGGGTCACTCGTGAACATTCAAGTTGCTAAAGATAACACTTTCTAAGCCCATGTTGCTATCATTCGGAGTCTTCAACTGGCGATGATTCGGAAGTGCAAGTCATGGCGTTGTAACACCTGACCGTGATTCTTTCATACCCTTGATTCCATGCCATTCAACAGATTCAATGGCGACATGCAGATATCTGTGCCCACGCCGCTCGTGGGGATGCAGAGACACCGCCACCGACTTCTGACCTCGATGATTCGGTACTGCATCCCACCTAGCCCAATCGGATACTCGCAGACCATCGATGGCGGAAGGAGCTGGAAACGGTGTTGACGGGCCTCCCTCAATCTTGTACGCCAGGAGATCGCTGTGGATAGTGAACTCCAATAGCTCGAGAGTTCAGCGCAGCGACTGAATGGCCGGTAAACCACTGTTCATTGTACGTTACCATATTCCCTATACACATACCGGCTCGGATCATGTCGTGTTCATGCTGTTCATATCCTGCCGCCCGTCTATAATACCAGCGTCGGATCGAAAGGTGACATTCCGGGTGCTTATCGTGACACAGGTTCAATGCAATAGTACCAACCGTCCAGTATATCTTCAATCGTCGACGCTGAACTAACGACACCTCCTTCCTCTTCCGTTCGCAGAATCTACCTGTGAGCCACATACATCCCTTCAATGTGACACTGTCCAACTCTCCTTCCTTGCCCCTCGAGCGTTTCCTCGCTTGTAAGAGCGCCTCGACATTTTCTTCTGTCCGGCAGCAGTCGGCAACATGGCGAGGGTTTACGTCGTTGCAGTCGATTAAGCAACGGTTGGTACGAGCGGGCACGACGCTTGTCGAGGTTCTTTCCTATGTAAGGTGTGTCTTCTAGGCAGATTATCGATGAAGCATGCGAGTAAATGAGAAGTGGGGAGCGATATACCGTTACACGAACGACTCTTTGGTCGTGCACTGATTCCTGTGCTTTCAGGTGCGACAGGGTTGTCTTGGGTTCCCTAGTGAATAACGCAGCGTTCCAATCGATATGCGGTGTCCACTTCGATTCAACACACATGTACTCGACGTCGTGTAGGGGTACTTTGTGAGAAGGACCCTCTTGACGGGATGATCTTGATGCAGCAGCAGGCGTTGGTGGATCCCGCTCATCGTCAAACATTGGCGGCGGCGTCGTTGTTGTTGTCGTCCTCGTTGTCATCATCATAATCGTCAAACAAGTCAAAACATGCAGCTTTTGCTGGACCAACCGTTTCAACCCGGAGAACCGCCTCGCTGGCAGTACATCGAAACCAAGTGATATCCCACAAAACAGACTGAAAAGACCCCACCATGCGTCAATTTATCAATCCATCCATCCATCCATCCATCCATCGAATCGGGCGTATCACAAAAGAATCGATATTTCGGATGCTCCGTCCATTGACTCGAGGAGCCGCTGTCGGTGTCGGTGTCGGTGTCGGTGTCGGTGTCGGTGTCGGTGTCGGTGTCGGGTTGCGGGACTTGATGAAGCGCTTTTACACACGTATATGAGCCGCCTGGCGAGCGTGCGATGATCGCCTTGTTGATGATGATGAAAGAAAATGTCGTCGTCGTCGTCGTCGTCGTCTCTACCATTGACCCGATATTCCACCATACTAATACTATACTACACTACCCTGCAAACCACACTCCGAGGTCACTCCGACTCACTGACTCACTGACTCGCCGACTCACCGATTTACCGATTTACCAACTCACCGACTCACCAACTCACCAACTCACCAACTCACCAACTTACCAACTCACCAACTACCCCGTTTCATGTTTTTGTTTTCCGGGTCGGGAGATAGAATCATGGATACGGATCTCGTGTGCGCGGTTTGGGGTTTGGGGTTTAGGGATTGCGGTTTGCTTCGAGGGAGCGGGTTGGGTGCGGGTGGGTAGGTAGGTGGGTGGGTGGAGGTTCCTGGGTAATCAAGTCAAGTCAAGCAAGTTGGAGCGAGCGAGAGAGGGAGGGAGCGAATGATGGGTTGAGCGAGCAGTCAAGAGTTGAGTGTCGAGTGTCGAGTGTTCGTACAGGAGTTATTGAGGCGCGGTCGGGCGACGAGGTAAGGCAAGGTAAGGTAAGGCAAGGTAAGGTAAGGTAAGCTGCCAGAAAGCTACGCGTGGTAGGTGGTGGCGGCGACGATGACGGTGGTAGCGCATCAGGATCATACCACCCGTCAACCTCTATCGGGGTTCCTTGCTTGCGTGGTGGTTCACCGCCATGAATTGACTGTATTATTAGCATTATCGCGGGATGGGCGCTATGCCGTGGACGAAAGAATGAGGAAGAGGAGATTCCTCTTTCTTCTTGGATTGTATTGGATGATTGATAAGTACGTCGTGTATAGTATAGGATGGTAGGATGGTAGGATAGTAGGATAAGATGGTAACGTATGTGTGAGATTCGATGTGGTCCTTTGATTTTTTTGCATACCCATACCTACAACTCGTAAGCGTGGTGGGTTTGGGACGATTGAGCTACTTTATATTATGATAGTATTTATGAGCGTGAGCGTGAGCATGGGCATGGGCATGAGAATTGTGCCTAGGGCTTTAGAAGAAAGGCCTAAATCACCTCGCGCGACTCTATATCAGACCGTTCCGAGCACCTTCCCATCGCTACTAGTTACTACCGCTAGTCACTACTACGACTTACTACCTACTACTACTACTACTTGCCTGGTTATACCATACCATACCTACCCTCCCACCGACTGTCCCGTCCGTAGCTCGCGCTTCCCTTCTTCCCTCTTGTCTTGTCTTCGGCGTTGCGCTTAAGTCAACACGCCCAAACTACTAACCGGGCGGGCGGGGAATGACGCGCAAAGGCAAGGGGGAGGATGATCGAACCGTTCGAACCGAGCCGAGGGAGGGAGATTAGCCATTTCAGTTAGGAAAGGGGTGGGTTGCTTGGGTAAGGGAGGGAGTGAATAGTAAAGGCTAGAATCAAAAGGATGGCCTGTCCCGCGATCAAGGAAGAAAGTCCCGCAGAATCGTCCGCGATGGCACAGGAACGGCGGGCCACGGTAGCGGCTCCCTCAACCGGCAGTAAAGGCAAGAACCGGATGCCTCCCTCCTCCTCCTCCGCCTCCTCCTCCTCCGCCTCCCTGCACAAACCCACCACCATCCCCCCGATGTACCACTCCATGCTCGCAGGCGCTGGCGCTGGTCTCGTCAGCAGTATCGCCACCTGCCCACTGGACGTGATCAAGACCCGGCTCCAAGCGTCCTCTGCGCCAGGGGAGACCGTCAAGAACCTGATCTCGACCATCTACAAGACACGAGGCGTAAGAGGTCTGTATCGTGGGTTGGGGCCGACGGTGTTGGGGTATTTGCCGACGTGGGGCATCTATTTTAGCGTGTATGATGATGTCAAGGATAAGTTGGGGAGGAGTATAGGGGGTGGTGCGGCGGGTGCGGTGGGTGGAGGGGAGGCAAGCGGGGCCGGGAATGAACAGTGGTTGGTTCATATTTTGGCGGCGATGACGGCAGGGGCGACGGGGACGATCGCGACGAATCCGTTGTGGGTGATCAAGACGAGGTTCATGGTGCGTCGAGTTCGGGTTCCTCCTCCCTCTCCTCCTGTTACGTACTCACACCGCTCCTCTCCCTTATCTTTCTCCTCGCTCTCTTCTCGCCTCTCTCCTCTCTCTCTCGCTCACTCCGTCCGCCCGCCCGCCCCTTTCGCCGCTCGTTCGCTCCGCTCACTCGCGCAGGCACAATCAATCATGCCACCCAACGAAAAACGGTACAAACACACACTCGACGCCTGCGCCACGATATACAGGGAAGAAGGCCTGCGGGCGTTTTATAAAGGTCTCGCACCGAGTTTATTGGGTGTGACGCATGTGGCGGTGCAGTTTCCGTTGTATGAGTGGTTGAAGGTTTGGGCTGGTACGTCCGTCCCGGGCTTTCCCTTCCGTCCTTCCGTCCTTTCAACCTTCCCGCACGCGCACGCACGCACGCACGCACGCACGCACGCACTAACCAGTATTCCTGTTCTCGTGCCGCCACCACCCCTTCCCTCCGCCAAACAGCAACAGAAAACAACGAACAACAACAACAACCCCTCTCCTCACGCACCATCCTCGCCTGCTCAGCGAGCTCGAAAATGGTCGCGTCGTGCGTCACGTACCCGCATGAGGTGTTGAGGACCCGGTTGCAGGTTCATCGGAGTGCAGCAGCGAGTGGGGGCGGGCGTGCGGGAGTGAGTGGGGGCGGGCGTACGGGTGCGGGTGCGGGTGCGGGTGCGGGTGCGGGTGCGGGAGCGAGTGTCAGCGGAGGTAGGAGTGCGGGAGTGGCCGCAGGTGTGAGTTCTGGGACGAAGGTACGGTCGATACATCCTATCGTGCCTATACTACCACCGCCATCACCACCACCGCCGCCGCCGCCGCCGTTCGTCGCTGCGGCTGTTGTTCCGAATGGAGTTGTACCCGCCGCCGTCGCTGGCGTTGCCGGGCAGACCATACCGCCACCGCCACCGCAAACAACGCCAAAAACGACGCCAAAAACATTCAACCCATCCATGCCCATGCCCGCGACGACGACGACAACTGCCGCCGCCGCCGCCGCCGTGCCAAAAGGCCTCATCGCGGAATTCAAGTACATTCTTAAACATGACGGGCTGAAGGGTTTTTATCGTGGACTGAGCATCAATTTGGTGCGGACGGTGCCTAGTAATGCAGTGACGATGTTGACGTGAGTAGTTGCACCCGTGTGCCCACCTATTTCCCGCTTGTCTGTCCGGGTGGGGAGGAGGGTCGTTGTTGGGTGGGTGAAGAAAGAGACAAGGCAGGAGAGGGATGTGGAGCATGAAATGTGGTGCGGGCGTGCTGATTGACTTGCATGCGTTGGCCTGGAATAGGTATGAATTGATCATGCGCCGGCTGGCGAGTTCATGAGCTATGTGGAAACTGTGCGCGCAAAAGATGGTCCAAACTACCCGTAAGTTTGCACCACCATGGATTCATCTGACACGTTTTAGATCGTTAAAATTATCGTCCGTTTATCTCTCAGCATTATGGCTTGCCACCCTCGAGCTTGACAACATGAAGAAGAGGGATGCAGGCGCGTACGACACCACTATCTCAAACGTGGTGCCAACCGGAAAAGTAGTACAAGCTCAGCCGGCGAACAACCACCCAGGCTTCAGGTACAAGCCCTAGAGCAAAGCCCACCCCGAATGTTTTGTGGATTTTACAAGTCGTATACAACCTCAATCAGGGACCAACAAGCTCTCCATATCGCAATAGATATTCATTGAAATAGCGTGTGATAGATGGTCTAGTTACACAATAAATCCTCTTTTGTTACTCGACATAAGGGGGCGTGATGCCATCCTGACTGTGCCTGGACGCGTTCTTGATGGAAACCGATTGAGGTCTCTGAAGCCGTCTCTCTACCTGCATAGTCACGGACAGTGCATCGACTATGGATCACTTTGAGACTCGTCATGCGACGGGTTTCAAGGAGATCATACCTGTTGGAGTCGCTAAGCGCACGGCTCAAGATTTTCGACTAGTACATGCATAAGTTGAAAGGATATACCATTTCACTCATTCTATAGTGCACAGATTATTTCTTCTTCGCGTGGGCGTTCGTCTTGGCCCCACTTACTCGGGTGTTGGCCTTGCATACAGCAGTGTTTTGTGGCAACTGGTAGGAGAACTCGATGGTAGTCAAATGCCCTTTGATGGGCATGGATGGCTTCGTCGTCGACGGTACGGGGGTTTCGGGAAGTCGGAGCTGCACAGGCCACAAGATCTTGTTAGCCTTCAGAGGAACCGACGGACCGGCGACTGCTGACATACCGATCGAGGTGGGAGCGAATCTATAGAGGTTTCGGGCAAGGTTTCAATACGCCCGGGGGTGGGAGTCTGTGTTCAGGAAAGATCAGTCTCCAAAGGCATCAACTCCAAGCGGCGCGCCGATACTGACCAGTGTTGGCACACATCTATACGCGTAGAAAGCGTAAGACTATTAGTACAGGCCAGCACATTCGCTGTTCCTACAACACTCACCGCCAACGGCGCAACAAGCACGAATGCTGTCCCTAAAGCACTCATCGCAGAGGGCGCAACAGTCTCGTCGTCTCTGAAACCCTTCTTGATTGTAAATCCAATCAATTCGAAGCTTCCTGTATCGTAGAGGCGTGGTCGGGGGCAGGTTCTAGCCCAGGGGTGCCTTTTGCTGCACGAACAATGTACGCCTCGCCTCTCCCGCCGCGGCCGACCGCAAGGCAAGGGCATGAGGACAAGAAGCGCTGCGGATCGTCTTGTTGAATACGATGAATTCGAAAGCTGGCTCCGTTCTCCGCCATGCCAAGCCTGGCGAACCTTGCGCCACAAGCGGTATCCACCCCGCGAAACCGTTCATTGACGAGGAACACGAGCGGTTGTTTGCCGTACCGCTCACGTGATTGTTAAAGCGACCGAGTATTGTAGGGGATAAGCGTACCTGGTACCCGCCACTCTCTTCGTCGAACCCGAAACTCAGGATGACTGTCCCCCATGTCCCATGCAATAAGCCTCAGCATCGAGATCCTCAATGCTTCAAGCGTGACTCACCGCTCCGGCTTAAACCCCTCTTGCACGAGTTTCTCAACAGCGTTATGATCCCCATCAACTATCACCCAAATATACAGGCGTATCAGCAGCCACGAACCCATTCCCTTTACATCCAATAGACAAACCTTGCGACGGGAGATGACGACTTACCTGGTTCTTACAGTCCGCCGAACCACGCCTTCAGACCCATTCATCATCTGTCTTTCCTGCGAATGGCGGATAGGTCTACGTCTCTAATCTAGCGGGCAGGACGGGCATAACAAAGAGTTAGCATTTCTTTCGTATACGGGAGTGCTGGAGGCGAAGGCAAGGCAACGAGGAGGAAGGGAAGAGAGCGAGGACATACGGAACGCGCCACGAAGAAAGGAGTGACTGCAGGAAAGGACTCCTTTTCCTATAAATTCGGTATAAAGGTACATTTTCATTCAACTTCAAACTCAAAGGTACCTTTATTTTCAACTTTCAGCTCTTGTACAATTGCACACCAAGAAGACCTCTAGTAGGCTTCTCTGTTGAGTCTCTTTCTCATTTCTGAACAACTATATAAACCAGAAACCCCCAAAAAAAGAGACCGTTGTACTACACTACTTTCGGCACCCTTTGATAGTCTTGTGATTCAGCTTTGTTGACCAAAGGCCTAGCTAAACTGCGACCAACATTGAGCTTCATACTACAACCCGTTAGACTAACAACTTGCGTTCAGAACCCTATATACGATTCCCTGAGTGAGTCGCGTTAGTTCACTCTGATCGAGCCGCACGCTACCTCAGCGCATCTCGACAGAATTTAAGGAATTTGCCTAATCCGCGCCGTATAATTCCAGATTCAATGAGGAGGCAAACCTTCCACTAGATACACTCTATGTCTATGTGACGGTGTCCTGTCTACTTCGTTACTGAGCTCGCTCGCTATCGTCAGATCACTTCCAGCTTCACTTCCCCCATTCAATAAGCTCCTACGTAAAGCCTCATATGCTGATCGGAAGCAAATGAACGATTCGCGGAAAAAACGGATCCTGCGTTCCTGAACCGAATAATTCGAGGCTCGGAACCAAAAGTGATTGACGCCTCATCACATACATAATACACATACACACATATAGTCAACCGGTTTGAGCATGGTCTACAACAATTCCAGTCATCCTGGACAGCTCTCACAGCTGCTACGCTCAAGTAATGGTTATCTCTGTCGGAGCCATCGATTTCAGAGATACAGGAGCGAGTCTCTTGGGGTTTCGACATCCCGTCAGACCTTGTCGATCTCGCCTCTGATCTCTTTTTATGATGAAGGTTTCTGAATCGGGGTTGCAAGGTATGAACGTATACCATATATTCTCATCACCACGGCAGTACTCAAGGTCCCGCTGGTCTGCGATGACTGACCTGTTTCGTGAATCGCTCTCTACTCCCAGCAAATCCTCGAGATGGACCTGATTGAACCAGCTACCATGGAGGACGACGACGTCAAGCAAAAGGTCTCGCCGGAAACCGTGACGGTGCTGGAAACGGAGGGTCAGCCGCTACGAGATGACGAGCAGAAACTGCATATGAGGTCAATCCTGGTTCTTCTTGTGAGTGCGGCTGCCGTTTTGGCGTCGAGCACGCGATGCTGATATGCACTATTCTGCAGGCAATTGGGCTTTTGAACTTTTGCCAGATCTATAAGTACGTACCAAGTCGCCCTGGATCAGCTATATTTACAGGCTGTGGCACAATCGCTGATGGCCTTCTTTCTTTGTGTGTTACACGAACAGTATCCTTGCGGTTTCAGCGGTGCGTACAGCTCATCGAATCCACCTCGCTTTCTCTAACGTACGCGTATTTGTTCTAGTTTGCAACAAATATCGCCATACCGCTGGGAGGCGCCGAAAAATCGATTTGGCTCTCCCAGTCTATCGCGATCGCCACTGCCGTGCTCTCTCCCGTCTTTTCGAGGGGTAGCGACTTATTCGGTCGGAAATACTTCGTCGTCGGTGCCTGTGTTTGTGGATTTGTTGGCGGACTCGTTATTGGCCGCGCAACGAGTATGAATATGGCCATTGCGGGAGCAGCTATCACAGGAATCTCTTACGGTGCTCAGGTCAGTCACGTTATCTGCAACTCAGATTACGCCTTACTGATCCTGACATGCCCGATTCTAGCCCCTGGCATTTGCCATTCCGTCGGAAGTCATGCCACGCAAGTATCGAATCATCGCTAATCTCGGTGCGAATGTAGTGAGTTGTTTCTTACTGCTAAATAAAGTTCGAGGGTGCCACTGATGTGTCTTGTGAGCTGTTATAGGCAGGAGGCATCGGTGCCGTGTTGGCGCTGCTGATCGGCAGCTCTTTGATGCGAAACCACCACGAGTCGAAGTTCAGAATCGTATGTGCTCCTGCAACATTTTGAATGACGGTTATGCTGATTTTTGCTCACCGTGCTAGCTGTTTTACATTTCTGTGCGTACCTTTGCTGTCTATCGTCAAGCTGGTGTCGCATATTGACATCTCGAAATATGATTCAGGCCGCCGCCTACGGATTCTCAGCGATCGTTTGCCAACTTTTCTACAATCCGCCTAGACTTGACAGTCAAGTAGGAAGCGTGGCTAATAGATTAGCATGTGTAGGTTATAGTCTGCAAGAACCCTCTTTCGCCATGCTAAACCATATGGCGATCTTAGATGGACTGGGTCGGATACGCACTCTTTACTGGTGCTTTGGCATTATTTTCGATGGGACTGACGTGGGGCAAGAATCCTTGTGAGTCCGGACATAGAGGCACGCAAGCCATTTGCTGTCTGACTCATCGCACCTTATCAGACCCTTGGAGCTCTCCGCACGTTCTGGCACCTCTGCTCGTCGGGTTGGGTCTCGCTGTGATCCTCATTATTCACCAATGGAAGGTTCGCCGGGATGGACTATTCGACCGTCACATATTCTCCAAGTCTCGGAATCCAGGAATCGTCTTCGTAGTTGTAGCTGTTGAAGGTGCTGGTGAGCTTGGTTGCAACACTATTTTAGCTTGGGATCAGTTGTGTTGATACGTTTCGGTATGTTTTCGTATTTGCGTGAAAGCGTTCTTTGTGAGTTTCTTTACATCTCATATTCATTTCTTGATCGGCCGACGCGAACCTAACTGTTCCCTCCATCTTTTTACAGGCTATCACGAACTACTACCCCATCGTCGCCGGCGTGGCATTCGAATCTGATCTTAGGCGTGTTACAACGATGTACGTGTGATGCGTACATCTGCGGTTGTTATAACTTACGCTTCCTTCTCTTCGATAGGCTCTCAATCGGTTTCTTTACCGTGTTCATTGTTTCACCTTTTATCGGTCTCTACAGCAAGATCTTCAAGGACGTCAAATGGCTCACCTTTTCGGGTTTTGCTCTATTCGCTGCTTTCTTCGGTGAGACTCCATTCTGTCATATCATTGTCCTGAACGCTAAGATGGTTTCCCCTATTGCAATATACAGGTGCTATGCTCAGTGTCGGACTCGAGTCTCGGACAGGGATGTGGATTTTCCCTGTGCTGTTCGGATTAGGGCTTGCTACCGGCCTTACCGGATTGATGGCCGCGGCTCAATTCGGCGCTCCAACGGATTCGATGTGAGCATATTGCTTGGAGAAACGGTATGCGCTCTTACTCAACCATTTGTTTTGTCTGACAGTGCGACTGTCAGTGCTCTTGTCATCTCGTCACGGAGTCTGGGAGGTTCCGTTGGGCTCGCTATATGTGAGGCACTTTGCATTGCGGATGAGTTGCAGCAAGAAACTGATGCGTATACTTCTATCATGCTAGGTACGGCCATCTTCAGTACACGCCTTAGTACCCAGCTGCCGGCGCAAATTGCCTCCCATGTTCTACCTCTCGGTTTCAACCCGCAATACCTCGGCCAACTAATCGGCGGACTATCTTCCCAAAACATTCCTGCAGTAATAGCCATACCTGGAATCAGCCCCGAGATCATCGCTGCCGGAGTCGTGGGATTGAAGCTGGCATTCATAGCTGCCGCAAAGTACGTATGGGTGGTCGGAATCGCTATCACCGGGGCGGCAGCCGTCGTTTGTCTTTTTATAGAGAACTTGTCGCAAGAATACACGGCGGTGATTGATCATCCTGTGGAGTTGAAGATGGAGACTGAGATATCGCACAAGGAGAGCTCGTAATGGCGGTTCTCTGGACGAGGGTAGTTTACTTATGAAGGCTTCTTTTGCTTTGTGGTTGTATGTTTCGGACTCTTCATAGATGCGCATAGACAGTAGAGCAGAAAACTCGCAGTATGAACGGTCTTCCGCATATCGTCGATGCGGCGTCATCGCATTGAAAGCTTGGCTCCTTTGTTATGATTGTGATGTCGACTGCCCGGCTGCCACACTTGATCGACGAGGCACCGAAGTTAGAGCAGTGCCATTGCGTGGTCCATACTGCTTGCTATCAATCCGCCTCCTCAATAGGGACGTCGAAAAGAAGCAAGGTGGATAGAACAGTCACCTGAAACCACGAAGGCCACAATGGAGTGGCAGTGGATGCAGGATATGGAGGAAGACCCTGGTAGCTACCTTGGTGCTGCAGGGCTAACGGTCCGATACCGGGAGCACTACGGTGACTTAGTGGTATGTACATTGGCAATGTCGCGCGCGTTCCTGGCGTATACTGCCGAGGCTATTCAGCATTAGAAGTCTTCTTGACCAGCTTCTTGACCTGTGAACAGCTGCTTAGATTGACTTGTTGCACCAGGTCACGAGCCAGTCGATGTCAGGAAGGGCCGAAAGCAAACTAAACAGCAACTTACAGGATATAAGCATGCCTTCATGTCACAAGGGAAGCGTCGACACCTTTCCAATTTTCGTATTCAGCCTCCACCAACCAGCTCTACCCAGTCACTCGTTATGGTAGCCATATCACTCGCTGTGCTTTTGGCATGTTTGCCTTACTTCACTCAAGCCACGGTATGTCGAAGTTTGTGAAAGAGGAGTCGCGCTGCACTTAGTCTCGTCGTATACATAGAATGGAAACGGTAGCCAGATCTATGAATTTCCGCTAAAGGCTACCAACGTGTAAGTTTTCTCCTTGTCTCCGGGCAGCCGACACTCATTGCCTTTCGCTCTTCATTCCCAGTCTCGCGACGGTCCCACCATCATCGGTATTCAACTACACTAGCATCTTCCTCCCCGAATCCGTCTCGCTCGCAGCAGCAAAAACAACCCCTTTCCACGTCTACCACCCCGACTTTCACGCCATCGTCGGCCCCAACCCTCGTCTCACGGTCGTCTGGTCAAACGACGAATATGCTGCAGCACACGAAGCACCGGTATACCACCAAAGGAGCAACGCACTATTCTTTGCGGCGAATGCGGGAGCGCCGCTTGGCCGTAGCGGATTGGATCAGAGTAACGTCGTTTGGAGGATGGATATCGGAGAAGCGACGTCGTTGGTAGCGAATGCGAAACTGAACGCGGAGGGTGATTATGTCGGAGGTAACGTTACGTTGGAAGCCGTACCGAATACCGACCACCAGCTGGAAAACGTGAATGGAGTGAGTCTGTCAATTCACGTGGTCCTTGCGTGAAGATCCACGCTAATTAAACGACTCCGTTCTGTTCAGGGAACCAATTACCGCGGACAGCTTGTGTTCATGACCGAAGGACGAGGCGACTCATTCCCTTCCGGAATCACGGTCGTCAATCCAGTAAAGCCATACAATGCAACCGGTGTGTTCCTTCCATCCACATCTCCCTTAACCCAACCTTCCACTTACACAGCGTTTATCCCACCTAGTCATCCTCAACAACTTTTTCGGAAGGCAATTCAGCAGCTTGAACGATGTAGCGTACCACCGCAAATCCGGTGATTTGTTCTTCACCGACCCTACATACGGATTCGTGAGTCTACTCTATAACATTATCCGCCGCAAGGTGGCGTAGACCGAACCATATGTCCCTCCTGTCTCGCAGACGCAAGATTTCCGACCCGCTCCTGGTTTCCCGAATCAGGTATATCGGTTCAACGAGGACAGCGGTACGTTTCACGTTTCCCCGCACCCTTGGGACCTTCACGACACTCATCCGACCGTGCGTCCCGTTCATCCTATCCTATAGGCCTGGTATCAATCGTAGCCGACGGGTTTTCGATGCCCAACGGTATCTGTTTCTCCCCTGACCAACGAACGGCATACATTGCGGATACTGGATTGGTGATGAAGGATCGCGATCCAACGAGACCGGCGACAATGTAAGTGCTTGCTACGTCTTTCCCTGTGAAATGAGCACTAGGTATTGATGGATGCGCTTGTTGCCTGTATTATAGCTACGCATTTGATGTTTCCGAGGACGGTGTATTCTGTAACCGAAGGACCTTCGCCTTTGGTAGGTTGTTTCCTATTCATGTCAACCCGTGACGTAAAAACTGATGTCGAACTCATATGCAGTAAACTCTGTGCGCTTCGAATTTCTCTTCATGACGGATGGCAGACGTTGATGGGCTGACTCAACTTGCGTCGTTGAAACTACAGGTCGTACCAGACGGCGTACACGTCGATGCCAATGGGAACCTTTGTAAGTCGTCGGAAACAGCAACAAGCACGTCAATGTACAACCACGAGCGCAACTACTGACCGTGTTCTCCTTTTCAACGACTTTAACAGACGCAGGTGTCGGTGACGGTGTTGCTGTGTACAATCCCCTTGGTGTCCTACTTGGCAAGATCTTCCTGGGCACAGGCGCGGCAAACTTTATCTGGGGAGGAGATGGAAAGTGAGTGTTCATCCATCCGCACATTCAGGCGTGCAACCACTGATTTGGCTTTGATGCATAGGATGTTCATCATGGCAGAGACCAAGCTCTATCTCGCTGAGATCTCCGCAAACGGCGACCCCATATGGAACGACTGAGCAACCTCGCGTAGAACGTGCAGTGTAGGCAGTTACAAGGACAATCAACTAGGATGACAGGAGAACGGGACGGACAGAAACAAAGATATTGTACGAGTACTGCTTTTCGAGGTGGCGCTGTCAACATGTTGTGCAGTGTTTGGACAGGTGGGAGTCACATGTGCCATTGTGCGTTACTGGTTTTTGACATGTATCGCGCTGCGATATCCTCGTCGACTGTACTCTGCTATCCACATACAAATATGGCGTCCGTGGCCTCGAGCGACTATATCTGCCTACCCTACCCTGCAGCTTCCTGGTTCTGAATCTAACACATGTCAGCACTCGACGTTTCTCCTCGAGAAATACTGGTTGCACACTACCAGAACGACGGGACATCTGTGGGCAAGACCGGCCGCGCGCGGAAATCCGGTATGTTCGTGCTCAACCATTCTTCCATCTGTTCGGAGACGGGAGAGCAACCCCTGAGGTACAACCTCTCGAGCTTTGTCGGCCTGTTGGCGACATGGCTGCCGTCCGCCCGTTGCTTGACAAGAAGCGCAGCGAGAAGAGGTTCGGGAGTGTAACAATACCGAAGATCTAGTTCCTGAAGTTTTGGACACAGTTGTGGATTTTCCGCGAGCAAGCGAAGGACACCGATATGAGCCGCGTCGACACAATCCTTATCTACAGAAAGGTGCTTGGCGTGATATCCGCCAGACACGCCATGAATCGAAAGTTTCCGTAAATTTGTTGTATGCACCAGCCAATCCTCGAGCCGAGATATTGTGTCGGCATTACCACATTCAAATGATAATTCTGTGAGATGGACAAGTGACTCGATGGTTGCAGGCGACTCATCAATAGTGGGAAGGTAAGAGACGGCATTTGGTGGTCCGCGATACCCAGTCTCGTGATTATGCCGCGTGCTGTCGTCCGCCAGTCGGTGAAGGTTCGGCGCAATGATGCCCATGCACCAAATGCTTGGTGGAGGAATGGCGGCTGACGTCAATCTGAACATCTGAGTTCGTCTGCCCGACCGATCTCCTTCCCGTTGCGAAAAGAGGCTTGGGTAATTTGGTTCGATCTGGAGATACTGAAGGTTTTGGGCAGAGCGCAAAACCGAATGCACTGGGTCCTGTTGATCTGGTAATGCTACCGCTGCGCCGTTCGAAGTTGAGTATATCTGACGTGGCGGGGACATCAGGAAGCTGCATTTGAACACGACCAATCGCTTGAGTCCTGTAAACTGTTCGACGTGACGTATCCGACCGTTCGCTAGAAAGGGATAAAGTGGATAGCTGCCATCGTTAAAATAGTCCACATGTCGTACGTCGAATGTTCTCAATTTTTTCTCCGTTCCCGGGGCAATGAAACCGCAGTGTAGCTGGAAGGGTACACCTTGCTGTCTTTCTGGGCGGCAGCTCCCTCCGTCAATAGCTAATTCTTGCAAGTTTGCGCACGTGTGTATTAAGCGATTCGCGAAGCTGTGTAGGCCGTCGGATTCGTAAACCGCGATGTCCAGCCGTTTGATCCTACCGATGACGGGAAAGAATGACTTGACAATTCTCATGGCTCCTGCCGGCCTCATGCCTCGAAACTCGAGAGTATTCAATTCATCGCCAGCCCGTTGATGCCAAACTCCCGCCTTCTCCTTGAACCTTGTCTTCTGAAGCCCTTCCATCGTGAACCGCAAGGTTCCCCATAATCCCGGACAGGACTGCGTGAGCGTGTTACGCCACTTTCTGTTGATCCAGCTGCTCTTCAAGATGAAATCAGAGTCATCCATTAACCCACACCGCATAATCATAATGAAAACTTCCAGCGGTAAGACTTCGAGCGGGTCGGTGTTCCGGATCTTGGTTCTCAGGGAAGGGGACTGTCGCTGGAGTTTCGCAAGCTTTGCCTGGTGAATGAGTCGTTGCGCGATCGGGAGGAGAGTTGTAGCGTTCTGGTAAGCGGCAAAGGCTTTGTGGTACTGCTTTTCGCGCTCATGGCATTTGGAGAGATGAAATAGCGATGTCGCTTGTAGCGGATCAAGTGCAACGAGTTTCTGGGCGGTCGCTGTTGCTTCTGACACGCATTTGACTATCCAGCAGCCATTCGTAGAGAATATTTTGTTTTCGATCAGATAGGTCTATTGCCTGTGTTATATTCCTGATCAGCAACCGTCCGGTATCACAGTCTTGGTAACCGACTTACAGCTTGCATCAACCGCTCTGCACCGTCTCTTATTCTCTCCGATGTCTCCTCCACTCCTCCCAGACGGTTTATCAGTCCTCCCTGCGAACAGCCTGGTTTCTCGCTTCCTCACCACCCTGAACGCCCCGCACTCCGAAAACCGTGTTTGCATTCTCCCTTTCCAGCTTGTCGAGAGTCTCCACCGCTTCCAGGAATGGGACCGTCCACCCCGGCGATCCATCAGGAGATTCTCCTTCCAGCAGCACTCGCAACGATTCGGCCATATTGTCGATGAGCGTCAGAGGTGCGTATTTCCTGTCGTATGCGATAAGCTCCGTGTATATGTATATCGTTCACTCGCGGTAATCTACTGTTGTAGTCGACACTTTGAAGAGAGAGCCGAGAAAATGGCAAGCTCCCGATGCTCAAGAAGGTGAAGCGTCAAGGGATCAACATCGATACTGGCAAATGTTGAAGAGAAGCTTGATAGCCGTGGAGATCGCAGTAAGAGATCAAACGTATGCATGGTAGTAACGGGCGGCTTCCTTCTTCCTTCCTTCCCGCAAGTCGCGGACGCACCAGATCTGCCCTTATGCTACAGTATGCCCCATCGTGCCTCACAAGCTGCCTCACACTGCTGTTACGGATTGAGCTGCAAAACCTGCCGAAGCGCTAGATTCTCATGGTAAAAAGTCTGGAAAGAATGGTATATTGCGTGCTATGAACGGGGTATCATCAAAGACAATGACTCCTCTTCTGCGACAATGGTATATAGAGGTTTATAAAAGAAACTATGTGGTCCCAAAGGATCGTACGAGGAGCGATCCGACCGAGCGAAAGCCCGCGAGGCGAGGCGGAGCGTCGTAGCATTACAGTAGCAAACCGCGGCGCTCAGTACCACAAAGCTTTGTTCCAGAAGACGGCCTTGGCATTAGCCAAGTCGTCGGTGTCAAGTCCAAAGCTGGAAGAGTTGGTGAATACGAGTTGTGTAGCGTTGGACCCGTATTGAGGCCAGTACGTTTTGTCTTCGGGCCAGAGGGCGTTCGGGTTGCTGGTGAGAGCGAACGACAAGAGGTATTTTTGCATCATGACCTGTAGAAGAAGATGTCATACTTGCTTGAGTATCTTATTCATCAGATAAACGAAAGGAAGGTTACTCACGGCAACCTCAGAATTAACCGCAGTGTTACCCATGCCACCGGCACCACCTCCTGCTCCACCAGGACCGGCAAACGAAGACGACATGGCCGAGGAGGAGCTCATAGCGGCAGCAGCAGTACCAGATGCTGCGCCGCCACTGCTTGCAGCAGCTGTCCCTGACGAAGACGTAGCGGACGCGGAGGTAGTCGCGGATGGGTCGTACCCTGAAAGACATGCGCAATATGGATGATGAGCGTATAGCAATGAATTTATTGCGGTTTACGCGACTTACAGTAGTAACTCTGGTCGGTACCGTGGGAAGCTGTCGAAATATTGACGAGAGCGTTCCAGGTCTGGTTCTTGAGCGCATGGGTGACGGCCAAGTTGTGTGCCGTCAAATCAAAGTGTTGCTTCATGTCCGAGAATCGCAAACCAGCGGACGTGTAGTCGGACTCGGGATAAAGAGCCAACGTTTCGTTGATGACAGCGTCGGTGATGGAAGGGAAGAAGATTCGCAGATAGGTTGGAATGTCGGCGGATGAGTTGACGCCGCTCCATGCTTGTCCGTTCGCCTCGTGCAGTTCATGCGTTATACAAAGGGGACCAGTAAAGTTGAATCGATTCTGGTAGAATTGCGCTTCGTAAGTGTCAGCAACGAATTCACCGTCGACTCGAGGTTGGTTCTGGTAGGTGTATTGTGAGGTGATGGTGGATGCGGCGGTTTGCAAAGTGGTGAAGCTAACGTTTCGCATACAATCGACGTGACCTCCGTCACAGCCAACAGTGGATGATACATTTTGCCAGAACGCTTCGGCATGCTCATGTCCAGCACCTGGAACGTAGCCCGGAGACATGATATATGCTTGATGGAACAATTGTTCTGCTCGTCCCGCATATCGCTAAGTAGGCACACATCATCAGCAACAACAAAAGTACTAGGAGAAGCGGTACCTACAGTCATTTGGAACAAGACTTGACTCGCACCGGCAGAGAAACCGACGGCGGTGATGTAACTGGGATCTCCACCGAACTTCGAGATGTACTCTCGAACCCATTTGTAGCCATGCTCGACGTCCTTCAAGCCCGGATTACTGGTACCGCCTTCATGGAGGTAAGTAGGACCGTTGCCAAGCCCAGCAATGTTGAGACGGTAGTTGATGGCAACGAAGATAAAGTCGTTGCGGAGCGCATAGAAACCTTCAGGCGTGTTCTCGCTTTTGGAACCGCCAGTGAAACCACCCCCGTACGTCCTGTGAAGAGGTCTGAGTCGTCAGGTGTTGCTGTTGCAGACCGATCTCAAGAGCGAAACTGACTTACCACACAATCACAGGTTTCAAGGTACCGTCAAGAGGAGGTGCATAGACATCCGCGAATAGGCAGTCCTCCACCGAGTCGCATGCAACATCGACAGCGGCGAGATCACCGGTATTGGTGACGTTCTCTACTTCCGGCCACTGAGGAGGCGCGAAACGCAAATCACCAACCGGTGCCTGGGCGAATCGGATGTTCTGGTATTTGTAGTAGGTCGAAGAGTTGCCGGAAATCGCCTGAACATTAGAGTAACCAAGGTCGATTGTCGGCAAGGTATCGTCGCGCTTGGAGAGGACCAATGCTGCGTTGGTGTAACATGTCAGAAAAGCCGGAAGAAGTTGAAGAGCAGTTACTAGCGAGAGTAACATATTGAGGTCAGTGATAGTTTAGAAGGAGGCAGACCAAGACAGCCGGAACTGATGGGTCACAGAACTCACTATATATGGTCAAACAAACTTTGTGAGTGGATCTGGAAGGAAGTAGAGGCGTATTGGTCCTGGAGAAGATCAACGGCAGCTGATTTCAACAATGCTTACTGCGGTGGGAACTAGTTCATCATCTTGAATGCTGCGAATTAACGTCCGAAAGCTGGTACGAAGCACCCAACACAGCTAGTTACCTTATTGAAATTTGGTCTCCTAAAGGCGAAGTAATCGCAGAAGAGTCTACTCTTGCTCTTGATAGCCTGCTCGAAAGGTTCCCGGGGGCAGATCCTAAAAGAGCTGGTGATGATCCTGTTGCGGCTAGTCGAACTTGAAATGGTGGTGCTGTGCCTTGTGACTGCGATGAATGCTTTCGTCAGGCCAGCAGATGTCGCCCTTCTTGGCGTCTTTCATCTTGTCACGCTACCGCTCCGTGGATCGCTTGAGCTGTGAGCTGGTGTCGAATGCTGCCTCTCGAATCTTCTGTTGTGGACTACCACCTCAACGCATTCATCTAGCTGTCAAACTACGGATGCGTTATTCACCCTCGCAGGCCCCGGAATTCTTCTAAGGCTAGTCACACTTCCTCCGGTTTCACAATAATTTAAAGCTCAGGCGCGAGGGAGCTCGCAACAAGGTGGGCCAAAATATATTATCGCATTCGAGCGAGCATGCTGCGCACATAATACGCAGCCAAGTGGATCGCTACGCACGAAGTCGAATCCATAGCATTCAAGTTCGAGGTCTCAAGCAAGAAGGGAAGCAAGATGTTTCAAGTATAAACGTAACCTGGGTAGCCTTTGGGATGCTGAGGGACATAAGAGTCCGCAACGCGAGATCAACCGAATACAATCCTGCAAGCCTTCGTATCTGCATGGCCAGACAGCAGCAGATGGTCTGTCTCCGCTGAAGTTCTCTCGAAGTCTACTGCGTTGTGTCCAGACTGCTGTGGAGGTTTCTCGCCATACTGATAATCAATCAGAATTAGCTGGAGTGGCGAGTCTCACAAGTACTAAGATGTGGACGCAACTTGTATATAACAAACAGATCGGCAGCAACACAACCGGAACGGCAAAATACGTGTGCGCTATAAGACCCAAGTTGTTGTAGAAGGGATAGATAAGCAACCGGCGATGTAGCGATAAACATCATATTTGCCATGCAAACCGGATATCAGCCATCGCCGAGGCAGACGATTCACTGTGCACTTGACGAGGTGTTGGTAGATAGGAGGGCCAATACCCCGGCGAAGAAGGAAACTGTAATGACGGGAGCGATTTATCGTGTACCAACAAAGCTCCAGGCAAATAAAAACAAGCAGTATCGTTCCTCCTCGTAGCAGGCCGAAATACCGAGGAGCAAACCGGTCACAAGGTGTCCATGGCGAGACGCGTTCGGCCATGATCCGGGCTCTTGGTTCATCTTGCGGCTCGCACTCAAATTCAGCAGCGATGTATGAGTCCTTGTCGCGTTTCGATAGGGTGATCTATTACCTGAAATCGGTCGGTGGTTAACAAGCTTTTCCCATAAGTACGATGCCGCACAAACAGCTTACTTTTTGGGTCGTGCCCCCTCTTCGGACGTTCCTCGCAAAGGAACTACGCCCTGCATTCGGCAAATTACCCAAGGTAACCTTCTCTGAAGCAGCCACACTGCTAGTCTCTTTGATCACTACACCTTGCTTCTCCTCCTGAGCAAACCCTAATCGCTCTCCCTTTCCAGCTTATCATCAATTGCTTCAACTTGGATGAGATTTTCACTGCATCCGAGCAGACCGGCCGCAAGAATCGGTACGCAACGCCTTTGTCATCCTTTGACCGTCACCAAGGTGGAGTAAAGGTGTCTAGGTGGAACCCGCTGCGAGGCCGCGGCTGTTCAGGGACGTCGTAACGGCCACTGAGAGGCGGCTGTCCTGGCGGGAAAGGTCGATCCATTCGGTCAACCGGCAAAAGGTTCAGAGCAAGAGCATGCTTCTCTGGTGGATTGTACATCTTCTTTTCTGAATGTACCTGCTATCAGAAGTCGCTGATCAAGTTGGAATTTATCACTCATCCACTAACAACATGGTGGATGGTGGAGTCCGTGCGTTCGGGATGAGACAAGCAGGATCCGCCTCCGAAACATGCACGGTTGTGATCGAAGTTACAGCCTGCGGTATTACGTATAGTCCTCCTCTTCATGACGTTTCCAAGCTGCTCCTCCATAGAAACTGTCTTCAAGACGTAGTCGTTCGATCTAGCATCGGCACCGTCCACGCGCTCGAATTGATAAGTGAAAGTTACCATGTCACCTCCTACAAAGAGCAACGAAACCTCTGAGCGATTCCTGGAAGACGACTCCATCGGTCACACCACATCGAGCAACGTTCAGCCTGCCGAACCTGTCATCGTGAATGGACAAGAACGGTTAGCGACAACAACATCTGATGGGGAACTCAGCTTCGTCGGGTTGATACCGCCTGTAGACAAGGGTCATGGGGTAGCGAGTGAGGAGCGTCAGGACGACGGACCGCCCTTGAGTGTTCGGTCGACGAGGAAGGAGCCCACAAATCCTGTCATGGCAAAGTAAGGACTCTTTCTATCCTTTCAACTTACCAGAGGACGTTGAATTGATTGCTTGATGGTGGCGGTGGCGACTACGGTAGGTTGGGAGAAATGATGAGTAATCTTCATACAGACGATAATCCAGACGGTATTATCTCGCTGGGCGTCGCAGAAAACTCACTCATGGTCAGTCGCTCTTTCTACCCAACGATTACACGGCAGCGAACTCAATAAGCTGAAGCCAATGTGCTCTAGGCAAAAGAGATCAAACAATTCTACGGCGAGGCATTTGGAAAGTATTTCAGGGAACAGGACCTGACTTATGGGGATTCCATGTTTTCGAGTCAGCGGTTGACAAAGTCGCTGGTAAAGTTCTACAACCAGTAAGTCACCTACTTACCTTTCTCCACTTTCCGCCGTTGATCTGGCTCATCGTGCTATGCCCAATCTTGATGTTGCTGTGGGGTCTGTAGTTATTTCCAACCGTATGACAAGATCGAGGCTGGTCACATTGCAACGGGTAGCGGAGTTTACGGGACCATGAACCACCTGTTGCATGTGCTTATCAACCCGGGAGAAGCGATCCTGACGTCGGCGCCGTACTACCTTGGCTTCGACGCGATGTGTATGTCCCCTCTGCGCTCCATTCTCCCGCTACACCAAATGTCTGATTCTTTCTGCGCTATTTGGCTGCGTCGCGACGTAATGCTGCAGGCACGAAACGGTGTGGCGGTGTTCTTGTTGGCGTTCCGATGGATATTGATGCCGATGGCTGGGAGTCGGAGGGAGATGTTGAGACGAGGATGGAGCGTGCATGGAAGAAATGTGAGGAGCGAGGGCTCAAAGTGCGTACCATCATCCAATGCATTGTGACGACTCGTCCCTGCTGGCGAGTAATGCTGAAAAGGTTCTGTCCGATTAGGTCAAGGTGGTGATTGTCACAAACCCTGGCAACCCAATCGGCCGAACACGTAAGGCGCATCCAACGGATCATCGGGGTACTCTACTGATGAATTTTCCTCTCTCTTACTTTCGATCCTTTTTCCTACCGATAGTCGAACGGGACACTCTCCTCGCGTACTGCCGATTTGCGGAGAAACGTAACCTTCATCTGATCTCGGATGAGATATACGCATTGAGCGTGTTCGATAATCCCAGTAGGTACACCTTGAATTGGCGGTTTGCTTGCTGACTTACTTGGGCGTTGTCAGACCTACCGAATACAGTGCCGTTTACAAGTATTCTAAATGTTGATGTGGAGCGGGAACTTGGACGGACGTTTAGCAAGAAACGGCTACATGTACGTCGGCGATACGGCTGAGGTTGGTGGTCTGTGTCGATGATACTGAAAAAGGTTGCCTGGTACAGGTTCTTCACGGCATGAGCAAGGATTTCTGCTCAAACGGACTGCGGTATGTTTTCTCCATCAACCAAGCTCGAAAGTCCATTTCTAATGCAGCTCTTGGCTTGTAGATTCGGTAGTCTTATCAGCCAACACAACCCCGAGTGTATCCGAGCCGTTATGTCCATCGCGCTGTTTATGAAAGTCAGCTCCCCAGCGGATACACTGTTCTACGGCCTTCTATCGTCCCCGTCTCCAGAGCTATCCGAGACTAGCGACACCGAGACGACGATGACAACAATCAAGTCAGCGACAGACGCGATCAACGTGTCTCAACCATCCGAAATCGGGGACTCATTCGCAGCTTGGTTCGTCGCTGAGAACCGACGTCGGCTGACGGACTCAGCGACGTACATGACCCAATGGTTTACGGATCGAGGGTTCAAAGTTTACCCGGCAAATGCTGGACATTTTCTTTGGGTGGACTTTGCGGACCGGGTAGGATGGGACACATGGAGCAAAGAACTGGACGGGTTTCATGGAGTGTTTGAACGACGTGTTTATATCGTGAGAATGAATTGCCTGTAGCGGCAATTAGCGCCCATCTGCATATTGTTTGTTGCTGACACTCTGCTTCCCTCCGTTGTAGGCACCTGGCTCGGTATTCCATTCCGCCAAGCCGGGGAAGATGCGAGTTTCATTTACGGTGGAGAGGAGGCTGATGGACAAAGCTCTAGCGAGGTTGGATGAATTTTTAAGTTCAGCGAATGGCATACGAGCGAATGGAAGTGTTTAGGCTGGGCGCAGGAGTTGTATACGGTTCTTAGATGGAAAGTAACGTTTCATAACTCATCGTTCGCGATAAATGACGATGACTCATGAGCCTAATACAATCTGAGCGGACGCCTTGATGCACGGAATTTCGGCAAGCTTGAAATCTCGCTCGTGTCACTTGGGTCGCTCCTCCGGACCATCGCGGTCGGCTGGACAGACAGTCCCATCCGTGCACAGGAATTTGATTGTATATTTATATGGGCTACAGTCATGGGGACCAGCTGTAGTATGTCGCCGCTTTTATTCTGTCATCTTGGACCGCTGCCGTAACTTGTCGCCATACTAAAAATTGGTTCAGGGTTAGCTGCATTACCAATGTTGGGTGTTGTCGCACGTAAGGCAACAAACCTTGTAAATAACAAACGGAATCGGCAGCAATACGACCGATATACATCCCAACAACGTACACGCCCAATCGACACCCAAGTTGTTGAAGAACGGAATCGATACAAGCGGCATAACTGCGGCAAACATCTGCCTCTCGAAATCGGCACTCGCCAGCGCCGAGGCGGACCATTTGCCGTACGCTTGCGGGAAGTAGGACAAAGTGCTGATAAATAGGAGGGTCGATCCCCAACCAAAGAACGAAGACGCGACGACGGGAACGATCCAGTGTGTTCTGCCCGAGCTCCAGGCGAACAAGAACAAGCAGATGGTGTAACCGAATGCGCCGACCATGGCTGGAGGAAAGTGGTGTTCAGGCGCGAGAGTGCCATTTGAGCGGTCGTAGCGAGGCTGCCAAGAGATTCTAAAAGCGACGCGTGAGAGAGTACGTGTGTTAGGATAAGCCATGCAAATAATGGTGGGTAAAGGCAACGCACTTGACCCAGATTATGTACCCCAAGTATGCGATGATGGCACCCACAAATATCGCCAGGTATGGAAGTCCACCTACGCCGAGACTGAAACCGTACATATCCTCGTAAACCAGTGGGAACGATTCAAACCAGCTATACAAGAGGGCATTGGAAAAGGACTGCACAAAAAGGGGTGGGGAAGAAATCAACTGTCTATTCCAAGGACATGATGTGGGCAAAAGATACAGACCATGTAGGCATTAATAGCGATTACGATGGGTTCCGTAAAAGTCATCTGAAGCGGCCTTATCAACGTTTGCGAAGCCAACTGAGAAACCGTCATTTGCGACTGCTCGATCTCGCCTTGCGAACGAAGGTCCTTGTTCTGCGTCACTGAGCGCAGGCGTTGGGCACGCTGGTAGAGGATATTCGGCGTGGATGTCTAGCGCCCCGCAGTGTCAAGACCCCAACTTTTTCACCCTTGGCCAGCGATGATAGATACTCACCTCGGGCATCGTAAATGACAGGAAGATGACACCTAATGCTCCGAACCAAGCCATCTAGCAGATGAAAGTGCATGAGTGTTGTGCGTGTTGTAGAGGGTGGCAACTACGAATGTGTGTACCAACCTCCCAGATACCCCATCGCCAGCCCTTGTCCTGTATCAAGAACCCCGCGACGGTCGGAGTCAGCGAAGGGCATGTCGCAGCAAAAATGACTGGAATCATCGAAGAAACATTGGGCGCGGTTAGATACCTGGTACTGTTCTTTTCGTAAACGGAGGGGGACTGACGCCAAAACGCAAATGCGTATGGTCTCTCCCTTGTGGGAAAGACATCGGATATGGAGCTACCACCCGTTGCCAACGCAGGCGAAGCGGCAAAACCAGCCCTTGCAAAAAGGAACGGACGAACAAATGTAAGCATCTATGCAAAAACGCACGAAAGGGTAACGAGCCCGCAGACTGGAACCAGCATGCCTCACATACAGAAACCGGAGAACCAATAATCCCGCAAAATTCTGCACTAACGCCGTGGGGATTTGCAGTATTGTGAACAAGAGCAGCGTGATGATGTACGGCTTGTTCCGCCCGATCCCTGGAATCTCGCTGATTGGTGAAAGGATCAATGGCCCAAACCCGAGTCCGAGGATGTAGAGCGTGGTACCGAGTGTTGCTTTTACGTGTCCTATGTGGAATTCTGACATGATGAATTTGACCCCGGGTGAAAGGACGGGCGAGGCAATATCGATGATGAATGTGAGGAGGCAGATGTCAAGTACGACGAGCCAGCGACGCCAGAGTGGCCAGTTGAGTGGGTTGTCTGGGTCGTCTGTGTGCGTAGACGTGGCAAAGAAGTAAGCATTCGTCCTTTTCCCTGGCAGGCTTGATGACTTACTGTCGCCATACCAATCCACTAACAGAGGATCTTCTTCGTCTTGATGACCGAGTGCCAACAAGCTCTCGCTCCGAACTCCCGCCGCACCAGCATTCCCTATCAGCGTCATCTCACTAGCATTCAACCCCTCTCTCGCCGTTCGCTGATTATTGACTTTATCCTTGACTGAACCCCAGACGGGAGCGATTCGAATCGGTTTACGCTCCCGTTCGTTTGCGACATGCTTGAACTCGTTCCGTACCGCTGCTCTTGTGCGATATGCGGACAAGGAGGCTTCATTCTGGTTGTACCGTTGCGGGACTTGGAACCGCGCTTGTTGCTCTTGATACGGGAGGAGTTTCCCTCGCGATGCAAAGTTGAGGAATTGTCCGAGAGGCTATGGTAGGCGGATGAAGGACGAGTCATGTAAGTGGGCTGCAAATGCAAAGACGGACAGAAGGCCCTGTTCGACGTACCGTATCACGCAGAACGCAAGCCATAACTGATCCGGGCTGATCATCTTGTCGCTTTGTGAACTTGACAGCTGTCCTTGAGAGCACCTCAAGCTTTATAAGCCCAGTCTCCACAACCTATAACTTAGCCAGTTTCCGATCCTTGCAGCTATTCTTGCTGTTACTGTAAGCTAAACTATTTTGAGTACAGTACCTGATGCGGGAATCTTTGTTGTGAAGAGGTGAACGAACAAGTGACTGTTTCTAGTGAGCTTTCTAGTGTTGATCGCATGACGTAGAAATGAGACAGATTAGATTAGATTAAAGTGTCAAAGCAGTACAAGTGGAATCCGATCGAAGCTACGTAGTGAACTCAACTATTTATCTTTCCGATGCACTCACGTCATGACCGATATAATAAACTTCAAACACGATCCCGCCTCGTCTCTCGCGATGATTGTCCACCCTGTCAAACCTCACTCAAACGATGATATCGCCAGCAGAAATCAATCAAGCCGCCGGACGTACACTCAAGCACGCCGTTGTCAGCCTTCCCGCATCGGACAACGTTTCCCCTGCTGAACCTGTTTCCGAGAATGGACAAAATGGCGGTCAACAAGAGCATTTGGCAACGACGACGGCGAATGGGGAGTTGAGCTTTGTTGGGCTTGCGTCGGGTAAGGGAGACCACGGAGTCGTGGAAGCTGAGAGTGAGACTGCGGGTAGACCGCGCTTGAGTGTACGAGTCACGAGCAAGGAGCCAACAAACCCCGTCATGGCAAAGCAAGTACCCTTACCTACTCACATATACTATGTCCAACCCTGCTGCAGTTGATGAAAGCTGATATTGCATGTGACACGGATTACGACTCTCTTAGATTGGGAGAAATGATGAAAAATGCTCATCGAGACGATAATCCGAATGGTATCATCTCGCTTGGCGTCGCAGAGAACTCACTCATGGTACGTTGAGACTTCGCTTTCCAGCCTTGACGGCGATTATCGCGACGAACGCTGAAAGTGACCTTGAACCGGGAGGAAGGCAAAAGAGGTCAAACAGTTTTACGCAGAAGCGTTTGGAAAGTACTTCCGAGAGGATGATTTGACGTATGGTGATTCATTGTTCGCTAGTCAGCGACTGACAAAATCCCTGGTGGAATTCTACAACCAGTGAGTGCAGAGGTTTTCCTCCTAGGCTCCCTGTCTCTGAGCTTCCGGATGTATGAATCCTTTCAGCTACTTTCACCCGCATTACAATCTCGACATCAGCCACATCGCGACGGGGAACGGGGTATACTCGACGCTCAATCACCTATTGCACGTTCTCATCAATCCGGGTGAAGTGATCCTCACTTCAGCGCCCTACTACTTGGGGTTCGACGCAATGTGTACGTGTTGGCGTAGTTTGCTTTGCCGTCGTCTTTAGCATTTCCCATTCCCCTGTCCCTCTCTCGCTTCAGAACGCAAAGCTGAAGCCAGGCCTGATATGCGGTGACAGGTACGAAACGGAGTGGCGGTGTTCTTGTCGGCGTTCCGATGGATGTTGATGCGGATGGCTGGGAGTCGGAGGGAGATGTCGAGGCGAGGATGGAGCGCGGATGGAAGGAAAGTGAGGCACGCGGGCTCAAGGTGCGTCTGGTACTGTCTGAGGAGAAAATTCGGACGTCAACGGATGAGGCTGAATGTCCTCTCCTGTCATGTCAGGTCAAGGCAGTAATAGTTACGAACCCCGGCAACCCAATTGGTCGAACACGTAAGGCGCAACCACCAAATCACAGGGCAATCTTTGCTGATCGCCCTTTTCCGAACGGCTCTGTCTTCACTTCGCACGACAGTCGAGCGGGACACCCTCCTTGCCTACTGTCGATTCGCGGAGAAACGCAACCTTCACCTGATCTCGGATGAAATCTACGCCTTGAGCGTATTCGACAATCCCAGCAAGTACACTTCGTCAGATTGTTGTTCTGCGTGTTGACTTGCGTTGCGCGTTGATAGAGCTACCAAATGCAGTGCCGTTCACGAGTATACTGAACATCGATTTCGAGCGGGAACTTGGGCGCACGTATAACAAGGAACGGTTACATGTACGTCTCCGATGCGACTGGGATCGATGGTCTGTCGACGATGCTGAAGGAAATAGATATAGGTTCTTCACGGCATGAGCAAGGATTTCTGCTCGAACGGGTTGAGGTATGTTTCCTTCATAATCCAGACTCGGTGTATACTATTCCTGACGTCGGTCTCTCTCACAGATTCGGGACGCTTATCAGTCAACACAACCCCGAGTGCATTCGAGCCGTTATATCCGTCGCGCTGTTCATGAAAGTCAGCTCGCCAGCAGATACACTGTTCTACGGCCTTCTATCGTCCCCGTCTCCAGAGCTATCCGAGACTAGCGACACCGAGACGACGATGACTGCAATCAAGTCGGCGACAGACGCGATCAAAGCTTCTCAGCCCTCTCAAATCGAGGACTCATTCGCGGCCTGGTTCATCGCTGAAAACCGACGTCGGCTGACGGACTCGGCAACGTACATGACCCAATGGTTTACGGATCGAGGGTTCAAGGTTTACCCAGCGAATGCTGGACACTTTCTTTGGGTGGACTTTGCGGGCAGGGTAGGATGGGATACGTGGGCCAAAGAGCTGGACGGGTTTCATGGGCTATTTGAACGACGTGTTTATATTGTGAGTCGTGTTCTGTGGCGCTGAACCGCGTGTACCGTCTGCTGCTCGCTGAATGCTGTTAATCTCATCACCTAAGGCGCCTGGTTCGGTCTTTCATTCCGCCAAGCCAGGAAAGATGCGAGTTTCGTTTACGGTGGAGCGAAGCCTGATGAACAAGGGTTTGGCAAGGCTAGATGAGTTTCTGAATGTGAAGATGTAGATGCGCGCGTGAACCGTATCCGTGTAGCTCATGTCGATGCAAGGCTGAATGCAGGAGTCGAATATATGTCATAGATGAAATGTCCCTAATGGTCATAATAGCCATGTAACAAGAAACGTACATACAAACAACCGATACAAATGATATTGACCAGGTACATGGTAGATTCGGCGTGATGGAAGATACAGCGTGTATACGTGATCTTGGATACATGTGGTGTTGGCGAAAGCGAAAAGGCGTGTCTGGTGGTCGTATATGTGTATATTGTCGTGAAGACCTACAAGGTCGCGAATAGGGTCGTTAAGAGATCGGGGTGTTGCATGCTTGAGAGCTATGTTCTGTCTGGTCGGTCTGGTCTACACCATCCATTCCTCATCGCGGGCCCGATAATCGGCGACTGTGTGCGCTTTTGGTTTCCCTCCATCCTGGACCAGCGGAGGACGGACAGTGCTGGATGAAGAAGGACTTGTATCGTCGCTCGTCGATAAAGCATCGGTAAACGTGAACGTTGCGTTTACCGGGAGCGAGGAACTGCTCCAGGTGCTCGGCATCTGGCAGTTCATGGCGCCGGCGCCGTCGTCGTCGTGGGCAGTGGTGGTTTGACCAGACGAGGCATGATGGTCCGCCACGGGATGCAGGTCGGGATGGAAGAGTGGCTTGTTCGTGGCTGCTACTGGTGAGTGAATCATCGATGACGGAGACATCGGGGAGACGGGCGACCGAGAATCCATCATGCGTGCTTCCCCATGGGCACCACCGCCGTTCGAAGGGTGTGCAGTGTCGATCCGACGCAGTTCAGATGACGCAGCTCGTGGAGATACGGGCGGTTTCAGTGTATCTTGGGACTGCATCGTTGGTTGAAGGAACGGCTGACGAACTCCAATCCCGGAATGCGTATCAAAGTATGCAAGGTTGTCGGTCGCGGACAGGTCGGCAAGGGTTGTGCGCCGTTCATGTGGTTGTTGGGTGGATGTATGATGTGTCGGGTGCGGGTGCGGATGCCGCCTCCATGACGAGGAAGATGATGGCGAAGACGCAAACACATCCATGCTCTGTTTCCTGTACGTCGAAGCGAGATCTTGTATTTCTTGCTTTTCATTACCCACGCTCCGGTTTGGTCCCCAATTGATACTTCCCGAGCGACTGCCCTTCCCGCTAACACCTCCGCCGCCACCAGAACTCGCCGCGCTCACCACACTATCCCTCCTAATAACACCCTTCTTCCTCTCCAACTGACAGTACTCCCGGATCTCTTCCGGATCTGTGACGAGGTCAAGAATCGTCCCGGCGTACGCATTACTGTCTATTGGCGGTGAGTCGGGATCCGGGGAGTAGATCAGTGCGAAATCGTCTGCTGATCCGTTCGAGTCGGAGGAAGAGGCGTTCGTGGTGGTCGACGCGAACGACGATTTGCGTGTCGGCGAGTAGTCGTTCTGCTTCGCGGTCGTTGTGGCGAAATTGACGGTCTTCTTTCTCGGTTCTATTGGTGACTGTATTTCCGGACGGCCGTGTCAGTTTAACGGTAGCAGCAGATACACCTTTGTGTCTTGAAGAAAGAGGTCAAGTGTGTACTTACGACCTGTGATCGGCTACTTCTTTGACCTCCTCCTCCTCCACTCCGCGGACTAGCCAAAAAAATCCCACCCGATCCACCACTCGTCCGCCTGACCATCTCCCCATTCACAGTCCATTCCTCTACCAGCCTCCGTTTATCCTCACTCTCGTCCGACGGTCTACTAATACCGATAATTGGCCGTTGTTGCTGATCGTGGTGATGGTTGTGGTGATGGCGATGGCGATCATCGATACCAGGCACGAGAATGGAATCGTCTGAGTGTTTGTTGTCGTGGTGAAAGGGCGTATATTCCTCGATTGGCAACGCGCCTTGTGAGGACATCATCATCCCCAAATCACGCACGATATCACCTAACCCGTCGCCTGCCCTTCCTGCTCCGCCATCGAGTTCATGAATCGGTCTCCTGCCTGCCTTCCATTCCCTGTCAACTCGCCACGGACTGCCGGTGGTAGTAATCGGACTGCCGTGGTACGTCGGCGGCGATTGAGTCATCAAGTGGTCATTCGCTTTACTAGCCAGCACCAGCTCCGGTACACCGATCGTAAGAGTGGAGATGTCGGGGATAGGGATGGTCGAGGTGAATTGCTGATGTAGGTGTTGGGAAGAGTTCAAGGGACTCGAACTGAAGGTAGAGCGGGTGGTATTGTGACATGATGGTTCGGATGTGATGGTGTTTGCAGGTAAATTTTGATGCGGAATGCGACGCTGCTGCTGGACTTGGGCTGAACTCATGATATCGCGGGTCGGCCTTCTTCGTGCGTGGTACGAGATTCAATACAAGATAGTGTCGCTCGTCGGGTATGTCGCAACCGAAAGCGAATCGAAGACAGCAGAAGTATTTTTGTGAACGAAAAAGGAAAAGTTGCCGGTCGTCCCTTTGTTGCTATTGAAATAGGCTGAAACGTGCTCGTTTTTTTGCGGACCAGGCTCCTTCCCTTCCTATTCGGCTGTCCTGTTGAATAACCCAGAAGATAACTACAATGGATATGGAAAACGATAATCAGACGGCTGCGTTGCGGAATCGTTATAGGAAGATGCTCAAGGCACTTACTTACTTGGCTGCTTTCAGCGGTGTCGTTGATCAACGTCCTAACGTCTTTGTTTCTTCTCACACTCAAAGACGTTGGCGAAGCGCAAACCGAAAGGCACAAGGATCCTTCTTTCGACTTTGGTATATATCGTGGCGTAGCGTAAGAAGTTTGCCGTATTTGCAGCGAAAAAAACGGAAGATGTAGGCGGACGCAGCTGGTTGTTCAGGTCCAGGTTCGGGTGTTGCATTGGCCTACGACAAGCATTTACCAGCCAGCCCGGATATGTTGAACGTTTCCTGTGTCCTGTGTCGTTCCAAGAGTGGCGACAAACACAAAGCCGGAATCGGGTTGGCTGATGATCGTCTACGCGTACTCGAGTATCTCCACCATAACAGTTCCGACAGCTATTCGCTAGCTATTCCAACTAAAGTTCCCGAATCTGATGGTTTGTACAGTTTCCAGCGAGAGCGAGTGCCGGCATATTGGTAGGTGCCGGCACAATCTACTTTTTGAGCCGAACACTGGAATGAAGTTGCGCAGCTGGATTTGGTAGACACGTCTTCTAGCGCACGCAGTTTTTGGTTGGTATGGTATGCGGAACTGTATGTGGTTTATCAAAGTCGAAGTGTACTTTCGCTCGCAAAATAATAGGAGCTATAGGAGGAGTTATAGGAGGCAATACGACACCAACACAGTAGTCCTCATTTGCTCAAGCAGCAAGCTAAGCAGCATGTAAACAGGTATGGGTTTAGGTAAGCTGGTTTGCTCTCACCAGCCAAATCGTAAAGGCGGGTATCGATACAAACCACCGTACAAACCGAAGGCGGGATTGCTGATTGCTGCTGCTGACCAACTCCAGGTACAAGGTTTCGTCTACGATAGCAGCTCGTTCAGCTAATCCAATGCTAATCCATCAGAATCCATCTTATCCCGCACAATCGCAGTGTGCTGTATGCTGTATGCCGTATATGCGTGGTCGAGACGTCTCGATAAATCGAAAATAAAAAGCTAGTCGAATCTGTCATGTCAGTCATGGCAGCGAGGATCGTCTTGAGCACACTGCCCGGGATACCTCTGAGGCCAGGCGAACCCTCGATGCAAGCCGTGTCGCCATATCTCGTGCCAATGCAATGAACTATATACCATAGCTGATGAAGTGATGGCACATGACAAAAGATTTACTAAAAAAGATGCTACTAACCCAAAAGGGTCTGTAAAAAGATGAGACGACACCAGGACTCGAACCTGGGCGGGCAGAGCCCAATTGATTTCTAATCAATCACTATAACCACTCAGTCATGCCGTCTGATGATGATATAAGTCACGTAGAGAAACCCTTGATCTCGACGCACAGCTGGCTCTTTGTTCCCCCTGGCCTACCTTATCACCTCATACTCGTTTGTCCTGCTGCATCGAATTCATTTGCATTCGTCCTTGCCTGCCAAGTCAGAGTACAGATTTCGCGGACTCGATAACGACCACCGATGATATGCTGTACGAGGGTGACTTGCATACAATCGTCAATGCATCATTGCATCACCCACTTCACACAGAGTAGCTGAGCTGACCTTTTGCCTGCCAACTTCCTCTTCATGTGCCATGTCTAAATGAATCCATAATGACTCTCTGCGCTTGACCGAGACGCGCTTTTCCCGGGGAACAACGCGTTCACTCTCGCTCTCGTCTGGTGGGCTGGAGAACAACGAAACGAGTTGAAGTAGTTTCTATACGTACAATGTTTGCTCGACTTTCGCTACGACATCGCGGCACTCCTCTCTACATCATATAAGCCTAGCTTGCTCTTGCTATCATGGACGATATCGTTGCCCCTCCAACTGCGACTCAGGATGCTATCCCGGCATTGGCGGACGATCTGCTGAAGGATCGGATTCGACAGTTTCTCGAGTTCTTGGACGATGAAGTGAGTTCTGCTTTTCATCGGATGAAGATACGGATTGTTGAACCGCTAGCTTCTTTATCTAGTCACCTCGACATGATTATAATTACCGTGATTCGGTGAAGCGGATGTTGGATCGGGATGAGAACAGGCTTATTGTGAATATTGATGATTTGCGGGACTATGATAGAAGCTATGCGGATGGGTGAGTGGCAGGCAGGTAACTTTTCTTTTGGAATAACATTGGCTGACAACCTCCTTTTTAGGCTTTTACTTCAACCGATGCAGTTCTTGCCGGCGTTTGAAGGCGCTCTACAGCAGCTCATTGCAAATATACACGAGCCGAATAGGCATGATATCCAGGGAAAAGAATGTATGTTCTGCGCCGAGATGTCTGTTATGCGGCTTGCCTGCGTCTTAACCATTCCTTACAGTCCATATCGGTCTTCGAGGATCTTTCGGTCAGCAGCATTGTAACCCGAGGACATTGCGCAGTCACCAGATCGGCAAGATGGTCAGCTTGGAGGGTATTGTCACGAGATGTGAGTACCAGGATCTGATACGCAATGTAACAAACCAGCTCAACAACATTCCTCCCTTCCACGCGCACACAGGCTCCCTCGTCCGTCCCAAGATGCTCCGCTCGATCCACTACGCACCACATAACCACCAATTCCACTCTAGAACATACCAAGACTCGCAGACCATTAACGCAGCATCCGCCTCGGGCGTTTCTGGCCCAAGTACAACGGTTATCCCGAAAGACGATGGGAATGGGAATCCGGTACAGATGGAATTCGGACTATCGACGTTCCGAGATCATCAGACCGTGAGTATACAGGAGATGCCGGAACGGGCACCCGCAGGGCAGTTGCCGAGGAGTATCGAGGTTGTGTTGGCGGATGATTTGGTGGATGCTTGTAAACCCGGGGATAGGATCCAGTTGGTCGGTGTCTACAAGAGTTCCGGGGGGGGACAGGGAAGCAAAGGGTTCAGGTGAGCATCAGAGGTTTCTCTGTGCATTTCGGGACGCTGGACTTACGACCTTGAATAACCTCAGCACGCAAATGATTACGAATAATGTGGTACTGCTCTCTTCGAAAGTCGGAGGCGGGATCGCACAAGCGACACTGACCGACAACGACATCCGAGCCATCAACAAACTATCAAAACGTCGCAACATTTTCCATCTGTTGTCACAATCGCTCGCACCGTCAATCTACGGCTCAGACTACATCAAATCCGCCATCCTGCTCCTCCTTCTCGGTGGCGAGGAAAAGAATCTCGCCAACGGTACCCATATTCGAGGAGATATCAATATCTTGATGGTTGGTGATCCGTCAACGGCAAAGAGTCAAATGCTTCGGTTCGTGTTGAATACTGCTCCATTGGCGATTGCGACGACCGGTAGGGGTTCATCCGGTGTTGGTTTGACGGCGGCTGTGACGACTGACAAGGATACGGGTACGTGGTGTATTCCGGAACTGCCTGCCTTCCAAGCTAACTAAAATCGTGACCCCCCTCCCCCAGGTGAACGAAGACTGGAAGCCGGTGCAATGGTGCTCGCCGATAGAGGAGTCGTCTGTATCGATGAGTTCGACAAAATGTCCGATGTCGATCGAGTCGCCATCCACGAAGTCATGGAACAGCAAACCGTCACTATTGCCAAAGCAGGTATTCATACGAGTTTGAACGCGAGGTGCAGTGTTGTGGCAGCCGCGAACCCGATTTACGGACAGGTGGGTACTTTCAAGGCGTGTGGACTGACATGATGCTGACGTCCGGACTCCCTGCGCAGTACGATGTGCATAAAGACCCGCATAGGAATATCGCATTGCCGGATTCGCTTCTGTCGCGTTTCGATCTGCTCTTTGTCGTCACGGATGACACGGATGAGCAGCGAGATCGAGCGATCAGTGAACATGTTCTCCGCATGCACATGTACCTACAACCGGGTGTTGAGGAAGGTGAGCAGTTACCTGTGTCTCCTAGTCGCGCCACCGCTGACACGTTTCGGCTCGTGACAGGAACACCTGCCGTAGAAAATATGGTTCAAAACCTTGACGTCGGCGGAGACGAGCTCGAAGCCCGAGTACAGGAGACGCCCGTCTTTGAAAAGTACAACCCGCTATTACATGGCGGAGTCCAGCAAAGTTCATATGGACGTCAAACTGGTAAAAAGAAGGAAGTGCTTTCCATCGCTTTCGTGAAAAAATACATTCAATACGCCAAGAACCGGATTCATCCTGTTCTAACCAAGGGTGCGGCAGACTGGATCGTCAGCGTGTACTCGGCTTTGAGAAATGACGATCTTGCTGGTAATCAAAAGAGGGTGAGTTAGGACATGGGTCTCTCACTCAGGCGCAACGCGACTAACGCATCCTGTTACAGACATCACCGCTAACAGCGCGTACACTCGAGACACTCATCCGTCTTGCCACTGCGCACGCCAAAGCCCGACTTTCCACCAAAGTCGACGAAAGGGACGCCATTGCCGCCGAAGAAATTCTCCGTTTCGCGCTATTCAAGGAAGTCCTCAAGCCGGAAAAGACGCGAAAGCGTCGAAAGCTTGACAAGAATGGACGTGTACGGCGTGGGGGCAGCGGGAGCGGGAGTGAATCTGGCGAAGAGGAAGAAGAGGACGACGAGGACGCGGAAGGGGAGGATGAAGTTGTCACGGCCACCAGCGAAGCACGAGCTGCCCGTGCAGCGGAAAAGCAGAAACGGATGGATATGCCTAGTCAGACCCCTGAAGCTCAACAGCGTCCGTCGGAGGCCGCCGCGCCGGTGGACAACCAGGACGAAGCAATGCAAGAAGGCGACTCCGCAGATCAAGGAGTTTCCGCTGATAGGTACGTTCGCTTTCTCTTGTGCATGTAAATCGAGCTACACATTCTGACTTTTGCTTTACCCAGACTCCAACTATTCCGTACCCGCCTCTCCGCCGTTTGGAGCTCCTCGGCATGGGCGGACGAAGACTACATACCCATCGACGAACTCGTCCCGCTTATCAACCATGGTCTGGCCAACACGGAAATGTTTGGAAGTGTTCAAGCCCGCGCGGTATTGGACAAGATGAGCGAGGGCAATGAGGTCATGCTTGATGAGGGTTTGGTCTATCGTGTCTAGGTAGGCGCGGTTGCTCGGAGGGAAGGTATTATTTTACCAAGTCTGTATTTCTTGTATTGCTTGCTTTTCTAAAAGTGCAGCCCATGTCGCCGCGAGTATATTCTAGTTGTAGTTGCCATTAGATTCCCTTCAACTTCAGACTCATACACATAAATTTCTACAACATCATTTGATAACTTTGTTTTTTCGTTGCTAGGAAGCCCATTACAACCGCGCACTACAAAATACTGACACGACGTCCGCGCGTTCACCACTCCAGGTCCCCATCCGTCGCCCGCTACGGAAGGTTCATTCGTCCGCCTATCTAATCAGACTTGTCCACGACGAAACGAAGGGTGAACAATCGAATTCGCTTGCCGTAAAAGAAGAGACCGATGCAGATGAACAAGAGGGCCGCTCCGATCCCCCCAAACGTGCTCCAGGCGGGGAAAGGCCCACCCAGGTCCTTGATAGTCCTGGAGAAGGAACCCATGAACGCGAAAGCCATAGCACCGCGAAAGGTGTTGACGATGATCAACGTCGCTGCTCCTCGGGTCGGG
Organism: Naganishia onofrii; assembly: GCA_030039215.1. Classification (NCBI taxonomy): domain Eukaryota; kingdom Fungi; phylum Basidiomycota; class Tremellomycetes; order Filobasidiales; family Filobasidiaceae; genus Naganishia; species Naganishia onofrii. Next base: position 38,356 of record JASBWV010000029.1, on the reverse strand, counting down.
TATGAGTCCAAAAGCGTGTTCTGGGAGGCAATAGAGACGGCGCTGAATGCAAAGTTGAGAGCACCAAAGATGTAGACCTGAGCGAACCAGTGCACGCGAGTTGGGTATGCCTGGTGGTATCCATGTAAGATCATGGCGGTAAAGCCCATTGTGGCGGGGAAGAACATCGGCAGGACCCGAACCTCAGGTTCGTGAACGCCCTTGCGGATCTTGGCAAAATACTTGATAAGGAAGTCGGACAGCATGCCGACAAAAGGGACGGTCAAGAGGATATCCATCGCGGCGCCTGTAAGAAAGAGACGTTCAACCGCTGGTGATCGATACCAGGTTGTAGCGGCAGCGTAGCGGCTCACCTGCTTGAATAAACCCGACGTTGTCTCGCTTCCAACGGTTTGGAGGTCCGATAAGCACGCGGGGGTACTGCAATGCCAGAATCACTCAGTAGTATTCTTGACCAGCAAGCGGACGAAAAGCGCAACACTCACTGTTGCAGAGTGTACAATCGTCATTGTCAAGAACCAAAAGTTGAGGCCGCATAACAACAAGACATTGGGGAAAAACAACTATCGAGGCGATACGAGTTAATTTCCGGGGAGAAGTATCAACTAATCTGTCACTTACCAGCTGCAAAGCGTGCTTGAATGTGGTCAAGCCTAGCATAGGCTTGGGCTTGCGCTGGAAGGGTCGAAGGTCGGTCAACCACGTTCGGCGCACAAAATTGTCATTGTCGACATCGGGACGGGTCAGACTCGTGATCTGAATCAATCGTGGCGCATCGTTCCCCTGGCCGATGGATTCCACGTGAACTTCCTCGCCTCGTTTGTCTCGACCAAAGTCCTTTTCGTCATCCATGTTGGGTTCCACCACGGGCAGGGTCTTGCCGTATCCCATACCGTTGTAGGCTTCGAGAGGCCGATCATATTGAGTTTCTGGCATAAGGAAAATTCCGCACAAGAAGGCTGTGCCTGCGATTCCGGCATCCTATGGAGCTTGTCCCATCAGAGTCCACCTCAAGGAGATGAAAAATACTGTCTGGTCACTGACAACATAATAAAGATTCCTCCAGCCAATAGCACCGACAACGTTGGGTACGAACATGCCCCAGACAAGACCGAACAAACTGTTGATTGCACCAGAGTATGACAAGCACGTCGCACGCTGGTGAAGGAAGAAGGATTCGGTAACCATGAGCGGCACCAAGGATTGGCCGACTCCGACAGAACAGCCCATCATGAGTCGGTACGCTAGATGCTGACTGTAGTTGGTGCAGTTGGCCGCTAGAATGACGGCGAGGAGGAACACCACATCGGCGAACAAGTACACGGGACGACGGCCGATCGCGAGAGCGAGAGGGACGAGGACCAAATTAGAGAGACCTTGAGTGAGGGTAGGCATGACCGAGAGGTTGAGCAAGTCTTGATCGTTCTTGCCCTCCTGGACGACATATTCGTCTTCGAGGAAAGGGATGATCGAGGAGAATGCAGACACCGCACTTTGACCAAAACTAGCGACTGTGCGACAGGAGGGCGCGAGTGAGAAAGAATAGGGCGTCCTTTACGAATGAAGGCTCACAAATTTGAAGCATGACGATAACGGCAATTCGCCTCCATACAGGCAGATTGAAGGGATCTACACGGACAGCACACCCGCCGATAAGCGTCCTTGTCCTCGAAAGTTCATGCCCCCTGGACTTACCTTGAGGATCGGCGGTGGGCGCAGGGACAAGGACGATATTATCCTTTCCTGACCCTCCGTATCGATGCAGCAAATTGACGGTACCACTAGCTGCTTGCGCTTGCTCGGCATCTAACCCTTTCAAATGTGCTCGTTGTGCCGCTTGTTCGGCTTCTTGAAGAGCCCCGGGATAGTGGTCGATGGTATCGGGTTGGACTGCATCTCGATGTCCCAAGTGATGGGACATGGCTTCGACAGCATCGAAAGCCTGTTGGGCGTCGGAAGTAGTGGTCGAAGGTCTCATCTAAGTGGTCCCCTAGCTCCTACTGTAGCAGTGACAGGAGGTGAAAAATATCTCTTCATATGACTACCATTCTTGCCCGCGATTCTTCGCATATTATACTCACGATGCAAGCTCTGTTTTCTCCTTGCATGCATGCATCTCCACAAGCATCTGCGCCTGTCACTGTTCATCTCTGGGCTGGGTCGGGTCATCGCAAATGCCAAGCTTACTTAGAGTGTAGGGACAGCGAGAGATTCGTCCTTGAAGGTTAGAAGCCTACAAGCCGCACCTCGATAGCAGGCACAGATCACATTGGTTGATTCGGCGCCAAGGTAAAGAACGATGATCTTGAGTTGCACCTGTAGCGGTGGATGGTGATTTGCTTGGCTCCGGAATAGAGCAAGGTGATCGCACGTCCTGACAGCAAACCGAGCGCAGGGTAGAGACTGTGATTTAGATGATCATACCTTGCACACTTTGCCTCTTTAGTAATGTAAGGCAACTTGAGTTGCGCTTGAATAAGTACATACCAAGCGCACGGCACTCTTCCGTTGCCGTCGGCCGTCGGGCTAGCGTTGAGCTTGTCGAGACGGGATCGAAGATCGTCCGAGACCCCGCTCGGACGCCGCTCGGCCTGACCTGCGCTGAGACGCGAGCTTACCGAATTATAAGACCATCGGAGACTTCGGAAACGCTGGATTCAAACTGAGCTGAGTTCGGATGTCGTGCCTGTTCCGTTGACATCCCTGGCATCGGAGACCCCGGTCGCGCACGTCGAGCATGGGGGGCTCAGTAGGGGCTACAATAGCTTGCGGGCTGGTCACGATCTAAGACTGGAGCTAGCTATAAGTTGCTGATGCTGCTAGTACGTGTTGTTACCGGTGAAGCACGTCAGGTCTCCAAAACATTCATTCAGCTTCACTCTAACATCAGACCAACACGACAGATCTAGCAACATGGTTAACGAATCAAAGACTCACGAAGCCGCATCCTCCGTTCGTAGCACACCGGTTTTGGACTGCCTTGACCCGAACGCCCATTACGGCGATTTTCGAGACGACCTCAACCGAGATGGTTACGCTGTGATCAAGGGTGTGCTTCCGGTCCAGCGATGTAACGAGTACATCGACCAGATCCACGAGTGGCTCGAGTCTTTCAACTTGGGATACAACCGGAACGATCCGTCGACTGTCAAGGAAGAATGCCTTCCCATCATCCACCAAAAGGGTCTGATCCAGGCTTACGGAGCTCCCCACGAGAACTTTACTTGGGGCGTGCGATCCGAGCCAGCGATCATTGACGTGTTCGCCACGCTCTTTGGCACACAGGATCTCTTGACTTCTTTTGACGCTGTCAACGTGTCTCTGGCCAACCGAAAGGATTTGCCAGCCAACAAGGCATGGGCTCATCAGGATCAGGGTTAGTCGCTACTGGAACGTGAGGTGTTCGATTATCGGTCAATCACTTACAGAGGCTTGCTTGCATTTATATAGATCCCGAACGCCCTGGCTTCCGATGCGTCCAGGGCTTTATGAATTTGGCACCTTGCGGTGACAACGATGGAGGACTTGTCGTCCTCAAGGGAGGGCACGAGGTCAGTAAAGAATATCACGATGCATTTCGACAGGAAGAGCGAGGTTTCCGATGGACCAATGAAGTGAGTCGCTTTAGTAATCGACTGATAACGTAATTCGAGACTGATAGACAACCTTTCTTAAAGATGTACTTGTTCAAGGACACTGGATTGAAGTGGCTTCAAGAACGTGGCTACGAGTGGGTCAAGGTCAACTGCGAGCCTGGAGACCTTGTTCTTTGTAAGCCGAGGCGCACGGCCGGACTCAAGGTTCTTACACTGATTTCCATCCTTATGCAATAGGGGATTCGCGAACTCCGCATTACAACGTGTCGCCCAAGGGTGAAAACTCTCGATTCGTCGTCTACACCTGCTATGCCCCAGTTTCTACAGCAACACAGGAAGAGTTGCAATTGAAGAAATGGTTGTTCGAGAACACCAAGGGACACAGTCATTGGCCACAAGCGCTCCAGCCGTTCGTGGAAGAGTTTGTGACGCCGATGCGAAATGGGGAACCTTGTCCGCACAATCACTGGAAGCCGCGGTCGCCTCCACAGTTAAGTGAGAGGGGTTACAAGTTGACGGGTATTCCCTATATCAAGGCGTCTGTCTAGGTGTAAGGCTTTTCCTCTACTTTGTATGTAATCTAGATCAGCAAGTGGAATGTTGACGAAATGACCATGTTGTAAATGTACGGTTGAGATGCATATCACCTGTACTGTATTCCTGCCTGTCGTGGGATCTTTTTACGGTCTCAGATGTGTGGATGACACGCATCATGCCAGAGGTCCTAGGTTCAATATCCTCTTCTCGTAGACTTGGCGTAATACAAATTGCACACGGGCTCTATCTGCAAGATATAATACTCAGTCGCGTCGAACGAGGATGATGCGCTGGCAGACTGCGAGCGTATAGGGGGTATACTGTGGACTATTGATGTGGCGTTCCCAGCCGCATCCTTTGAAGCGGCTTTTATCCGAAGCTAGCTATCGTGGGTTTCTGATCCAAGGTGTGACAGTCGTACTGAAGGTACGGATACCCTCGCGTATTCCAGCTTTGAACTGGATCAATGACATCATGTATGCAGTACGTCGTAGGGCGCATCGTGTGCTCCGTCGTGTCTTGTTCTCGCTTCACCTTATCGCCTTCCCTTACCTTCTCCGCAGAATGGTTCCGCCCATTCATCCACTTACCTCTTCCTGTGGATTCCACCACAATGTACGCCCACAGCTGAAGTCCGAAAGTGCATATGTTTATGATGCAGGTCGTAAACAAATAAATCAAACCCATCCAGGAGACGAACGGCGGCGGTGTACCTACCACCTGAAATGACAGGCGGAAAAGAAACAAGAAAGAAATCGTTCCTTCACCTGAAACAGAGCTGGTACTGGTGCTGGTGGATTCTTCGGGGTCATTCGGATTGACGGTCCCTCTCAAGTAGTACCGGCTGCGAGGAGGCTGAAAAGACAGTCATCGGTGCGACGCTTCAAGTCCCACCCGGTTCGGTTCATCATCCTTTAGGAGGAGGATCAATACGGCCTCATTCTTTCCCTCTGCTGTAATGGATAACAGTCCACCCTCGGCAGCAGCGAGACCGAAACCGAAAGCGTTCGTGCATCGCAGCCATCCATCCTATCCCTGAGAGGTATAGCATGGGCGGCGGATACGCGCCTGAATAGTTCCCCAAGTTCTAGGAGTGAGCCTCGAACTTTGGTGGCAAGCCCTTCAAACTGCGTTGGAATATGATCACCGTCTCTTCCTCGAGCAGTCCCAATACAATCGTCCTCTGACATCGTTGACAGGCCACTCTGTTGTGTGCGCGGCATCACTTCCACAAGATGGCAACCAAATCTACGCGAGTCGCTCAAAGGCTATATAGTTGTGACGGACGAGGGGATGTTGGAAAACGAACTCAGTAGATGGAACTGTAATGGTAGCTTGGATTTACGGCAGTGTAAAGTAGGTCGTACGTCGTAGAGGCACATCCCAAATATCTGGCGTTATATAGTAGTACACCCTACAGGTTTGTTGTATCGTAAACTCGGATCAAAAAAATTCGTTACTCCTAGCTTCGCATTGCCCCCTCATTTGACACTGAGTGCATCTAGAAGGACATTACCACGACATTGATCCTGCGTCCCGAAGACACAGTGACCTCGGATTGAGCCTGCCAGTGTCGATGTCCCTACCTCGACCCAGTCTTTTCAACTGCGCCTCATTGGACTGCGCCTCATTGGATTGCAGCCACTGTGATGCTCTTCCGCACGACCTACGATCAGCCTCTTTCCTTAGAACGCTACTGTTATACTATCAACCTCGAAGCCCGGAGGCTCGAGAAATGGCTTGTCAGACCAAATGGGCTGCCCCAAGATCGATCGATGTATACCCTCCTACAGTTTAGATGCCTTTGAGCTTCGCAAAGTCAGACAGTTATTGGGGACAGGTTCCCAATCATTCAATAACGCCACAGAGAAAGAAGCTAACATGCTCCGTACTGTCACGGTTCGGGCATGAATGTGATGCATTGAGTGAACTAAAGACGATCTGACAACAGTATTCCTCAAAATATTCACTGGCTAGCTAGTTTCAATGGGTACAAATGGCAGGATCACGCGACTGGGATGATTGCCACCCATGTGCAAAATATGTTTACCTAGGTTGTTGATGTTCTCCGACTTCTTGCCGTCGTAGTTCTTCAGTTCGGGGTAGTTGGGGTTGTTCCCACTGACGAGGATTTGCAATGACTCGCCCGCCTCGAAATCAACGCCCATGTGCCAGATACCGATTTCCAACTCGACAATCTCTCCAGCGGGAATCTTTTCCACCTTGTCGTGTGGGTGGAAAGGGAACTGTTCATGAATTGACTTGGAACGGTCGATGGCGCGATGAGAAGCTTTGAGCATTCCCAAAGATCCGGGATGAACCAGTACACCGGTGTGATCGCTGGCTGGCATGTCCTTGAACTTTTTGATCCACCGTCGTTCTATCGGGACTTGAACGTGTTTGAGAAGATCCCCATCTTTGTCGAGCTTTTGCAAGCTGATAAAGATGGCCATGTCATCGTGGTCAGGGCACGACATGAACAGGTGGGCTTTCGGCAGACCCATGATCCTGGTCGTTTCGGTAAACGTATGCTTGAACACCGCTCCACTTTCGGCTTGACTGGTGTCGTAGGACACCTCTGACGATTCTGTGACAGGCGTCTCGAGGGAGACTTTGCCACCCTCCGTCAAGTGGACCTCGACGTATTGCGTCGAAGGGATAGGCCAGTCCTCTACGACAATATCCTCGATGGGATCCTTGTCGCCGAACTGAAGGGCGGTCATCCTGACTCGGGGAGTCGTCTCGGCCCAATCGTTCTTCTTCTCCTTGAGGAATCGATCGAAGAATCCCTTGAGATCGTGCTGCGTCTCGGGCATGGCCCAAAGATCAAACCATTCTTGGTAGCCAGACCATCGCATCCATTTGTGAGGAGTGTCGATCTCGAGCCATGCTCGAAGTGTTCCCATAGTGTGCAGGGAGGAAACGTCGGAGCCGCTGAGATACGTTGGGATCTTGATTTTGGTCATATCGACTCGCTTTTGATCCCAGTAGGGGCCGGTCAAAGGGTATTTCTCGGCTATGATAGGAAGTTGGATCAGCTCGACTGTACACGCAGATAGGTGATCGTTGCACTCACTCATGATCTCAAAGTCTTCAACTCCTCCTTGCCCCTGAATGATGAGCTTGGCGATCAAGTTGAAGTTGGAAATGTTGTAACTAAGTTGTGCAAAATAAGAAGCAGTGTCAACAGAGAACGCACGGAGGTTGTGAAGAGACTGTCAAGCTCACATTCCACCCCGGTTGAACTGTTCTCGGTACATGTCTCCAAGACCTTCCCATGGTGCGATCGCCTTGAGAGAAGGAGGTTGTTCCGCTGCGATAAAGTACTGACTGATCGCAAGAGCAGAGTTGCCGGCGAAGCCTACATTTCCATTACAGAAGGGAAGTTTCGCAAGGAGCTCGACCACATCGTGCCCATCTTCGGCGTCCTGTGCTCCAAGAAGCTCGACGTTACCTGTGAATCAATGGTCAAGTCCGTACTATCAGCTTCGAAACGATGGCTGTTGGACTTCAAGGCCAAAAACTTACCGTCTGAGTGACCTGCTCCTCGAGCGTCAACGCTAGCGATGGCGTACCCCCAGGGACACCATACAGCCGGATCTATAGCACCAGTCATAACGTCAGTCCTTCTCTTTTCGATCCCATGGCACCGAGCACCTTGACTCACCCAAGCCCTCAAACTTTTCCAGTCCTGAGATGTCCCCAGGTACTACACCACACTTCCAAGTGCAGACAGGCAACATTGAAATACCGTTGTATTTCTGATCGTAGGGTACAGGATTGTCAATCGTAGTGTACAGAGAGAAGGAGATACCACCTAGAGCTCACCTTGCCGTACGGGGACCAGCTAATGATAATAGGAATCTTCTCATCGCTTCCCGCTGGCCGATAGATGTCGGCGTATAATCGAGCGCCATCACGGACTACGAGCTCGACGTCGTGCTCCACCAAGATGTCCGAGGTGAGGGTCTTGCAGGGGATATCGTCCCATCCCTTGCCAGTGTGACCGGCCTTGTAGACTTGCGACTCGCCAGGTTTGAAGCCCTCTACGTACGCGAGAAAATTGTCATGTAAGTGAAGGTGAATCTAAAGCATCGAAAAGGAGAGGAATATCAGACGACGTACGGTAATTGTTGTTCCCGATCGTAGGCTTGCTAATAGGCCTGAAGGTGATTTCAACGGGAGCTGGCATGATGGGGAATAATAATGCTTCGTAGTCGCGTCTTCAGAGGTCACGAGGTGGAGTATACACGAGATTGTTGTACGAGTGATGGATATGCAGGAAGACCACAGGTACTAACTTCAGGACGAATGCGCCCAAGCTTTAAACGATACTTGAAACCTGAAGACATGGTTGATGGTTCATTGGTTCACAGCCCGATCCTCCCGGTGCGGGATGCTTCATACTGTTCGGATACTCCCCGGCCGCGTTCACTGTTTATGAAAGGGTTTCCGTAACCGACGGCTCGGGAAAGCGGAACTGGTAACAGCCATTTAGATTAGATCCAAGAGCTGTCCTGTCATAGCGCTGCAGGCCTGAGCGCGGAGATTTCAGCTATTTTTCCGTGCCTCCCGTGCCTGTCCCGCTTGTCATGCACGCAGGATAGGGAAATGCGGGGTGCGGGTCTGCGCCGGCACGATCACTCCGTGGGAGTTTGACCTCGAAGAATGAGGAACGATGAGTCTGGAGATCAACGAGACGAAGAAGGTCGTCGGAACCTTAAGGTTTCTGCCAAACACGAAGTGTCGAAGGAGAAAGCAGCGTAGCTAAGATAGGAGATACGGATGAACACAACTATCTGGTTCAGCGGCCGCCGGGACATCGCGTCAGACTACCATGCGCCTGGATACCAGCCATGCCCATGCCAGTGCAGCATGTATTGACTGAACCACGGCGCGACTACCCTTGGTATTCAAAACATGACAATTTGCCTCATGATTTGCCTTATGTTACAGCTTTGCGACTCACTTTGACCCATATGCATGCATTCTCGCCAATGTGCGATGATATCGCGATGAATGTCCCTAGGTCCCCTTACGACAACGTATCGAGTAAATAATTATAGAGCTCCTCACTTTCGTCGCGGGAAGCACGGAAAACATTGTAACGAAAATCATATCACTGTCATACGATGCGTACCTCCTCTACTTGCTCCTCTTCCTCAAATGGAGTCACCTGCTTTTTACGCCCAACCGTACCCATCTTGCGCAATAAGACCCCCACTACCAATGCCGCTAGCATTGAGAGTCCGAAGCAGGTCCAAAACGCCGCTCGATAACCTTGCAAAAGAGCGAGCTTGGGAATCTCCGACGATTGCGTCTTGCTCGCCTCGATGATGACGCCTAGCGATGCTGCCTTCTGCTGAGCAACTCGATCAGATACGATGGTACTTATTGCAAGCATCAGAGCTCCTCCAATCGCAACCACCGTAGAAAAGATACTACCGCCTTGGCCCTGTTCCGACTGTGCGCTTGTTCGAGATATGAAAAGCATGCTGTAGTTGTATGAACAGTATCTTCTTCAGCAACCGCAAACTCTTCTGAATGCAGTGCGCCCGTGGACATACCTCGTGAGAAACATGAAGTCGGCTCCCCAAACAAGTACACAGCATGCAGGAAACTGGAGTGCCCAATCTGCAGGATCGGAAGTCATGTCAGTCATCGATCAGGATGCCAAGTAATGCACCAGAAAGGTCTCACAGGTCAGCCCAGATGGAGTGACGGCAAAGAAGAGCGCGGCAAGGGCCGTACCAGCAGCAGCAATCAAAAGAAGGACATGGCCGGTCTGGGAATGGGTAACATGTTAAACAGAATGCCTCGAGAAAAAATGCAGAGTCAAAACTCACCAGATGAGCGACGGCGAATGATCCTATGATATTCGCTACCACACCGACGACACAAAGAGGCAGAAAGCGTAATGTGATCTGGATGACACTTCTGCCCTCGTAACTCCGCCAGTATAATGTCATCCACAGAATGATGCTGTCCGATGTGGCCAAAACGTTGGTGAGGAACGGGGGACACTGTGAATAGATGCGACGCTCACCTCCCAAATGCGCCAGAAAGACAGAGGTCAGCAAGCATCAGGCTCGCAAACATCTTCTTGTTCCATATCGACATTCTCATGAGCGGTGGCTTGGTTCCGCGCTTCTCCAAACGCATCTCCCAGAGAACAAACAGGGCCGAGACGACGATACCGACCCCAAGGATGATCCAAACGAACGGGGTCTTCCATCCTTGAGGTGCGTTGCCGCCCTCTCCTAGGGGGAAGACGACGCAAAAGATTGCAATGGCAGACAGGATCACACCTATCCAGTCAAGACCCTTGAGCGTGTGCTCAGTTCTCGCACGGGGTATCAAGCTTCCGGGAGCTACAAAGGCAGCTCCAAGGGCAAGGGCACACGATAACCCGGCGCAGATCCAGAAAAACGTTCCTATAGGCGTGATAGGGAAGTAAGACACAAGAGTACCGCAGCGAGGAAGCGGTACTTACTCCACCCAGCTGGCGTGTATTGAGTGGTGATACCCGCAAGAACGAGCCCGATGGCGGTACCGACCGGCGCACCTGCACCGAGGCCTGCAAAAGCTCTCGATTTGGCAGGACCTTCAGGGAAAGTGGTGCCGATAAGACCTATTGCGGCAGGCGTGACTCTAACATAGAGTGACCCGAACATGAGTTAGACTCAACCCAGATCTGATGTCCCCTACCCCGCTGAGAAATGAAACTCACCCTGAGAACGCTACGCCGCCAAGCGCGCGGAAGATGAAAAGCTGATACTTGTCGCTGGCCAAGCCCATGCCCAAAAACATGGAGCCGCCGAAGACGCAACCGATGACAAAGACTGGTTTGTGGCCATACATATCTGCGAGCTTGCCCGACACCAACAGCGTACACGCAGTAGCTAGGGAACCCGCAGACGCAACCCACTGCAATTGACCCGAAGGGATTTTCAGATCGTGTCCGATGTCCGCTATCGTGATTGAAACGCCTATACCGGTTGCCACTTGCATCATGGATGACACCATGACGAGGGTGACAAGGATGATTGCTTTGTACGTCGATATTGCTGGGAACACTGTAGTGTGAGGCGCAGGCTCATCGACGCGATCAAGAGTCGGGATCGCCGCAATATCCTGCTCGTACCGTTTCTTTTCGAGCGCATGGTCCTCAGGACATTGCTCCGCCTTTTCGCTGGGTATCGTTGCGGCTGGACTCGTTATTGACATCCTCGAAATGCTGAAGTTTATTACAAAGAAAGGCTGGGTTTGACGCACACCAAGTCTCAGCATGCGGGAAATACCATGTATACGTTTACATAATGGCGAGGTTTCAATATTTGGTGAGTGGATTGCGGGGCTGACGCCTTTGAGGCCCCGAGGTTTCCGCTTTCGGCGGCCGGCGGCACAGGAACGAGGTTAGGCTCGCCAAACCGCAAGTCCTCCGGCGCCTCAGAATCGATAAGACGGATCGTTGAGCTGATCGTTACGGCTCGGTAGGTTTCCGTTATCCGCCATGTTACCGAGACCAAAAAGCATGGACCATAACTCGTCAATGTTGACGGCAGTCTGATCCATGCTGGGCTCAGGCTCTGTGGGCGGCAAAGCCTCTTCAGTATTGAGCGCGAGGGGATCGAGCTCGAACGATTCCATGACCTTTTTCCGAGTCATTCGATTCACGGCTTCGTACATGTCGACGAATTGCGGGGAGAGTCCTTGATCCAAAAAGCCTTTCGTGATGAAACGAGTGGCATGCGAGAGCATCTAAACGAGAGGAGTCCAAAATCCATTTCAGTCCGACTGTTCAGTGACTCGTAGCTGATGGCCGTTGCCCCGCAACTCACCTCTACATCCGCTCGTGCTCGCCACGTTGTCGGGTGCTTGCAGGTAAAGAGACTGAGGGCGAAGATGGCTGTGCCTACCGAATGCAAAGTCCAATAGTGGTATTTGGATGGTGTTCGAGCCGATGCATCCAACGTTGTGAGGATGGCTCTGGCCGATTGTGTGCAAATGCTTTCGCTCGATTCAAGGTAATGCAAAAATGGTCGGCCGCGGAGCAAGGGATGAGTGAGGTTTTGCAAAACCAGCCGTGGATGATCGATCAGGGACAATCTGTGCAGAGTTATGATTCTGGTCGAGTTGGAACATAAGTCAGAGATGTGCTACATCAGATATTGAACATATTCCACTCGAAACTCACATCTGATGATACTGCATATGCAGCATGGCGGCAAACGGAAAAAATGGTCCCGGCACCGGTGTATCTCCCCCTGGACGGATTTGTAAGGGCAAGCTCTTGGCCCATGTTTCCAATCGCATGTGTATCGCACCTATATGTTCCAGTACCTCGATCTCGTATTCTGAGGACGGAGCAGGATTTGTAGGGAACAAAACTTGAACGATGTAGGCTATTTCTTGACACAGCTCGGCGAGGGCAGCCAAAACATTGACCGGTTGCGAGTTCGTCCCGAGGGTGAACGCATCGTCCTTGAAAGAGGCCAGAGTGATCGAATAGTCGCTTCGACGAAGGGTCATTGGTCTACCCGACTCTATAGAGCCGATGGCATCGAGCGACATGGCCGCATACCATATTCGTGCATCAAGGCTGGCTTCGGGCCCGACTGTATGACGATGCAGACCGAGACTCTGGCCAATACGGACTGCCAAGCACACAAAGCTCATCGTCAGTCCCGTTGGACTGTACTGCGAAACGCCACCAACTTACTAGCCGATCCAATCATGCTCCATGCGACTCCATCCTTACTATTCTATGAAAGAGACAGCAGCAGCCAGTCAGCTCAACGCTCTCATCTCGGCTTTGTACTTTGACGACCCGAACTCACCAGCCTCAGCGCGACCGCCATCAACACTAGCGCCTGGACGGACGACCGAAACGGTCTCCCGAGAATGACCGACAACGCCTTCCAAGCGAGGTCAAGATACGTTTTGCTGACATTCGACGATTGCTGATTGCTCGCCGTCGGTGCAGTTGTTGTCGACATGCTCGCTCCAAGGCTGACAACGAGATAAACAACGGGGGTGACAAAGTCTTCTCCTGCCGCTGTGGCCGTTTGTTGCGGTCCGCCGTTTGTCGATCGTATTAATTGCGATCTGAGCCATGATTCCTCGAGAACCGGGTAGAGAATATGAAACGTCCGAAAGTAAGTCGATATGTACGTCTCTAGTGCTGGTTGTGGCGGAAGCGGATGATGGCATAGCTCTAATTGACCGGGGAGAATCATTTCTTCCGCTCCTGACATGCCATGTTTGAGGTGAGATGATGGCTGTTTCATTCCGCCACTAGCCTCCTCGTCCAGCCACTTGACAAAAACTTGGGAAGACGACGCGCCTAGAAACTTTTTCCGATGGTCTTGAGAGTGGATCAGATAGTCGTTCTCTCGTCTATTATCATCACGCCGCGGTGGCAATGGAGGTTCCTCGTACTGGTCCTGTTCCCGGTTCTGGTCCTGGTCTTGATCCGGCGATAGGATCCGTGAGAATCCGCCGACTATCCCTTCTGGCGTGATGGCCAATTCCGAGGTAGGCGCGCGGGGGTTGTGATTGTGGCTCGAGTTATGATAGTCTTGAGCTTGATGAGAGGGAAATGAATTGTACGACAAATACAGATTCGAAGTCGTTGGATCGGGAAGTGGTGGCTGATTGTAGCCTCGCAAGGTATCTGGACGGATGCCGACATCCATATTTTCGTGCAGATGCGAAGTCGTCATGCCGTTGATCATCATCCTCCTCTCACTGGTATCCTGCTGCAAGGCGGGCAATTGCAAACTCCCTCCTCCAGTAGATGACGTCTGAGCACCGGTACTTGATCGTTGTCGCGCGTGCATGTGCGGACTGACATGTTGCTGATCAGACGGACCGATCGGTGGCAACATCATCGGATCAAGCCTTGAAGAGATGGATACGTAGGTAGGTCGTCCATCCATGCCCATTCCTCCTGTCCCTGATCCTTCTGCCCCAGTTCTTACTCCTCCTACGCCTCCTGCTCCTAGATCGCCTCCTGCCACCCCGACTCCTCCTCCTCCTTCTACCACTAAACCCAATTCGCCGCCGTCGCCACCACCACCGCCTTCTCCTCCAAGTAATCGCGCAGTCGAAGTTGGAAATTCGAACCCTCCGGTATTGTCATATTGCGCAAAGGAGGAGGACGAACGATCAGGTCGATCATTTACGAACGACGTGGAATGACCGTTGTTAAGGTAATCCTGAGAACGTTGTTGCGTGTTGCCTTGCTCGACAACGCTTTGGTGATAATGATCGTTGTGGATGGTACTATTATCCGAGTTACGAGGAACGGAGGTGCTCATTCGTCGTTCTGCTGAGGTGCCTTGCGCTTGAATCTGCTGAGTCTGAGTCTGAGTCTGACTTTGATCCTGATTCTGATTCGGTTGTTGACTCTGATTTCCGCTGGCGTGCTGATTCTGATGATGCGCGGTCCGAAGGGAAATAATATACTCTAGAGGCGCCCATGTACCATCTCCGATCGGGTAGAGCTTGGGGTTGGCGTTGGCGTTCGAAGCATTCGCGTTGGTGTTTGTTGTGGTTGCGGTCGATGGACTCTTGGACTTTGATTTTCGGTTTTGGCCTTGCGACACGGACTCGGTGGATGATGATCGTGCTTTCCGGGCTCGGTTCGCGGGCTTCGACCTGTTACAGAGGCGCAGGGAGTCAGGTTTGCCATGCGTAGGTGGTGATTTGAGATGTGTGCAAAGTCAAAGCGGAGACTTGCCTATCGCATACGGCTTCGGCTCTTTCACATTGCTATTCGGTAGGTGGTGACCAAGAAAAGAGTCAGAGTATGGACGAGGTCATTCTGTAGTCTAGTGAATGATCTTACCTCGCATTTCGGTTGGTTCTTGTCGCATCGGATCTACACAAAGCCGACATGTAACGAGATCAGACACATCAAGTTGAAATTGCGACGTGAATGCAGTAGCTGCTCACCTTTCTTGTGCGACATCTAGCGAATGTTATCAAAAGGCGAAGGTAGATCAGCAAGACGGCTTTTTGAAGTACACTCCTTCTCTTTCTCTCTCCGCGATAACAGGGTAGAGTGCAACATGATCGCGAACAACACTCACCTCTCGCAACTCGCTTCGAGACGCGTTCTTCGTCTCTTTGCTGGCGGTGACTGTGAGGTCTCGTTGTTGTTGGTATTAGGGTTCTGATCCTCCATATGTGAGGCGTGTTATAGGTCAGATACGGTAGTGACTATGGTCAAAGCTCTTGCGGTCGACAAGACTGATCGGATCGTCCCTTCTTGGGTCAATTCAATAGTAGGCAGGATCCCGGAGACTGAAGGATATTTGCTTCCGATCGTTCCGGCGCCGCCTGCCGCGCTCGAAAGTAAGCCGGCGTGCGGCCCTACTACCAGTAGCTGTCCTAGTAGTAGGTAGCCCGTTCCTCTCAAGTAATTCAATAACTAAAGGCCAGGAAAGAAGGTCCGTTGAACCGCCATCTTCTGCAACATCAAGTACGTCTGTATCAATCATCATGATCATCCAGATTTAGGAGTATCAATCTACAGCAGGAGTTTGAGTCGCTGTAAATATAATAGATTGCAGGGTAGTAGGCAGTAGTGTACAAGGAATCATCATGATTCTAACGCTGTGGACAGCAAGAAAGCAGGCGTTCGTTTGAAAGTTAACACACGAACAAGATCATGCAGCCGCAGTCGCCGTCGTGGTCTTGTTAGAAATGCCTTTAGATTGATTCAACCAAGCTTCTGCGCCGGAATATCGACAATTGTAGTCCATGAACTCGGCTGGGTTCCTACAAGACGAGATCGATTCTGGCAGTCAGTGAAGTGTTCAAGGAGGGAAGTCGGTTGCCAGCGATGGTAGTCGTGGCAGACGTACATGGTGATAACATTCGACCCGGCCTCGGTTGCGGGTTTGCCAGCCTGTCGGCTATACTGCTGGATCAAGGACGCTCTTTCGTACCTCGCTTCAAAGACTTGTTCTAAGCGACGAGTCACGTCCTCCATCGCCACAGGAACCGCAGGCCCACTCGTACCAACATGGATGTCCCGGAAGAAATGGCCGAGCGCTTCGGCGTCCTCGATACTTTGACTCGCACCTTGGCCTTGCAGAGGGAGCATGCTATGCGCTGCGTCCCCGATGAGGATCGTTCGACCTTTGTACCATGTTGGGAGGGCTTCCTGTGCCGTAGAGAAAAGCGGTATTGAAGGAGTGAGCGAGTGAGAGGGAGGAAGGTATTTGACGTGCAAGAGGTGCAAGAAAGAGAGTGGCTGCTTACCATGTCTCGTAATTGCCATAGACTGATATCGGGACATGCTCTGCGAACAAACATTCCTAATGCGAGTTAGCTGGTGTTTCGCCCAGTCAGAAGCAGGCGAAGGCGTCAGACTCACTTGAACGTATCCTTGATCCAAGGAGGGAAATCATCAAACGATTTCAAGAGGTCTTCAAGCGATCCTTGAGCGGTCCACGAAGAGGACGCTTGTTCGTTCATTAGCTCTAACATGACGTGAAATGGGTTGGAAGTCAGCGCGTGTATAGGACAAGGAAAGGATCGCATGGACGACTGACTATCAGGGACGAGCGCGACGATGGATAATAATTCTTGGTTCCGGCATGGACCCATCACGACTCGGCAGTCTCGACCGAGGAGCATGGTCGACCATGGGTACTCGTCGGTCATCATGGCAGATACGTGCGGAATGGTCAGGAGTTGTTCTTTAGGGATCTGGATGGGCGGGGTGGGTGAGATGAGTCAACTACGGAAGTTAGGCAGTGCATACGTACAATGAGGCGGTAAGCAGAGAGACCGGTAGGTGATGCGGTCATCTCCTTGCCCACTACGCTGGCTCTGATCTTGCTGTGACTACAGAGTGTCATTCAAAGTCAACGGTCAGTCACGGAGGTCGTTTCGCCACTCAGCGCCGCGGGTACATACATTCCATCTGCACCGATAACGAGATCGCCCTGAATCGTCTCGCCATTCTCGAGCGTCACCACGCCGGAGTCGCAATCGCATGACAACACTTTACTAGCGACGCGGATGGTGGCTGGATTTCCAGGTGGGGAAGGGTCGGTCGCTAGGCGTTTAAGGGACTCGTGGAGGTCGACGCTGAGGGGCGAGGAGGAGTTGAGAGGGTGTCTATCGTAAGTAGGCTTCAAATTTGGAACACAAAATATGCTTACCGGTGAAAACATAGACGATCAGCATCGTAGTCGCTGGTCTTGAAGGGAACTATGTACGAGAGAGAGAGAGAGAGTGGCGAGTCAGTCCCCTGATGTGATCACATAGTGAACTGGACTTTTGCGACTCACTCTTCATTTGCAAGTGTCCATCGGTCCGGAAAATTTGAAACTAGGTCAAGGGGAAGAAAGTGTTGCAGGTTATTGACAGGGTTCAAGCCATTCGACCGTCCGATATGCTTACGCCGCTGTCGACCGCTCCGCCGCCTTTCTTTAGCTCGTCCTCAATTCCCCAAACTTTGGTAATCCTGAGCACATCGCGAGAAGAACCGCCAGGCTAGGTGAGTATGCTGTTGTGCTAATGACGACAAGGAAGCACAGTTCTTACTTGACAGCATTGGGTTGAAGGCTATCGAGTTTTCGTATAATCAGCGTGTGGTATCCACGAAAGGCAATCTTTTTTCGGAGTCCTACACTCACGAGATAGCCGCACCAACCTCCTTGTTCATTCGACTTGCTTCGAGAATAATGATCTCTCTGTCGGTACCTCGCAATGCAATGGCGCTGGCAAGACCAGCGATTCCGCCGCCGACGATAACGATCCGGAATTGACGGGGAGAGGCGATGGGCATGTTGTCTAGACTTGGGAATTGATCTGAAGTGATGAGAGGATAGGAATGTGTGGAAGCGCATCTTAGGATATCTCAGTCGGATCTGACAAACGAGTCCAGTACTTATCACTAGAATGATGATGCTTGCCTTCTCGGTCTAATCTCTGTTCCCTTCCATCTCGGGCACTGTACTTCCGCGACACGAATCCGACGGAAAGAGGAGTCCCCGACCTCCGACTCTCTTTACATTCCGGGCCGGCCCCGCATTCTGTCTGTCTGTCTTAGCCGGGGTCTCCGGTAAGGTAAACGCCTCTTCACGTAGTCTTCACGTCACCCAAGCAAGATAAGACAGACTTATTCTGAGAAGCTCGTCTGAACTGTTTGCTGCTCCCAATTCACCTACAACCCAATACACATGCAGCAGCCATGTCACCTAGTATTCTCTCCAACGGCAACAAAGGCGACCATGACGTTACACCTAGTAAACGCTATTCAGTCTACGACCAAGTTTGGGATCGACAATACGGGATCTGGACAAAGGCTCCCGAACCACCCAAAGCGTTGAGCGATGGCCAACAGGCGTTTGTTGCATTCAGGAGAAAGTCGGCGAACACGAACAATGCTGATCCGTTTACACATATCGAATTGCAAGACCAAAGGCTGGTGCAGTTTCTTCGCAAAGTGCTGCCTACCGAGTCGGGGCTGTTCAGCAAACCAGCAAGTGTGAGTAAATCAATGGGGCGCGCATGGAGATCGCTGTGTAACTGAAACTTTGTCGTTCAGATTGACGCTCAGCTACTCTACGTCAGTCGCAAGCGCGTTAAAGAAGCGTCTGCCGGCACGGATCTCTCGAGTGATCTTGTGTCAACCGTCGAGACTCTGTTATCCTTTGTCGCAGAAGAATTTGCCGATGTGTGAGTGAGGGTGGTTACGGAGGATTTCACTCTTTGCACACTCGCTAAAGTTCTTTGGCCGACCTAATACAGGGAAGAGAAACTTCAAGTCTTACCGCAAGGCACGATAGCATGGTCGCTTCTGTGGCTGCTGTTCGAAGTCGGGCAACACGTAGAGATCGTTTACGATCTCACCGGCGAAAAGGTGAGTCCGACGACAACCAGACATGCAGAGATGCCGCCAATCCACTTTGCTAACGCCTAGCATTGCCATAGATGGCCATGCAAGTAGAAGGATGGGCGTACGCAATGTCACAAAAAGGGCGGACGTTTAACCTACATGGTCACGTCTTTCAGTGGACTGGCGTTAGAATCCAGAAGATCAAGGTTACGCGAAAGGTTTTGGAGTTTTCGGTAAGTACATGTGTATAGAAATGAGAGCACTTTGCCCGAGACTGACCTTGACCCTGGAACAGAAACTAAATCCCATCTCGACACTTCCTGTACGGCCATTGAGTGATGAAATGCGATTGAAGTTCATCGGCAAGTCGAAAGTTTCACCCGCTGTGCCTCGGCAATTTCAGCTGACCCTTTGATGTGGGTTCCTTTTCCAGAACGATCCAAACTTTACTTACAAGTACGCGGTTCTCAATCCTTATGGTTCGATCTAATCATCCATTGCTGATTGTGGCTGTCCTGCTTAGCATTGTTCGCAAGTATACTGCGGCTACAAAGGGTCGTTCGTGATGAAGGCACATTCCGGAGGGTACGCCAGCCTACCATCTTTCCCCATTCACCTTTTGCCTGACGTGCCTCTCTCACTTACACTCAGCGTACGCGTTAACGGCCAAGGTCGGGCAATGATTGACGTCAGGCAATTCAGACGTTCTGTGCCCGTGATGGACGTTTGGGAGTGAGTCAGAGGGTTGGTCATGTCGGTCTAGCAGCAGGCCGCTGATTGATCCGTATCTGCCTGCAGCGACGACGTCAACACCAGCGACGCGGAGATCATTGACCTGGGTGACGACGTAGACTGGAATACCGCCACCAAGGCGCATCTTCTACCACCCACTCTACACGGCTTCAGCTTCGTACACAAAAAATGGGGAGAGTTTTCCGTCGAGAAGCTTCAACCTGTCGTTTGGACCGATGCGCCCTTCCGACATCTGGTGCTGTCAGACTCTTACCGGGAGGTGGTGCGTTCACTCATCGAAGTACACTCAAGCGACAAGAAGGATCTCCTCCTTACAGACGTTGTCCAAGGCAAAAGCAGCGGATGCATTATCGCTCTGTACGGTAACCCTGGATGCGGCAAGGTGGGTGTGGGATTGTTCAACCACAGTTTGCGAAAATCCTGACATGTACATCTCAACGATAGACCTTGACCGCGGAAGCGGTGTCTGAGCATCTGAAGCGACCGCTTTAGTAAGTCTAGAACAGCCTCCGATCCTACCGTGATGTCGCGCTTAACGTATCTCCTATGCAAAAGCTCTGTCTCCGCTGGTGAATTGGGGACATCAGTCTCGGCTCTCGAGCAAAACTTGAAGAACGTGCTGGATGTGCGTATGATCACGTTTGTGCCTGCGAGAGAGGTCTTTCCCCAGCTCACTCTTTCCAACCGGCCAGTTGGCTACATATTGGAATGCCGTGCTTCTAATTGACGAGGCAAGTCGTTGTCAAGTACTTGCGAAACACATGAATACAGCTAATTCATCTGGTGCATTTGGGAGACTAGGCAGACGTGTTTCTTGAGAAACGGGATTCTCGCGAACTCGAACGAAATGGACTGGTTTCAATCTTCTTGAGGGGTGAGTACCGTAGTTCGCTTCGAAGAAGGGCGTTGTTTTCTAATCACAAAGCGAACGCTCTTGCAGTCCTTGAATATTTTTCGGGCAGTAGGTATTACGAAGTGGTAGCCCAGCGAGAGGACATGCGACACTGACTGGGTTCTGTGACATAGTACTGGTTCTGACAACGAACCGACTTGAAAGGTCAGTCAGCTCTCTTCTGTCGATGAGTAACTGGAAGACGTATTGCTAACCACGTGTGGACTTGTGGTATCGTTCTAGCTTTGACAACGCATTCCTATCGCGGTTCTCGCTCATTTTGAAATATCCCGACCTGGATGCACCCAGCAGACGAGTGTTATGGGATCGTGTACGGCCTCACCTTCAAGCTGTATAGCCAATAGAAACACCAGCTGAAACACCTGCTAATGGATTGTCTCTGTTCTCATTGCAGTTCCTCATCATGGCCGATTCAGATCCAGCCGCTTTCGACCTAGATGCATTGGCGGCCATCGAATTGAACGGGCGCGCGATCAAACAGACGGTTAGGACGGCTCAAGCTCTGGCTCTAACGCGAGGTGTAGCATTGGGCACCGATCATATCGATACAGTGCTGAGTATGAATGTAGGGTAAAGCAGGTCGCTTTGATGGTCGACAGCCGGTGGTGTGGAAGGGTGCCCGGTCTTGTATGTTTCGTTGTTCTCGCTCCGTTGTGCCACAGTAAAACGCCAAAAACGTGTATAGTGATACCTAGCATCAGCCGCTGAATGTGAATCGCCTGTATCTTATGGATGCAAATGGCTTTGTGACTGATATATAAGGAAAACTCCTGGGCAAGACGACATTCATTCCCACTCTGTTTTGGAGTTTGGCGATACGGTCCCGGTCGAGCTTTGACGCTCGGACTGACTGTTTAAAACATTACTGATTGCTGATATGTCGTTACAGACTTATCTGGCGTGAGGGGGCTTTCCGTAATCTGACGTATTGTTAGTGTTCAAAAGGGTTATTATTTTCACCGAAGGAAATGCTGCATGGGTCACCTATATTCAGAGGTTTACCCATATTGGGTCGGTTCCGGGCCGTCCTTTAGAATTTCGAGTTACAAGCCTTCTTGTGAAAAGGATGGAGGACATCTTATCTCGTTGTAAGGCTACACGTCGTTAATCGAAATTCGCTTGTGTATGAGAGAGGAACGGCACCGTGTATAATTTATTTACCCAATATCGATTGCTGTACACCTAATATACTTGGCACTCATGACCCTACAATTGCTGGTAGCGTTTAGTCTTACACTGCGGTTACAGCTTTCTGCGACCATCGCATGCTTCTAGTGTTACATCTCGCTCTGCTTCCTGCTTCCTGCTTCATCAGGACCTCAACCATAGTGCGGCTTGGTCTTGTCACCATCCTCCTTGATCCACCTCATGGACCAGTTTCTGATGGCTTTGCCCCTGAAATAGAGGCCAACCGCAAACAAGGCGAAGAGCGCCATAACTCCTGCATACATTCCGTAGGCTTTCATGTAGCCTAGTTTGGTGGTGGTAGGTACCAAACTGGAGAGGAACCGTCACGGAGGTTCAGTCTTCAAAGTTTATGAGCAGCAACGTGTGTTCGATACTGACGAGTAAGTCAAACCAAAACTGATGATTCCCCTTGCCGCGCATATCAACGTCAAAACGGCTCCACTCCTGGTCGGATAGCAATCGAGCAAGTAGGTCTGACCCGCGACACTTGCGGCGACTGCGGAGGAGAATTGAAAGGTAACGTCAGCACTGGTAAACTTGTTGAGTTCACAGCTCATCACAGCTCATCACTTACTGAAAGCAAAGTATGATCCGCAATACGAAAAGATGATGACGAACCAATGAAACTTCTCCGGATGAGCGTACCCTGCACCGAAAAGTACGGTGGACAATACGCCCAATGCGACCGGGAACGCAAGAGGAATCAATCGCGTCTCAGCTAGGTCATGAAAAGTAAAGGTCAGTGAAGCAAAAGTACAGCTAGCTGAAGTGCGACTTACGTTCATGCACGCCATTGTTTCTCTTGGCCATGTATGTGATCAACTTGTCGGAGAAGATTCCAAGCATGGGAAGCGCCACGAAAGCTACCACAATCTGACCGGCTTGAGCGACGCCGACCCATTTAGGTGCCCAGTTGTAAGGAGGCGCTTCGAGGAGGGTTGCGTATGTGGTGCCCATGCCAATGTTGACACCCAAATACCAGGAGTTCATCAAGATGATGATCAACATGTTGGGGAAGAAGCACTAGATGGATCGAGCGAGAACGGGCTCAGCCGATGAGGTCCAGAAGGAAAAAGTGTCTTTCGCGGTCACTCACCATTTCCAAACAATGCTTCAACAAAAGGTATGCTTCCATCCAATCCATCTTCTTGACGAACATACGCACGTCTTTTCGCAATGTCCGAGGTCCATACTTGGCCTCGTCCAAAGCAGGCCGGTTACTCTGGGTGGTTCCACTGGGCATTTGGCTTTCTAGAGTCGCCAAGGTGGTAGTGATGCCTGGCATCGCTTCCGTGGCACCAGTGTATGCGCTCAGAGGGCGATCGTACGCTGTTTCGGGAACGAAGAAGTACGCAGTGACCAAGAGGAACCCTGCCAGACCAGCATAGACCTGACAGGATGTAAACCGGGATGAGCAGGAACTCGGATGCGTGGATGCTTCATATATAGCATAACACTCACGCTGTACCAGTTCTTCCAACCCACGGCGGCGGCAATGTTTGATGCGAAAATGGTGAGGATGCAACCAACAATGGTTTGGAAGGCTGCTTGGAAAGCCAAGACGTTGGCTCGCTCGTGCAAGAAAAAGGCTTCCTTCAGCATGAGCGGAACCAATGCCTCTGATTGACCGGCAGCGAAGCCGATGACGATTCGGATGCCAAGGTGGTACTCGTAGTTGGTGACCTGGGAAGCGACGATACACCCCACGAAGAGGAGGGCACATGAGAAGAGGAAGACGGGTCGACGACCCACAGCCAAAGCGATGGGCATGAAGACGAGATTACCAATACCCTGCGTGATGAATATGGTAAAGTTGTCAAGCGCCGCTGAGCGAGAGACTTGCAGTCGAAAGGACACTTACCATCGACAAGGTCGGGACAGTGATAAGGTTAGTGATGTCCTGGTAACCCTTGTTGGCTTTGATATAGTCTTGCAAAAAGAACGAGATCAAAGAGCCGGCGGCGGAGACGCAAGTCAAGCCGACGCATGAAACTGTCGATACAGGTGGTGGCGATCAGTTGAGTGGAGTCTTCCGTCTCACGTAGGTCGCTTGCTCACAAGTTGAGAGGATAATGACCATAGTCCATTTGCGCCACCAGTTCATGTTGAGAGGATCTGTCGGGTGAGTGGTAGCGTATCAATCTGTGGTCAACGTATCGTATGCGCCTCTCCTGCACTCACCAGAAGGATCAGCGCTGGGAGTGGGAATTAGCACGATTGCGCCGCCCTCGCCGGTCAATCCGACCGTGCCCTTGATCGTATCTTTGGTATCGAGATTGGCGTCCAAGGTAGAAACATCTTCGACGTGTTCAAGATTGCCTTTCTCGTCGCCCTTGAGGTCGTCTTCAAAGTGCGGAGAAGTATTCATGGTGGTAGTGGGGTGAGGAGGAGGGATGGTATGACGCTTGAGGAGTCTTTGCGACTTGATAATTTAATTGGCCGAAGCTGTCATTGTTGGGTCGAAGTCCTGAGTGCTTATGTAGGCTTTTGAGCCAACTCCAGTTTCCACCAAGGCTGACTTGCAGACAGTTCGTAACTGAATTGTCTAGAGGATAGTCGATCCCCCACGGTCCGGAAGCATCGTTTACAGATATGCGGGGTAGTGCCGACCGTAAGTTGTTATTCCGCGACACGGAGACGATCCGATACGCTCGCCTTCTTTTGTCCGGTCTTTCCGACGCTGCGAATCAAGGGGTAGACTGTATTGTTGACAAGCTTCTTGTAAACATTCGCGGAAACCTGCACCTACCGTTCGGGATGAGCTTTCCGCCTTCCGACGAGCTTTAGGGTATGTACACTCATTATCCTCGTCACGGCATGTTTTGCGCTGTGTTTGATATTCTACGTGTATTGAATCGAGCCCTGAACGTTCCCGCCGCCGTTCCGTGTCCAACGAATATCGATTAGCGATTTCCACTGAGTTCGATTAAGCGGAATTCTGCATATGCATTTGGGTCATTGATGAATCACATGTATAAAACGGCTGCATGTTTAACCACTGCGAAAAGAAAGCCCTCCGAATGATACTTGGTCAGTCAAACATCCTCTTCATCCTTCAGAAGCCTGATCCCTTCTGCCTGAATCCGACCAAAACACAGAACGCGACTACGACATACGAAATGGGCAAACCCGAAACCATGCGAGTTCGAGGTGTCGATGCCTCCGACTGTCTTGACTTTAGCGGCGAGACCATCTATGGCGACTTCCGCGACGCCTTGGTCAAGGATGGATTCGTCGTCATCAAGGCGATTGATCCCAAGAAGGCAGCCGAGCATGCCGACAACTTTCACAAGTACATGGAGGGGTTGTGAGTCGTTTGTAAATCTAAGATGCTTTGCTACCATCGCTGACATACCTATGTTGGTTCGACCGATAGTGGCTTTGGCTACAAGAAAGATGATCCCAGCACTTGGAAGACCGAGAACTTGCCAGTCATCTCGGAGAAGGGCAGTGAGTTGCTGGAGACCGCGGGGCGTATGTGTGGAGGAGTCAAAGCGCTGATATATTGCAACCTCTAGTGATCATGCACTACGGTGTCAGTCATGAAGACTGGGTGTGGAAAGTCCGGTGCGAGCCTGGTGTCGTTGGCGCCTTTGAAAAGTAAGCTTGCAGTGTCTGCATTTCAATTCAGAATAGGGCTCGCACTGACCATCCTCCCCACCTGTAGAGTCTACGGCACCGATGATCTGATCGTCTCGTTTGACGTTGTCAATGTCCAGTGGCCTCACCGAAAGGATGCACCGCCCAACAAGAGGTGGGCTCACCAGGACCAAGATCCCGAAAGGCCCGGTTTCCGTTGTCTTCAAGGTCTCGTCAACCTCAACGAGAACGGTCCCGATGATGGTGGTCTCGTCGTCATGCGAGGCGGTCACAAGATCTCAGAAGAGTATCACGACACTTTCAGGGACGAGGAGAGGATTTGGCAATGGACGAACGAATGGTACGGGTACAAGGACACCGGATTGGCTTGGTTGAAGGAGCGAGGTTACGAGTTTGAAAAGGTCGATGCTGGTCCCGGTGACCTGATTTTGTGGGATTCTCGGGTGCCTCACTACAATGTCGCTCCAAAGGGGGATCATGTGCGTATGGCCGTTTACACTTGCTATGCCCCGGCCAATACCGCGACACAAGAGGATTTGATCAAGAAGAAGGAGGCGTTCGATGCCGGCATCGGATCAAGTCACTGGCCGCAATGCTTGCAGAGTGTCAAGTGGACCGCGACTCGACCTGATGGGACAGTCTGTCCAGCCAACCGCGATGGTCCCAAGGAGCGACCTCAGTTGAACGAGCGAGAGTTCAAACTTACTGGAATTCCGTACATCAGGGCGTCCGCTTAGATTCTATTGGGATAGGTAGCCTTGGCCGGCCATTGTAAACTTTTGTTATTCTTTATATTGCTCTTCAACGGAATGCTAAATATATCTTGAAAATCGTTACTGAGTCCCTCGGTCCCCTACACTCAGGTTCAAACTGTGTGCCAACGACAATCAAAACTCCAACTCAATCTTCCGATGCGCCTTTCACCAGATTCACGGGATGTTGTTCTCCTTGTCTGAGTCAAGTCGAACGCCGGCCATTTACCAAGATGTGACCACCGCTCGCATGTCAGTCATACTTCGTGACTCGTACAACATCTCTAGCGCTTTGTCCATCAGTATCCTTCCCGCCGTAAACAAAGTTTGCATCCCACCCGGCTTGTCGGAATGAAAGACCGAGTCAGGCGCCTACATATGTAATCAGGTCGTTAGCTTGTTACGACACACGGCGCATGCGAATCGGCGCTGCAGAAGGCGATGCTTACGGTGAACCCCCGTCGTCTGAATCACTCATTAAATCCCTTCAGGCTTTCGAACGACTGTGTCATATTCACCTTGTCGGCAAAGTTCACTCCAAGAAAATGCGCAGCATAATCTGGACAGACGTTGATCCTTCTACCGTAGCTACCCAGTCATATATGTTGCCGCATAAGGCAGCATCGAACCGAGCTGCGCGTGGTTCGCCGATGTTAAAGATTGAAGTCGGTCCAAAACATCGTCACTCGCCGACATAATTGCTGTCATGTTGTCTCGCCGTCGCTAGTCTTGTACAGTGGTAGGTGTGGGAGCAGGAATAGTAACAGGGCGTGTAACAGCGTATGGCGGGTGAGCGGACTTGCATGAACAGCGCAACGAATACAGACGCTCTGCCCAGTGCTATAGAGCGTCTGTATTCGGTGCGCTGTTCATGTGCTACCTTGTGAGAGTCCGTGGCCTGGAAGTTGCGAAACAGGATATTAGGCAAAGAACTATCGAGCAATGGAGAGGCAGAAGTACCTCGCTCCATTTGAGCAAAAATTCTGGCTCATGCCGTCTAGTACCTGAACCACACAACCTCTTTCAGTATCATCGTCTGAACCATGAATTTCTGCCTAGGAAGACAAACTACGTACAGCCGTTTCTTGCTATCACTCATCTACCCTTTGACAGATGATATTTCTCGTGCAAAAGCGCTCCGGGACAGACGTACTCCTTTACAATCTCACGGCCTTGCCCATCATAGGACTTTTGCTCAAAGTCGTTCCAGTCCCGTTCTTCAGCCAGAGGCAATGCCATGATGTCGGCCCAGAACCCTTTGTCCTTCATGTCTTCCTCATGCAGCTGACCGACGTAGCCCCCGACAAGTTCTTCCGCACTTTCGGCAACATCATCGCCCGGTACTTGCACTGAAAGGAACAGTTCCGGGTGGTCCGCACATACGCGCGGCGCCTGCTCACGATGGGTCTGTCGAAGTTGTTGATAGCTGGGTGCTGGTGGCTTTGTTGCAAAGGGCCAATTCTTCTGGTATAGCTGGGCTGCCTCTTTGATACTGGTTGCAAGTTGCGGAAAGGTGATACCGCTTCCGGCAGCGAAGCAGCACTTGATGTCGCCTACACATCTTCGACGTGCACGTTCTTTGACCTATGAGCAGAGACAGACATTAGATGAAAGTGATCTAACCTGACAGGTTACGGAAACGTACTAGGCTCAAGAAAGCGCTGTAGGTTTCCATTCCTCCCGTCAGGTAAACTTGCAAGTCTCGATGGTCTTTGTCTTTAGATATAAAGGTCAATGTCAGAGAGATGCGGGGGGATTGAATTTCGACCCATACTACTCACAGCAGATCATCTCATCAATCAGTATCATGGTGTTCTTCAATGCTTGCGTAGCCTCTTTATGGTCGAATTGCAAGATGACAGGGTTGCTGCACTGACCAGCGACGAATCTCTTGTGCCACTTTCGTTCCGCGAGCCGGATGAGATGACAAAACCGTCGGCATGAACGTGTACCTTGCGGATCTTGGCGATCGGGTTCATGTATCGAACGCCGGAGTGGTGCCAAGAGACCGAAGTGACCAGTAGGTCCGCCTCAATGGGCAAGTCGATACGCGTTTTCGGATGTTGATTTCGCAGGCGGATTCCCAGACGATGTCCCTTGAAGACTCGGGCGGGTTCACGATCCAAACTTGCCAATTGGGAAACACCACATTGCGATTATTGAACAAGGCTCCGGCCTCGGAGATCTCGTATCTGTGAATTCAAGCAGCATCATGATCAGAGAGGTGAAGCGGATTTCCTGACATGTCCTTGACACGAACGTTGTGTGCGCCCATGTTTTTCCTTTTGTGCTCTTGCGGAAACCCTCCAAGCTATGAGCCTCACCCTTCCACCAGCTCCTCCGGTTATCGAGTATGACTGTTCTTTCCAGGATCGGCTTCGTCTCGGTGGAGATGAGTCGGGATGTCGCGTTGAGATTGGCGAGGGTCGCGAACTGATGAGTGAGGCGCTGCAAGAATCTCGGCGACCGCGACAATCTGCTCCATTGAGAGTCGGGGTTCTTTCTAATCCTCGCAGTCTAGTCAGCAATTTATTTATGAAAAGATGCAGAGGAGCAGGTGTCATACGAGATGTACTTGCATGATTCGACAAGCGCTGCAACGCTCGCAGACGCGACACCTCGTTTCCCAAAAGCTGCAACTCTTCCTTGTCCCGTCGGCTTTCCTCGTCTCTTTTGGTAGACACCATCATCTCGTCCGGGAGTGATGGACCGGGGATGTGTTGAACGAGAGATAGAGATTGGTATCGGGAGACGCAAGTAAGGGTGGGTTCGCTGTAGACTGGCGTGGAGAGACCGAAACTTGAAATCTGATCAGACTATATACTACTAAATAAAGATGAGAGAGAGTCGCGATCGGGAATCATCGGGGCGGGACTCAGGCGAGAAATAAATGTTATTCCACAAATCAGAAAAATTTCTCCACCAAAAAA
This sequence comes from Naganishia onofrii, assembly GCA_030039215.1. Lineage (NCBI taxonomy): Eukaryota > Fungi > Basidiomycota > Tremellomycetes > Filobasidiales > Filobasidiaceae > Naganishia > Naganishia onofrii. The sequence goes on along the minus strand of JASBWV010000029.1, from coordinate 9,224 downwards.
GTGCAACTTTTTCACCGAAAAAGTGCTTTTTTTCCACAACAGAAATGAAAGTTTTCCATCTATTTGCGGGATTCTTTCCACCAAACTCGTGATAATTATCTTCTAACATTTGTACAGTTTTCCCTCACCGATTCAAGATCTGTTCCTGGGTCATTCGCAACAACATAGCTCCCTACATACAAGGAAAATCCATTCTACGTCCATAACCAAGTGTCTACTCATCCAATCGTACATTCCTGAGTGGATACCACCGCATTGGACTACTTTCACAAGCTGTAAGACGAACGCGACTATCTCTCAGTAACATCAATTTCATCGTTCCTGGTGTACACGTTCGCCCTGGTCAACCTCGGACACACACACTACATGTCGTGCCTTTCGCACTTTCACCGAGAGGCGAATGGCAGTAACGACAGTGAAAGCTTCTGATGGCACATCATTACTTATTCCGTTACTCTATGAATGTTCATCTACAGTAATGTTTTTTCCCTTTCCTCTATGATTAGCGTTACTCCGTCGATAAGAATCGTCGATAAGAATACCCTGAGTTGTACTATTTCCCAAGCCATGCATAGAGTACACGCATTAGTCGGTCTGAAGCGAACAATGCTCCAGATTTCAGTGCAATGGTTGCGGAAATCATGCGCTTAGCAGCAAATGTTTGTCAGCCCATGCATCACTTCCTGAATGCGATTGACGTCCTCTTCGGCGAACGACCTACTCTGCTTCTACCGGGGAGGTCGGATTGCAAGACAGTGAGTTGGTGCCACCGCGCAGTAGCTTCTCCACAGCATCGACCAACGCCATCTATACGACTCAGTCGCAAATCCCTTATCGCTGAAACTCTCGATGTATTCACTTTCTATCATGGGACAAGCTAATACCGCCTAACCAGCGCCCATGTGTATTGCTCCTCCCTTTCTCCACACTCTATACTATTCACGTTCTTCGCATGTGGGGTGCGTTGTATAAAGTTGCGACTGGATCAGTGACATGACTGACATCTGTGTTTGATCTCGTGACGAATTACTCCTGGTTACGGTCTTCGAGAACTCCCAAGCTGTCAGGCTTTCCTGGGAAAGATGTCGTCCATGGCGATCGCACATCCCATCTGTCCTACTCCTACCCAGTCCCTACCTTTTTTGTCTTGCCAATGCACAGGCGCATTGCGCAGCGATTACCCAGCCGTATGATGTGCGACGGAGTTTGAAATCGCTGATGGGACTGACTGGCTTTACTCATGTATAGACCATGCTAGCTTTGCGAATCTCATTCCCCGTTGTGAATGGACATCACGACACGCTGGCGCTCGTTCGCTGGTTGACCAACGCACCTACCACGGAGCATCTTGTCATTATCATGGGCAGTAGGTCCGAAGCCACTGCATTTGCCTCGAAATCTGAGAATTGTATTATCCTTATTTCTTGCTCAAGCCTCGAGTCCTCCCCTTTCAGCCAGAGCTCTGAACAGACAAGCTGCTTGACCGAGCACCAAAACCTTCAACTTTGTAGCATAATCACGACATGTCAGTCATAAGCCATATTTTGACACAGAAACTTAGTTCGAAATCCAAATTTCAAAGAACCTGTAATGATATAGATGTTACATCAACAGGTCATCACGTACTGAAATCCCGTCTCTGTATCCTACTGCTGTTCGATCTCCAGGATGAAATACCGCTGAGGACATAGGAATAAGATGATTGGGAACATTCACACTCGCATCGTTGCATTCTTTGGATGTGAAGTTGGCGGAAGGTTGGCATAAGCGACGTTTACCGCCTTGATCAAGCGCTGTGAGTTGTGACGTTTGAACTTTTAAACAAGTATTTATTGCAACGTCCTTGTCCAAGCTACGCGGAAGACCTTGCCGTCTCGCCAAAATCAAGCATGATGGGTCTCAACACATCCCAAGCACATTCGAACGCTACCTTACCAGCCGCTTCTAGCTCCAGCTCGGGGTGAACAAGAACTAGTGTCACGAAACTACTTGTGCACTGCAAAGCTTCTGCAAAGTAGTATAAGTGCAACACAACGCGCGTCAGAGCTCAGAGCACCCTAAATACCTCTAAAATGGAAATACTCACCTTCAAGCATTGCCTTCGAGTCCTGGCAAGGAAACCCTCGAATACGAGCGGTCGCGGCTACCCACGGATCGGCTATGCATCGGTCCAGGTTTGCTAAGACGCCATCAACCATTGGACGCAGCTGGAAAACCAAGAGGGTGTATCCTGTAAGTGTCGGTCTTCTCGAAATCTTGCCTCCTAGGAGCAAATCTGAACATACCTCCGACATCTGTGCCGTCAGTTGGTCATCTCTCCACAACTCTGAGTCCATCCTCTCAAGAAGAGCTTCCTTCTCCTGTTGACCAGCACAGATCTTTCCTTTGAAATTGAAGTTACTGATGAGCGTAACCATCAGCGTGCCCAGTCGACCATGAGCATACTAATGCGAGTTCGTGCCCCTGGGTGGCCTCAGAAAGGTATGGAGGTCCAGATGGACAGCAGCCTCAAGAGCGTTTGCATACGATGGGTCGTAGAAGATGGAGTTGGGTAGACGATATGAGAGGACCTCACATTCTACACAGCTTCTCGATCAAAGCTGAGCAATCCAATGCTAAGCCGAGGCGGGAGGCCTCACCAACGAAAGATAACAAAAGAAAGACGATAACGCAACGCAATGACGTGTGCTCTCTGTCGCACATCCATGTGCTCTTGAAATGTCCTGGATGACAGAGAATGCAAGAAAGGCACAAAAGGAGTGGGCTCTAGTCAAAGCAGGCGTAATGCTGCGGGTCCCTGCGGATCGTCCAGACCGTCCCGCGCCGACCACAGAGTGTGGATATTCGGATCCAAATCTAGCTGCCAGCTGAAAAGCACCCTGAAACGCCAGAACGGTGTCCGATTTGAACTTGCAAGAGGAGACTCTTAAAATGTTCCCTCACCTTCTCTGCTCACGTCCTTTCGGGGGTTATGCTGTCCTTTCTTTCAAGTCTAGAAGGCGACACTGGAAGCCCGTGACTTTGCAAGTTCTCCCAAGCTGTGGACTGATCCGATGGATAGATAGAAGTCAAAACAAACTGTCGCAGCTTTCGCGAGTCCGCAGTCAATGCGAAGGGGTAATTCGCTCATTCTAGTTGATGGGAGCTAATACTAAATATGAAGCTTATGAGCGTGCCTTTTCTGGTTGCCAGTTGTGCTCATACCAAAGCCTCTGAAGGAGTGCTAGCGTATCGATCCGAATCCGATGGCCTACTTCAAAGCGGCGTTGTCTGATGAAGACGATCCTGACAATGCTAGTGAAGAGTCCAGCAAATCCGGATCCAGCCCGAATGACTTCTCTGAGGACCGCCTGAGCCATCAAGAGTTCCATAAAGTATTTTCCGACACCCAGTCAGTCGATACCCGCCATTTATACACTGATCCTGGTACAAGGAAACTCCGAAAAGTACCCGCTGAAACGCGTTCGGGAAAACAATCGGCTAGAGGCGCTCCCAACAAATCGCAAAAACTGAACGAAGCAGTGGCGGAATTGCGGCAGACTCAACAGGATGAGCAGAATCGGCTTGTCGGCAAGAATGGATCACTCGGATACGATCCCTCCAGTATTCGCGAGTCGGAGGATCCTTTACAAGTGCTGGAACAGCATCGCTTGCATTTGGAATCTCTGCAAAGAAATTTCCTTTCTAACAGGGATGGCTCGAGATAATGCAACCCCTCGATACATTCCACCTGCGACTCAACTCCCAGGCGTCCTCACTAGACAAAGGATTCAGATTGTGGATAGAGAATCCGAAGGATGTGTGGCGATTGGGCAAGATATATTGACGTCTGAGTTACCAGCGTTCTTCGACCGATTGGTAAGTCGCCTTCTCTTTTTGATGTTTGTTAAGCTCGACTAAGTGACTGTTATCCTCTGCAAAGCCTCACGACGCCTCATTCAAACGCACAACGGTGCACAAAGCGTTTCATTCGATTCGTGTAAATGACTGCATCGATCGTCCGCGAGATCCGCGGGTTGTGGCATTCCTTCCCTTGATCTTACCTGGTCACGAAAGCGACGAGGGGTTGGAAACTCCCGATTGCCTCGTAATGCGCGTCGAGCTGCTCTGCAACGATACACATCTACCGCCTTTACCTGAGAAAAACGCGACTGTCGGTGACACAATGGCAGATTCCCTCGAGGTCACCAATTCATCCAATTGTGATGACGAGGACCTCCATCCGGACCTCGCTACGCTTCGCAAGCGCTATCAAAATGCACGCAAGCACCAAAAGAACCTGCCGGGTGACACGAGTGACGAAAGTGGGCGCAGTAGAACGGGGAGTGTAGAGGACGAAGATGAGAGCGAGGGACAGGAAGGCGGCAACGGTTGCGAAGTGACCTACTATGTACGTACCGACTTCGAGAGACCTACTTACGCGACAAGCTGCAACAAGACAGTTCCGCAAGTGTGCTATTTTCTGACAAGCCTTGTATATCAGATCGAAAATACGGTGGAGCAATGTCATCGACATGTCTGCACTGTTTGGCAACGCGGAAGGCACGAGGAAGTATCTGAACAGTTGCGGAAAGAGTTCTTGCGCATATCTGGGTATGTGCGGAATCATATTCGAAGGCTTGCTGGGCACCTGGGAACCACGTTGTCCACGGTCAACTCGGGTGAGTGTATCCGTTAGTGAATTCAGTGGTTTCAGCTGAAAGATTGTAATCGAAAGACCTTCTTCAATTGAAGAAGAGGTGGACACAGATCCCTGAATACCGCTGGCCAAATAAGAAGGCGGTGAAGAATGTGTTCCACAGTTATCGAAGATCGCTGCAACTTCACGAAAACCCCCTGCTTGCTGCCCAAATTATGCGAGATCGCAATCCCGAAGAGTTTTTCTTGTGAGTTCCATTCCTTTTTCCATGAGGGAAGACCTCCGGAAGGTAACAGTCTTACTTCGGTTCCACAGACATCAACCCTAACACTATTCCGAGCCCACACGGTCGACCGTGTGGTAACAAAACACCATATTCTGCATCCGCGCTCCGCGAGACATTCCTAGTAAAATAGAGAAGCCTTGCAGGCACCTTAGGGTTAGGGTAGGGTTAGGCCATAGGGTTCTACATTAATCATACAACAGGGTAAAAGCACTAAGTTGATTGAAACTAGTTTTCAAGGAAATTCAAGAAGGAAGGGAACTCTATACATTCTAACTTTTGTGACCATGAGACTAACGCTAAGGATAGCAAGCGATGTTATCAAGGTAAAAAGCGATTCGTGCCTAGAAAACAAAGCTCTTTGCTTTCGCTCTCAACAAGATCAAAGACAGGTTCTGACAGAGAGTCGAGAACACTGAAGGGGTGATCGGATTGTTGCCACGCTTTCAGACACTTGGCTGTGTCGTCATCCATTATCCCTCCTACGGTAAAGACCAAAGGAGTGAATGGGATGTTGTTGGTCGGTAGACGTCGTCGCTTTTCGGCAGCCTTCGAGTCCAAGAACTTCTTGATGAGCGCATGACCCTTTTCCGCAGGTTTAGTTGTTTGAATATGGGGCGGAATGTGAGTCGCGACTGCATCACGGCGGGCGAGTGAGACGACGGTAATGTCGTACTCGTGATTCGACAGCCCAGAAGCCTCCGAGCCGGTAACTCTGAGATCGTTACGGCGGTGGGTGTCGGCGATAAACGGTTCCAGTTGGACCTGAACTCCTTCAGCGGTCTCTAAAGCCCGCTTGATGGCGTACTTGACTTGCTCGTGACGAGCTATAGTCCATTTGGTACCCTTCGTGCAAACTTCGGCGTGACCAGCCGAGTTGAGGATCCCGCACATCGAGCAGACAGCCGAACCTGGGTGTAAAGTTCGATGGTGTAGCGCAGCCGATACTTCGAAGTCCGTCAGGCGTAGGCCTTGATGAAATGGAATAACCGAAAGCCACTTCCTGCCCAAACCCGACGCCGATTCTAATATGGTTTTGATTTGGTGGTCGTCGAGTGTGTTGAGAAGGGCCTCCTGTTGCGCTTCGAAGGCTTTGCCGCATCGAACTCGTTGAGGTGAAATCGACTCGGGATCTTCAGGGTCAGTCAGGGTTGGAGGAGTAGGAGGCGGTCCGAGCAAAGGCTCTAACAGCTTATCAGACGTCTCTGATGCTGCGGCGTAGGCCAGAGGAGCGCACGTCCTGTAAGACAACAGTCCCAGACCGCCCAGCTTGACCGGAAGCGACATAATGGTAAAGTCTCTTTCCACCGGGTCGGGCGGGTCGGCCGAGCTTCGAAGTCGAAGAGCCGTTTTCCAAAGGATCGTGTCGAGCTTTTTCCACTCCAACTCGAGATCGTCGGAGACCAAGCAGCGCTGAAGATGCCGAAGGTCCTGTTGCATGCACTGTCGGAGTAGCAATAGTGCATGCTGATGAGGTACATCCACCAGCTTGTTCACCTTTTCCTCTAGTTCCGTAATCTTGTTCTGGAGGAATGGCTTCTTTGCCCATGAGGGACCGACACAGGAGCCCAGCATGTTCATGCCACGAGCCTTGATTTCTCCAATTGACGTAATGGAAGACTTGGCGGCGTTTAGGTTCAGTGTCGTTCCAACTACGGTGAAGAAATCTTGTACCTCGTCCAAGGTCTCATCGGTCTTGCTAAGGATGTAAACATCGTCCAGATAGGCTAAAACCACGCAGTCCGGCCCGAGGCGTCTTGCCAGCTTCTCCAAGATGGGTCGAATTTCAATAGAGAAGAATAGCGGACCAAGTGGGTCGCCTTGACGAACTCCTTGGGTTGAGCGAATTTGGGTAATGTCATCACCACCACCACCGATGACCAGTCGTGAGGACTCGTTGTAGGCCCATTTGGCTAGTCGGTAGAGTCCGGGAGCGTGAGTCTTGACTGCCTCTGCCATGTCGCGTCGGTCAAGCGAGTTGAAGGCGTTTGAGAAATCCAACGAGGTGATGTGGGTGTATTCGGTGCCCTCAATGGTGTCATCGAACACCCGTTGAACCGCCCGAATCAAAGGCTCGACTCCCCCTTTCGTACCGACACCGAATTGTCCAGGCGATAGGAAGTCGGCTTTGAACGAATTTCGAAGGACAGCTTTGGTGCAGAGCCGGTAGATGAGCTCACCAACGGCGATAGGTCGAACTCCACCGTCGGGCTTCTCCAGTGCGATAAGTCGGGAAGCGCAGAGAAGTCCTTGACCGGGAGCAGTGCCCGCGAGAACCATGCTGACCAGGGTAGTCAACATCTTCTTGAAAGATTCGGATCGGATCGCGAGCTTCAACAAAGCGACTGTCCAACCCGAGACACCAGGAGCCGTATCCGGTTTGAAAGAGTAGAGAGCCTCCATAATGGTCTCGGTTGACGGTGCGGCATGCGGTGATGGCCCTGTCGATCCTCCGAACGGGTTTACAGACCCTGCCGGATGTTTATCCCTTAGAATCTGAATCGTCTCGTCTGACCGACTTGGTGCTGAGCCGAGTCCACCGAGAATCCGTGCGGCGTGACCGAGTCGGCCAACTTCGACTTGCTTGATTGCTGAAGCTGAAGGTCGTACCGCCTGAGGATCGTAGGAAGGTGCTTTGGGAAGCGGCACCTCGGGATATCGATCAAGAGCGATCCTTGGCACGTAGTTGACTGACACAGAGGGCTAGGCACTGATTGTTCGGTAAGCATAGCAGATTCAAAATGGCCTGTGTCACTAGGACGTACCAGAAAGGATTCCGCGATACGCTCAGCAGGCGTCCGAAAATGACTGTTGCTATCGATGGAGGAAGTTGTTTGTGCGTTGCCGGAAGCGATGCCAAACAATCCAACACCGCCTTGATCGTGCGCGAATGACCCTTTTCCGCAGGTTTAGTTGTTTGAATATGGGGCGGAATGTGAGTCGCGACTGCATCACGGCGGGCGAGTGAGACGACGGTAATGTCGTACTCGTGATTCGACAGCCCAGAAGCCTCCGAGCCGGTAACTCTGAGATCGTTACGGCGGTGGGTGTCGGCGATAAACGGTTCCAGTTGGACCTGAACTCCTTCAGCGGTCTCTAAAGCCCGCTTGATGGCGTACTTGACTTGCTCGTGACGAGCTATAGTCCATTTGGTACCCTTCGTGCAAACTTCGGCGTGACCAGCCGAGTTGAGGATCCCGCACATCGAGCAGACAGCCGAACCTGGGTGTAAAGTTCGATGGTGTAGCGCAGCCGATACTTCGAAGTCCGTCAGGCGTAGGACTTGATGAAATGGAATAACCGAAAGCCACTTCCTGCCCAAACCCGACGCCGATTCTAATATGGTTTTGATTTGGTGGTCGTCGAGTGTGTTGAGAAGGGCCTCCTGTTGCGCTTCGAAGGCTTTGCCGCATCGAACTCGTTGAGGTGAAATCGACTCGGGATCTTCAGGGTCAGTCAGGGTTGGAGGAGTAGGAGGCGGTCCGAGCAAAGGCTCTAACAGCTTATCAGACGTCTCTGATGCTGCCGCGTAGGCCAGAGGAGCGCACGTCCTGTAAGACAACAGTCCCAGACCGCCCAACTTGACCGGAAGCGACATAATGGTGAAGTCTCTTTCCATCGGGTCGGGAGGGTCGGCCGAGCTTCGAAGTCGAAGAGCCGCTTTCCAAAGGATCGTGTCGAGCTTCTTCCACTCCAACTCGAGATCGTCGGAGACCAAGCAGCGTTGAAGATGCCGAAGGTCCTGTTGCATGCATTGTCGGAGTAGCAATAGTGCATGTTGATGAGGTACATCCACCAGCTTGTTCACCTTTTCCTCTAGTTCCGTAATCTTGTTCTGGAGGAATGGCTTCCTTGCCCATGAGGGACCGACACAGGAGCCCAGCATGTTCATGCCACGAGCCTTGATTTCTCCAATTGACGTAATGGAAGACTTGGCGGCGTTTAGGTTCAGTGTCGTTCCAACTACGGTGAAGAAATCTTGTACCTCGTCCAAGGTCTCATCGGTCTTGCTAAGGATGTAAACATCGTCCAGATAGGCTAAAACCACGCAGTCCGGCCCGAGGCGTCTTGCCAGCTTCTCCAAGATGGGTCGAATCCCAATAGAGAAGAATAGCGGACCAAGTGGGTCGCCTTGACGGACTCCTTGGGTTGAGCGAATTTGGGTAATGTCATCACCACCACCACCGATGACCAGTCGTGAGGACTCGTTGTAGGCCCATTTGGCTAGTCGGTAGAGTCCGGGAGCGTGAGTCTTGACTGCCTCTGCCATGTCGCGTCGGTTAAGCGAGTTGAAGGCGTTTG